>OY757015.1:36114932-36574831 GCA_963580285.1 Lucinisca nassula | reverse complement strand
TAACAGTAACATCCATTCAACACTGTCAAAGGTCATTTTGGAGCCATTGCTTCCAATTCCTGACACGGAGATGATCTTGCTCCCCAAACAAACCAATAAGGTTTTTATGCAGGGAAGATGAGATTACAATGAAAACCAATAGCCCTCTTAATATTTATTAATCAGTTAGCTTTTACAGCAAACTTTCTCATAGGGTATAATCGTTCTTTATGCTGCTGTTTCTTTGTTTTTAAAGAACGTTCATGTGGTGTGAGTAACCGTCTCATGGCCCTTGTTTTCTTGGGTCTCAAGTCCTTGGGCTTGTATCTTTTTCCCCGATAGTATTTACGTAGATTCTCCTTCTGTGTCTGGTGAATGACTGTAAGGACTCTAGCGATGGACTTCCTAACCACTCGGCTGAAATGTATGAAAAAAACTTCCTCTGAAAAAATAGTCCTTAACCCTTAAGACGCCGACAAAAGCTTCAAATCTGAAAATGTCGTCTGCTCATGTCTGCTGATTTTTTGCAAACTTTTTAAAAATATTTTTGCATACAGGCTATCTATCTATCTACTGATACTGCGTCGGTCATATTTGACCATTACCGCAGGTGTACATTACATACACTCCAGGTTTTGCAGGATGAAAGCCTACACAGTAATCATGTAATTACAGTAAGGATCTTTAACCTGCACAGGGGATGGTTCTCCCTGCACAGGGGGCCTCCAGTTAACGACACGATCCGAAGAACGGTGCACTTTATGACATTCATCCCTGCAAATAATGCCAATGGAGCGTGTTCGGACACTGAAATTTTATCGCCGCTGCCGGGGATCGAACCCAGGACTTCTAGCATCACAGGCAAGTGCACTAACCACTGAGCTATCGCGCTCCAGGCAAACATTGTCGGCCCAGATCAGACTGCAGTCAGACTGCAGTCTGATCTGGTCCACACTGTTTACAAAAAAAAATTACTTTTAAGGTATTAAACTGGCAGACGGCAAAGCAGACAATAATTTATTTATGTATAAGTACATGTATATCAATCAAAAGCACTGACAGCACTGCTGCATTGTGTCAGAGTATATACTTGAAAATTGATCCTGAAGCCGGCTGTACACCCTATTACTTTCTGTACTTTAAGCAAACAGTTTAGACCCTGATCAGATGCCTTGTTGTTAAGCTGATCAGGAATCAATACAATTAACCCACAACTCCCATCAGAGACACCACGGGAAAGAAACACAAACATGAAACAACTAGACCCTAATTGAACCGTCACTAGAGGAAAGCCAAAAGGACAGTTACTTTCCCACATAATGGCCAATTGGCTATCCAAAGTTAAATAATATAAGCGAAACACACACTCAAAGACAAGCCATAACAAAAATAAACCGTGACAGAAGAACCGCCTTGGAAGGGTTTGTGTAGGTGTGGGTGCTTAAATCGATTCTACGTGGCCACAATTCTCGCCCTTACTTCCGTAGCGCTTTTAGACAAATAATTTGTTAGGTCCGCATGAAGGCCTCCTAACTCATCAGTGCAACATCTCTGTGAACACAAAAATCAATCAACCACAGAGATGAAACAATGGTGAGGACTCAACAGCAAGAAACCACTGAAATGCTGGAGCAAAAGACCAACAGTTCGACCCCCATGGGCCCAACCAGAGACAGAGCATCAGGCACCAACCAACATTACATGAAATTAATTTCTCTCATTAAATTCTCATTAAGCCTTTACCCTGGAACCGTCATTGAATCTGAGGCCTGACCCACCAGAGCGCAATTAAAGAGGGAAGCAAAGTTGTCAACCGTGACTGGGTTAACTACCATGCATGCAGTCTGTCGTAGAAGCCTTGGCTAGAACTAGTCTTGAGTAGAACTTGAGTGAATAAGTCTTGAAAGGGCCGTAAAACCAAAGTCATGTGCTGTCAGTTTCGAATCTATGTGACTCTACACGGAGCCATGATGCATCTCAACCTATTTCTCGAAGTACCGACTGACTTGACCGAAAGACAGAAAAAAACGCCGAGTTGACATTATTGCTGTGATAGGATAAACAGCTCAGCACGTGAATCGGCCCTCGTTATGGAATTACATTGTCATAATTGGCCCCCTTTATGAAATCGGCCCACAATCATGGACCAACCCACGATCTGAGTCCTACATATATAAGGAGGAAGATTGCTTTTGGTACAAAAAGGGATAATTATTAACCCATTTTGACAGGAAAATCCCAAAACAGGGCAGGCCCAGATCAGGCACCTGATCTGGGGCCTCCACTGTTTTCAAATTTTTCAGCCAATTTCTAAATAGTTTGTGAAGAAAACACAACCTGACACCACTAAATTTTAAATTGTACTCCTGCTATCTATAAGGTGGAAGATTCCGATTGACTTTTAAAAGTCAATTCATTAACGACGTAAAATTTCTCCTCTTGTAATGGGAAGGGGCATTGTTTTCAAAGTCATTGATAAGTTCACATTTCCATTTTTAGATCGACTAGATTTGCGTTTTTCTCATGCCTAATTCATCGGCTACTTGTCTGCATGATTCGTCTTTATTGACCTCCTTTAATTCAGATATTAATTTCTTAAACCAAAGTAGAAATCTGTTTTGGTGTCCTAGCCATATTCCTAAAATGTATAAGTTTGCTCTGCAGTAGAATGGTTCAAAATATATTCAAAGGCAAATGTACCCTATCACATTATTTGATTGGTAATCCGGTCGTAAAAATACACAACTTTATTTTTAGACTTGGTGAATTTTACATGTCTCAACATGGAGATAATTATTGATACTTGCGCACCGGCTGATCTTCCAGTGTCACGGTCAACTTACTTGATAGCACACGGCCAAGGTTGGTCGTAAATACCGATGGCGGGAATTCCCACTGGTATTTACGGGTAATTACCGTCCTGGGAAATACTCCAAATTTCAGCAAAAGTGGGAAATACTGGGAAAAATGATTTTTGCTAGTTATTTCATAGAAAAACACAACTAATATTTGTGTGATTTAATTGAAATAATGAACTGTCAACAGTTAGCTATTTTGCAATATGCCTCCCCATACATAGATGTCATAAGTCTGCTTTTCTCAACCAAACACAAGCATAAATATATAGTGAACCATAATTATCCCAATATTTGGGACCGA
The DNA here is from genome assembly GCA_963580285.1 of Lucinisca nassula. NCBI lineage: Eukaryota > Metazoa > Mollusca > Bivalvia > Lucinida > Lucinidae > Lucinisca > Lucinisca nassula. The sequence continues at coordinate 36,571,693 of OY757015.1, read as the reverse complement.
CATGCCTGGGCAAACAGTGCAGACCCAGAATGCAGATCAGAATCACTAAGCTTTTTTAAGAGAGTTTGCCATTGAAACTACATGTTTTATATGCTTTAGTGTAACAGTAAACCACATGGTTCAATTTTTTTTAGATCTACAACAACTCTTTGGATGTTTGAATTTTAACTCTTATCTTGCTGTTCACGATAACCCCTATCTTTGCAAACAGTGTAGATCCAAATCAGATGGCTTCTGAAGAAGCCATCTGATCAGGATCTTCACTGTTTGGCATTCAATTTATGGATTTATAGCAATAAATTACATCAAATAATTTGATTGGTTGATAGACAGAAATGGGTGTGGCTTAAATGAATATTCAGCAAGATAAGGGTTAAGGATGTTTACACTAGAAAAGGTTTGTTTGCAAGTTTGTCAAGTAATCTTTCTCCTAATGCTAAAATGTGTGATAATTTAATTGTTTGTTTGAGACAGGTATTAAAAGAACAGTTATTAATCATAAAAGGTTTCTTAAATTATCTACAGATACTCACCAAAGTATTAAAATTACATGTATTTACAAGTCAAGGGAAATAGCTGAAAGTCAAAAACTAATATTTTAGAATCAGGTTTGAAAAGAAATTATATACATTCTATATGAAGGCAAAGTTATTCAATATAAAAAGGGCTGGAAAAAATTCTTCAAAATTTCACTTGTCCTACATGACTAAGAGCTTGTAAACTTTGGTAAATGTTGTAAGGACTAGACAAACTTTTTACCTGTCCTTCAATTTTTTTGTCATTGCTAGCAGACAAGTGAAATTTTCAAGCCCTGAATGAACTGGAAATAATTTTGCATTCAAATAGCCAGGTAATTGGGGTAAATTAAGCAGTCACAATTGGTACCACCTATGTAAAAATATATTTCCCAGTATTTCCCGGGAATTCCCTGTACTTCCTGGGAATTCCCTGTATTTCCCGCCGTCCAGGGAAATATAAGTATTTCCCGCTTTTTTGCCAACCTTGCACACGGCAGAGAATTTTTACAATTTGGACTATTTTTAAGCAGCAGTTGGTGACATTGGCCAGTTGGGCGCCCAGGACAGGTAATTTGATATATAAGATCGATCGGGAGGATTGCATGACGGTCCTTTAAGACAGGAACTGTGTGTGAATTCGGGTTTAACCTAGCTTTCAACAATTTTTCAATCATATCACAACAATGTCTGGTTGCGACAGGAAGCTCAATGCTCACTTTTATAGGGCTGCCTCACTGAAGTATCATGTTCCAGACACATTATATGATACCACGCCCGGTCACAATATCCTGACACTGGGTCGACCAGTCCTAGCTCTACCCCTTAAATCTGAGTGCCAAGCGAGGAGCAGCTAGTACTGTTCAAGACAGGAAACCGCTTAAGACAGGTGGTCACCCCTACAGTTTCAACTGTACATGACCACCAGTGTAGATCCATCTGATCTGGGTCTACACTGTTTGCAAACGTAGGGGATTTTCACTTTTTGTGAACAGCAGGATAAGAGTTAGTAGTTCTAGACTTCCAGTCAACATCCATTATAGTACTGTAACTACCACATCAGTCCTATCGATCCGAAAAATAAGCAAGCTTATTCATCACTAATCAGCTCACACGACTAGCATCATTTGTGGTAGCTCAATGAAGTAAATTACAGTCGAACTTCAATGGCTCAAACACCTTTGGGACCACTTATCTGTTCCGAGACATGGGTAGTTCGAGCCACTGAGGGTTACTGCCAGGAAGATAAAGGGGTTAATTTTGATGTTCTATAATAGCTAGAGCTGCCGCCTAACGGGCGCCAATTATACCCCCGCATGCGTTGTCAGACAAATTTTTACAAGTATTTGACCTTGAGGAAGGTCAACGTAAAGGTCAAGGTCAGGTTTGTGTATATTAATCTTAAGTACTAGTGGCAATGTGTGTGGTGTGTGAATATTAAAGAAATCGGTCAAAGAATAAGGAAGTTATGAGCAATGTTAAAGTTTTTTGTAACGGACCGACGACGACAGACGACGACAAGCTTGACTCCTATATACCCCCTTCAAACTTTGTTTGCGGGGGTATAAAAATGTATGCTGTGTGTACTCATTAGAATTGCCTCATCGAGGCAATTCTAATGAGTACACACAGTATAAATTGACAAGATAAAAGTTTAAAAATCTCCCTAATTATCCCCTTCTATTTCTTATAAAGAGAAATTCCCTGGGAACTAAAGAATGGCGTTCGCGTGCAACAAACTTCCAGCATTCTTGCCGACTGAACCATTTAAAGAACACAAGCATGGGTGGGGCATTTATTTGATGATAAAAACCAGAAATTCAACTTCGGTGAAGTTGATGTCGCACCTGCTCCCCACCTGCCCCACACAAAAAATATAAGTTTATTTAAGGCAGAAGAAATGAATATAGGGCTTTGAGAAGAATCCATAGCCTATATATGTGAGGTAAAAACAGACTAAGTTCACAATGTGGAAAAAAGTGATAAAAATTGATCCCAAGATAAAGTCAAAACCACATGCACATCCTCATACCATAGCAAAAACACACACAAAGTTTTAAAATGATCAATATAAAACTGTAAGAGAAGTTGCGATGACAAGAGTCATCTATTGTAAACCGGCCCCGATAGCTCAGTTGGTAGAGTGTCCGCTCCGGGGAATGGGAGGTCTCGGGTTCGATCCCGGGCCGGGACATACCAAAGTCGTTAAAAATGGTACTAGTTGCTCCTCGTTTGGCACTCAGATTTACGGGGTAGAGCTAGGACTGGTCGATCCAGTGTCAGGATAATGTGACTGGGTGTGGTATCATGTAATGTGTCTGGGACATGATACTTCAGTGAGGCAGCACTATAAACGTGAGCATTGAGCTCCCTGTCGCAACCAGACACCGTCGTGATATGACTGAAAAATTGTTGAAAGCGACGTTAAACCCGAATTCACACACACACACACATCTATTGTATATCAACTGAAGCTTAAAATTGGCTAAGTTCACAATGTGCAAAAAAAGAAAAAAAAAAATTCTGAGAATTATGTCGAAACCACATGCACAACCTCATACCATGGCGAAAGCACATGCAAAGTTTCAAACTGATCGGTATAAAACTGCAAGAGGAGTTGCGATGACAAGAGGTACCTATCATATATCAATTGAAGGTTAAAAATGACTAAGTTCACAATGTGGAAAAAGTGACAAAAAATGATCCGACGATAAAGTCCAAACCACATGCGCATCCTCATACCATGGCAAAAGAACACGCAAAGTTCCAAAATTATCGGTATAAAACTGCAAGAGGAGTTGCGATGACAAGAGGTACCTATCATATTTCAATTGAAGGTTAAAAATGACTAAGTTCACAATGTGATAAAAGTGACAAAAATTTATCCGAAGATAAAGTCCAAACCACATGCGCATCCTCATACCATGGCAGAATCACACACAAAGTTTCAAAATAATCGGTATAAAACTGTAGGAGGAGTTGCGATGACAAGAGGTACCTATCGTATATCAAATGAAGCTTAAAAATGGCTAAGTTCATAATGTGCAAAAAGTGGAAAAATATATTCTGAAAATTATGTCGAAACCACATGCACATCCTCATACCATGGCAAAAGCACATGCAAAGTTTCAAAATGATCGGTATAAAACTGCATGAGGAGTTGCGATGACAAGAGGTACCTATCATATATCAATTGAAGGTTAAAAATGACTAAGTTCACAATGTGGAAAAAGTGACAAAAAATGATCCGACGATAAAGTCCAAACCACATGCGCATCCGCATACCATGGCAAAAACACACGCAAAGTTTGAAAATAATCGGTATGAAACTGTAAGAGGAGTTGCGATGACAAGAGGTACGTATCACATACCTAAAAATGACTAAGTTCACAATATGGAAAAAGTGACAAAAATTGATTTGAAGATTAAGTCCAAACCACATGCGCATCCTCATACCATGGCGAAAGCACATGCAAAGTTTCCAAATGATCGGTCTAAAAGTGTAGGAGGAGTTGCGATGACAAGACATCCAGTGTAAAATGTTGACGGACGGACGGACGAACGGACGGACGAACGGACGGACGGACGGACGGACGGACGGACGGACGGAAACTTGCACGCCTATGTCTTCCTGCTAAAGCAGGTGCGACAAAAAAACAATATAATCGTTCTTACAGGAAATGACACATGAATACCACATAATAACTGCAGTGTTCCCATTTTCACTGTGGTATGGGTTACCATTTTTTCATCCCCAAAGTTTGTCAAATGTGTCAGACTGGAGAGGCCGTGGCAGTATATTAAGAGAATAAAACAAACCTCATACCGACCAAGATTTTCCATGCCTGAAAGGCCGGATTTTCAGTCTTGGACCCTTATCCTGCTGAACACAACCATTACCTTTGCAAACAGTGTAGATCCAGAGAAGCCATCTGATCAGGATCTACACTGTTTGTAATGCAGTTTGTGAAATGAATGAATCCATTATATCAAGAAATTTGATTGGCTGACAGTCAGAAATGGATGTGGCCAAATAAATCAGGGGTTAAAAAGTCATTTTAAAAAGAATATAGGGAGAAAATCATAATCTAAAATAAAGAAAAACATCAAGCTCTAAAAGCCTGCAATCCTGCAAATGCCTGAAAAATATGAGGCCTGATAAAGGATGTATGAAAGTCGATTACTGTTCCCAAAAAGAAGTAACAATATCCTCCCTTTCTCAGATAGCCACATCAGTCCTATCGATCCATCAAGTTGAATTCGTCATGTTCAATTCTGGACTTACTAGTTCATCACATGTGGCTAAATGAGACATCCATTCATTTGTATGATTATCTTTGTTTGTTTGAGGTTTATTTGGTGCCTTCTTTGCTTCCAAAGGATCTAACTATTCAGAACTTATTTAACATCACCATCAACACTGTAAAGGTCATTTTGGAGACGTTGCTTCCAATTTGCGGGACTTTTACCCGACATGTAGATGAAATGACATCTCAAGCCCTGCCGCCCAATGAAACCAATAGGGTTATAAGCATGGACAGTCAGACTCCCCCACTTTGCCTGGGCAGCCTGAACTCCTCTAAGCGGTTTACCAGTACTCGTGTGCGGGTCGGTTTCAGCTCTGCGCAGAAGCATCATGGAGCCCATTTCTTCAAGCTCTGATGGACAGGGGCCAAACATCCATTCATTGCATTAGAAGTATTTCTTGAATCTTCTGATCTTAGCCCTTTTACTGTTGAAACAGATACATGTATTTTTTGTTATTTATTATTATTATTATTGTCAAAATCATAAACAGGTGACAAAGAGTGTCACTTTAAGAAACCAAGACAGCCACATCAGTCCTATCGATCCATCAAGTTGAATTCTTCACGTTTGATTCTGGACTTATTGTTCATCATGTGTGGCTTAATGAGACATCCATTCATTGCATTACGAGATACTTCTTGAATCTTCTGATCTTAACCCCTTCACTGTTGAACCAGATACAGGTATTCAATTTCTTGTAAATGTCTTTTTTTTTTTTTTTTCAATTATTATTTTTGCCAAAGTCATAAACAGATGACAGTGTCACTTCAAAGAACCAAGGCAGCCGCATCAGCCCTATCGATAAGGCTGGCACGATTAACCCAATAATCGATTAATCAAACAATAAATTTCACAAAAACGATTATCATTTATGATTTGCTTGTAATCGATAATTTGATAAGTACAATTTACTACCCAAAGTTGTGCTTAAAATAGCAGGATGAGTGGCAAACAGTGCAGACCCTCATCTGTGTCTACACTGTTTGCCCACGCCTGTCCTTCAAATGCATATGGTAATGTACAACATATGGTAGGAGTCATGCTCAGATAGAAAGCCAAACAAGTAAAAATATGACCAAATCGTCGGCGATTACTAATCGATTATCGATCACAGTGGCAAGACCAATTATCGGTCTGGACTTACTAGTTCATCACATGTGGCTTTATGAAAGAAAACTGTATTCTTCTGATGCTGTTTAGCCCTAATCCCCATTCAATCAGGGGTGTAAAATTCCACTTGCCCGCGGTGTAAATTTCCACTTGCCCGCTCGCATTTGCGAGTAAGTTTTAAGGCAGGGCGAGTAAGATTTTAGATGATAAGGGCGAGTAAGTTTGAGGGAAATTTTACACCTCTGTCAATCTTTGGTTTTACAGCCCTTTCAAGATTATTTCACTTATTTTGAGCCGATTGCTTATCAAAGGTTGGCAAAAACTTGAGTAATCGGAGATAAACCTCCTAATCTCCCGCATCTCCCATGTGATCCAAGCCCGACTAGAACACATAGCAACAGATAAGGCAAGTATTTTGTGATTGAAATAGTTTTTCTCAATTCTCCATAAAAATGTATGCTGTGGGTACTCATTAGAACCACCTCGCCGAGGCAATTCTAATGAGTACCCACAACATAGGTTTATATAGGGAAACTGGGAAAACTCTCCTTCAATTATCACAGAAAACTTACCTTATCTGTTGTTATGAAACCACAGCTATGACAGACCTACTGATTAAGATTTAAGGGTCAGCACTCTTACTGGCTAGGCCACAGGGACCTGTTTGCTTCAGGCCTCATGAATATTGACCACGCTTTTCCATGCCTGAAAGGCCCGATTTTGCAGCTTCAACCCTTATCCTGCTGAACAAGACACAACTACATTACCTTTGCAAACAGTGCAGATCCTGATCAGATGGCATTTGATCAGGATCTACACTGTTTGTAGTGGAGTTTGCGAAAATATAAAGTAACTTGGTTGACTTATAGTCAGAAATAAGGGTTAAATAGTTTTTTAAACAAACTAATACACAAAAATCAGAATCTAAATGCCTGAAATCAAGTAAAAAATCAAGCTCTAAAAGCCTGAAATCCTGTGAGTGCCTAAAAAATATGAGGCCTGTTGCTTGCCATTTCAACCATGTGTTTCTTAATTTGGCTCTTCTTGCTTTGATTTTCGACTCATCCATTCTTGTATATAGGGGGTAGTGTAACAAGAGGGCCATGATGGCCCTGGATCGCTCACCTGATCCATAGTGTAACAAGTGGGCCCCAGAGAGGGCCATTATTGGCCCCAGGGCTTTAATGTACATAATGTTGAGGGAGGTCTTAAAGGTGAAGCTTCATACCAAACATCAACAAAGGCTAAAATTTGAACAATCTTGTCAAAGGTCCACTAGATGAAGCTACACATCAAATATCAAAGACCTGGGCCTAGCGGTTTCAGAGAAGAAGATTTTTAAAGATTTTGCCTATATAAGCCTATGTAAAATCAAAGGGCCCCGGGACAGGGGCATTTTTTGCCCCAGCACTATAGTTTGAACAATCTTGGTAGGGGTCCACTAGATGAAGCTTCATACCAAATATCAAAGTTCTGGGCCTTGTGGTTTCAGAGAAGAAGATTTTTAAAGATTTTCCCTATATAAGCCTATGTAAAACCAAAGGGCCCCGTGGCAGGGGGGGATTTTTTGTCCCAGCACTATAATTTGAACAATCTTGGTAGGGGTCCACTAGACGAAGCTTCATACCAAATATCAAAGTCCTGGGCCTTGTGGTTTCAGAGAAGAAGATTTTTAAAGATTTTCCCTATATAAGCCTATGTAAAACCAAAGGGCCCCGGGGCAGGGGCATTTTTGGCCCCAGCACTAAAATTGGAACAATCTTGGTAGGGGTCCACTAGATGAAGCTTCATACCAAATATCAAAGTCCTGGGCCTTGTGGTTTTAGAGAAGAAAATTTTTAAAGATTTTCCCTATATAAGCCTATGTAAAACCAAAGGGCCCCGTGGCGGGGGCATTTTTGGCCCCAGCACTATAATTTGAACAATCTTGGTAGGGGTCCACTAGATGAAGCTTCATACCAAATATATAAGACCTGGGCCTTGTGGTTTCAGAGAAGAAGATTTTTAAAAATTTTCCCTATATAAGCCAATGTAAAAGCAAAGGGCCCCGTGGCGGGGGCATTTTTGTCCCAGCACTAAAATTTGAACAATCTTGGTAGGGGTCCACTAGATGAAGCTTCATACCAAATATCAAAGTCCTGGGCCTTGTGGTTTCAGAAAAGAAAATTTTTAAAGATTTTCCCTATATAAGCCCATGTAAAACCAAAGGGCCCCGTGGCGGGGGCATTTTTTGTCCCAGCACTAAAATTTGAACAATCTTGGTAGGGGTCCACTAGATGAAGCTTCATACCAAATATCAAAGACCTGGGCCTTGTGGTTTCAGAGAAGAAGATTTTTTAAGATTTTCCCTATATAAGCCTATGTAAAACCAAAGGGCCCCGGGGCGGGGGCATTTTTGGCCCCAGCACTGTAATTTGAACAATCTTGGTAGGGGTCAACTAGATGAAGCTTCATACCAAATATCAAAGACCTGGGCCTTGTGGTTTCAGAGAAGAAGATTTTTAAAGATTTTCCCTATATAAGCCAATGTAAAACCAAAGGGCCCCGTGGCGGGGGCATTTTTTGTCCCAGCACTATAATTTGAACAATCTTGGTAGGGGTCCACTAGATGAAGCTTCATACCAAATATCAAAGTCCTGGGCCTTGTGGTTTCAGAGTAGAAGATTTTTGAAGATTTTCCCTATATAAGCCTATGTAAAACCAAAGGGCCCTGGGGCGGGGGCATTTTTGGCCCCAGCACTATAATTTGAACAATCTTGGTAGGGGTCCACTAGATGAAGCTTCATACCAAATATCAAAGTCCTGGGCCTTGTGGTTTCAGAGAAGAAGATTTTTAAAGATTTTCCCTATATAAGCCAATGTAAAACCAAAGGGCCCCGTGGCGGGGGCATTTTTTGTCCCAGCACTATAATTTGAACAATCTTGGTAGGGGTCCACTAGATGAAGCTTCATACCAAATATCAAAGTCCTGGGCCTTGTGGTTTCAGAGTAGAAGATTTTTGAAGATTTTCCCTATATAAGCCTATGTAAAACCAAAGGGCCCTGGGGCGGGGGCATTTTTGGCCCCAGCACTATAATTTGAACAATCTTGGTAGGGGTCCACTAGATGAAGCTTCATACCAAATATCAAAGACCTGGGCCTTGTGGTTTCAGAGAAGAAGATTTTTAAAGATTTTCCCTATATAAGCCAATGTAAAACCAAAGGGCCCCGTGGCGGGGGCATTTTTCGTCCCAGCACTCAAATTTGAACAATCTTGGTAGGGGTCCACTAGATGAAGCTTCATACCAAATATCAAAGTCCTGGGCCTTGTGGTTTCAGAGAAGAAGATTTTTAAAGATTTTCCCTATATAAGCCTATGTAAAACCAAAGGGCCCCCGTGCGGGGGCATTTTTGGCCCCAGCACTATAATTTGAACAATCTTGGTAGGGGTCCACTAGATGAAGCTTCATACCAAATAACAAAGACCTGGGCCTTGTGGTTTCAGAGAAGAAGATTTTTTAAGTTTTTGGTGAAAAAAATCTGTTTTTGGCTCCTGTGACCTAGATGTGCAACGGACCGGAACCATTTGACCCATATTCAAACTTGACCGAGATATTGTCATGATGATCATTCTGAGCAAGTTTGATTAAGATTGGACCAAAATTGTGGCCCCTAGGGTGTTCACAAGGTTTTTATATGATTTGACCCGCTGACCTACTTTTTAACCCGATATGACCCATATTCGAACTGGACTGAAATATTGTCACAATGGTCATTCTGAGCAAGTTTCATGATAATTGGACCAAAACAGTGGCCTTCAGAGTGTTCACAAGGTTTTTCTATGATTTGACCTACTGACCTACTTTTTGACCGGACATGACCCATATTCGAACTTGACCAAGATATTGTCATGATGATCATTCTGAGCAAGTTTGATTATGATTGGACCAAAATTGTGGCCTCTAGGGTGTTCACAAGGTTTTTCTATGATTTGACCCGCTGACCTACTTTTTAAGCCGACATGATCCATATTCAAACTTCACTAAAATATTGTCACAATGATCATTCTGAGCAAGTTTGATGATGATTGGACCAAAATTGTGGCCTCTCGAGTGTTCACAAGGTTTTTCTATGATTTGACCTACTGACCTACTTTTTTACCCGACATGACCCAAATTCGAACTTGACCGAGATATTGTCATGATTATCATTCTGAGCAAGTTTGATGATAATTGGACCAAAACTGTGGCCTCTAGTGTGTTCACAAGAAAAAGTTTACGCACGGACGACGCACGACGGACGACGGACGACGCACGACGACGCCGGACATCTTACTGTCACAAAAGCTCACCATGACCTTCGGTCAGGTGAGCTAAAAATCATTGAGATGATGTGTGTGGATTCTGGTGAGGTTGACCAGGACCCATCAATTATTTGTAAGGGTGTCATGATAAATTGTATTATTGATTAATCGATCGATAAATTCAACAAAAATGATTATCATTTCTGATTTGCTTTTAATCAATTACTTGATAGGTACAATTTACTACCCAAAGTTAGGCCTAAAATAGCTGGATGAGTGGCAAACAGTGCAGACCCTGATGAGACGCTGCATTTTGGGTCTACACTGTTTGCTCAGGCCTGTCTGTTCAAATATACATATGATAAAGTGCAACATATGGTAAGAGTCATGCTCAGAAGAAAGCCAGACAGGTAAAATTATGACAAAAACCATAGCGATTACTAATTGATTATCGATCGCAATGACAGGACTGATAATCGATTATCTTTTCTGCTCCGATTAGCCAGCCCTAATTATTATACCCCCGCAAACGAAGTTTGAAGGGGGTATATAGGAGTCAGCTTGTCGTCTGTCGTCGTCTGTCGTCGTCGGTCCGTTACAAAAAACTTTAACATTGCTCATAACTTCCTTATTCTTTGACCGATTTCTTTAATATTCACACACCACACACCTTGCCACTAGTACTTAAGATTGATATACACAAACCTGACCTTGACCTTTACGTTGACCTTCCTCAAGGTCAAATACTTGTAAAAATTTGTCGGTACAAAAAAACTTTAACATTGCACATAACTTCCTCATTCTTTGACCGATTTCTTTGATATTCACACACCACGCTACTAGAACTTAAGATTAATATACACAAACCTGACCTTGCCCTTCACGTTGACCTTCCTCAAGGTCAAATACTTGTAAAAATTTGTGGGTACAAAAAAACTTTAACATTGCACATAACTTCCTCATTCTTTGACCCATTTCTTTAATATTCACACACCACACACCTTGCCACTAGTACTTAAGATTGATATACACAAACCTGACCTTGACCTTCACGTTGACCTTCCTCAAGGTCAAATACTTGTAAAAATTTGTTGTCGGTCCGTTCCAAAAAACTTTAACATTGCACATAACTTCCTCATTCTTTAACCGATTTCTTTAATATTCACACACCACACACCTTGCCACTAGAACTTAGGATTGATATACACAAACCTGACTTTGATTTGTTTTTCTTTGAATTGAGGTTTAACATCTTCGTCAACACTATTTAGGCCATTTTGCAGACATAACTTCTAATTTTGTGGAACTTTTCCCGGACATCGAGATGAAATGACATCTCAAGCCCTGACACCCAATGAAACCAGAAGGTTTATATGCATTGGACAGTCCGACTCACACCACTTTTCCTGGGCAGGCTGAGTCCTTCTAAGTGGTTTACCAGTACTCATGTTTGGTCAATTTTAGCTGTGTGTGGAAGCACTGTGCGGCCCAATCTATTTTTCAAAGCCCCGATGGGCGCGGGCGAGAGCTGCCAATCATGTCTACAGGGTTAAAGTGCCATAAAAAATCCAAAAAAATTTGGACATCTCGAGAACTGTACGTAATAACAAATTTGTTTGGCAATTCAAATTTGGTGGTTGCGACCTTTCAACTACATCACGTGTGAAAACAGCCTGGAAGAAATTCAAGGAGGTGCTACCAGTTCTCTCTTCCCGCCACCTCTCATTCAAGACACGTGGCCTTGTGTATAGATCTTGTGTGCGGAGCGCAATGCTCCATGCCAGTGAGACATGGCGATTGACAAAGCCAAACCTCCAACGTCTACAGCGAAATGACAGGGCAATGATCAGACAGATTTGCAATGTCAAGCCACAGGACACTGTCACCATCAGGTCCAGTGAGTTACTTGAACGTCTTGGCATTGAGGACCTGGACCTCATCCTGAAAGAGAGAAGACTTCGCTGATATGGACATGTGGAACGCTCAAACGGTGCAGTCAAGACTGCCTGTGACATACAGGTAAGTGGAAAGCGGGGGCCAGGAAGGAACAAGATGACCTGGAAGCAGCTAACAGAAAGAGATTGCAGAGAATGGAAGCTCTCTGCTATCGATCCTCATGATAGACAAGCCTGGAGATCTGGTGTAAGATCTGCCATGCGTGCAGCAAGCCAGCTACCTGGAAGGGGGCCCACTTATGTGGACGTTGCCCCTGTACCTGCACGTTAATCAAAAATCCGTTGATGATGATGATGAATTCAGCAATATGTCCAAAACCTGGAGAGTGAATGGCAAATGGTGTAGGCTGATCTGGGTATGCACTGTTTGCTTAGGCCTGTCTATTCCAATACTTAGGATCGTTACGGTAAATAAAAAATCACGTCTGCAGTGTTGAAAGACTTAACCTTTACACAATTTTTGGTATGACCAAAATTACTTACATTTTGGAGAGTTTTGAAGCTGCTCCACCGGTTACCTTGGCAACTCTCAATGTGGCGAGCTCCTGAAGTAGAGAGATAAACAAGACTTAAAAGATTAACTTATCAGACACATGATTCATGTAAAAAAGTTTTGTTTTTGTTTTTTTTTTTGTATAGGAGTTAAATGGCCTATTCAACCACTATTTTAGGTCATTTTTAAGCCGGTCAGTTTACCTATCCACACTTTTCCTGGTCAGGGTTATATGTAAGCGGTTAACCAGAACAGTGCACATGCTTTCGCCAGAAACTGACAACTGCCCTTCTTGAATCAGCGGAACAGAGAATGACCGTAAGTTTTCATGACCAAACTCCAGAAAAAAATGTTGCCGACCCCAGCAGGTACCTAACCAGCCTCCTCCTGTCACCTGTCAGACGCGCATCCAACACAGAGATGGCTTTATTTAGGCTGATACAGTTAGAATCTAATCCATTTTAATGCTAGCTGTGAAAGGTGTGGACTGAGCTCTCGTTCCTGGCTCCTATGCTTTTTACGGGTGGACTGAGCTCTGTGTGGGGCTGTGGGACAAATTTCCTGTTCAGGTTAATGCAAGGTTTTAAAATTCAGGACATTCCTATTAAAAGTTTAAATGCCATCTACTGAAAGAAAGTACATTTTTAACAGTGGTTATCTGTAGGGCTGGCTAATCGGAGCTGAAGAGATAATCGATTATCGGTCATGCAATTGCGATCGATAATCGATTAGTAATCGCTAAGGTTTTTTTTTTTCATTATTTTACTTGTCTGGCTTTCTGTCTTAGGATGACTCTTACCATATGTTGCACTTAACCATATGTATATTTGAACAGACAGGCCTGAGCAAACAGTGAAGACCCAGATGAGACGCCGCACAATGCGGCGTCTCATCAGGGTCTGCACTGTTTACCACTCATCCAGCTATTTTTATGCATAATTTTGGGTAGTAAATTGTACCTATTAAGTAATCGATTAAAAGCAAATCAGAAATGATAATCATTTTTGTGGAGATTATCGATCGATTAATCCGTTATACGATTAATCGTGTCAGCCTTAGTTATCTGGATAAAGAATGAGAATAATTACCTTCCATTTTATTGAAGTACATTGCCAACATCACGGACAAATTATGTAAAATTTACTTACTTTTGACGCGTCGGGAATAAGGCTGACACGATTAATCGTATAATCGATTAATCAATCGATAAATTCCACAAAAATGATTATCATTTCTGAATTTACTACCCAAAGTTATGCCTAAAATAGCTGGATGAGTGGCAAACAGTGCAGACCCTGATGAGACGCCGCGTTATGCGGCGTCTCATCTGGGTCTACACTGTTTGCTCAGGCCTGTCTGTTCAAATATACATATGGTAAAATGCAACGTATGGTAAGAGGAATGCTCAGACAGAAAGCCAGACAGGTAAAATAATGACAAAAATCTAAGCGATTACTAAACGATTATCGATCGAAATGACAGGACTGATAATCGATTATCTTTTCAGCTCTGATTAGCCAGCCCTAGTCGGGAATGTAATACACGCAATTTTGAAGTATCCCCATGTTAAAATAAACACTAATCTGTAATGTTCCCAGATGTTGCTCTGCAGGCTGTCACGTTGACCAACTGTCATGGTGACCAGGGGTGTAAAATTTTCACTCACCCACTTGTATTTGTCAGTACATTTTAAGGCAGGCAAAATGAGATTTTCAAAACTTTCTCCACTTTTTCTCCACTTTTAGCATCTAAATGAAAATTTAGACCGTAAGACCAAGTAAGTTTTAACCCATATCGTACAGGAAACCCCAAAAAGGGTAATTGGCAAACAGTGAAGGCCCAGATCAATACGGCGTCTGATCAGGACCTACATTGTTTGCAAAAAGTTCAGCCATTTTCCAAATAAATTTTGAAGAAAACACAACCTGAAACCCCTAAATTTTGAAGTGGACTTGTGCTCTATATATAAGAGTGACGATTCCATTTGGTACAAAATTGGTTATGGTGATATTACACCCTTGGTGACAAAGCCAGTCGCAGCAGCAAAGAGAATTTTTCATTATTTCTTGTCAGAAGGGTAGGAGAACCCTTATTCACTCCTTTGCATCATCGTCACACTGATTATCGACTTTATAGAAGTTCAATCTGTAGTCCCAAAAGATTTCATAGCTCCATATAAGGTGCTTTTTTCATCAGAAAGGTACTGTTATTTTTCTTCTGAATGAAAACAATTGTGGGTGTTCATTAGAAGCTTCCGCAACAGATGTTGTGGGTGTTCATTAGATGTGCCTCACCATGCCTTAGCGAGGCACTTCTAGTTTGGACACTCATGTGTTTCCTTGCAGAAATAGGAAAAATAATATGTGGATACCCCCACTTATCTCATTCTCGGGCTATGGATTTACAGTCCTGGGGATAAACATCAATGCACATTTTCTTGACTGGTTTCGAGGCCATTGCAAAAATAATTCACCAATATTTAGCTAAACATTAATCGGACGTGGATGACAAGGATACCTACCAGACCTTCTATTCCATAACTTTGCATCTCTTTTTTGTCTCAAACAGATGACATTTTCAACCACAAATCAAAATTCAGAAGAAACATATAAAAAGACTAGAAATGCGTCCATATGACATGGATGCCCCCGCCTGAAAATATGCATATGTTCGTACTAATCCATAGTAAGTTATTGAGGGTGTTTCAGTTTTGTACCCCTTTTCACATCTGACCTCTAAGTATGACCTTGACATTGGTGGTAAGGACCTTGAGTTTGTGTGAGGTAGATTGTCTCATGATGGCCAACATTTCTGCCAAGTAATTTCAAAATCCATCCAGAAATAACAAAGTTATTGACTGAATTTAAGTTTCAGACCCCTTTTTACCTTTGACCTCTAAGTATGACCTTGAAGATACGGACCTGGGTTTTGCACGTGACATATCGTCTCATGATGGTTAACATTTCTACAAAGTAATTTCAAAATCCATCTGGAAATAAGAAAGTTATTGACTGCGATTAAGATTTGGACCCTTTTTTGGACCTTTGACCTGTAAGTATGACCTTGACCTTGGAGGTACATACCTGGGTTTTGCACGTAATGCATTGTCTCTCGATGTTTAACATTTCTACAAAGTAATTTCAAAATCCATCTACAAATAAGAAAGTTATTGATTGCGTTTAAGTTTCAGACGGATGCACAGACGGACGAACGAACGGACGGATGGTTAGGGGCAACGCTATATGCCCTTCCACCATTCTTCAAATGGCTGGGGCATAAAAAATCCAGTTTCCTGTGTATCATCTATTAGGCAGATTTCTTCTGCTAGACACAGGATTCACACGAAATGTCAAGCCTGAATTTTAGTTGAAAAATAAGTGTTTGAAAATGACAGCTTGTTCATGCGATCTAGGTTTCATTCTTACAGTCTTAAGCTCTGTGAGTTGTTTTAGGAGCTCCTCCTTCTTCTTGCCTCGCAGCTCCTTTGTTTTCACCTTAACTGTTGCCTGGAAACAAAAAAGTTTAATAAAAGCCCCAGCTGACAAAGAGTAACAACAGCAATCTTGTTATTAACCCTTTTTGTACCAAATGGAATCTTCCTCCTTATATATAGCAGGAGTCCATTTCAAATTGTAGGGTTGTCAGGTTGTGTTTTCTTCAAATTTCTTTTGAAAAATGGCTGAACTTTTTGCAAACAGTGTAGGCCCTGATCAGACGCCGCATTCTGCGGCGTCTGATCTGGGCCTGCACTGTTTGCCAAGTACCCGTTTAGGGGTTTCCGGTACAAAAAGGGTTAATCAAGTGATTTGGTATTGGCTCAGCTACAGGTCCGAGGTCTGCTGTATTGGCATGAGGCCGAAGGCCAAGGCCAATACTGCTGACCGAAGACCTGTAACTTGGACAATACAAAATTAGTTTATTAATGACAATTTTATTAATTTATTGACACAATTAAAAAACGTGATTATTGATTTTATTATATATATAAACTGGAGTACTATGGGATAAGAGGATCCACACATAAGGGGATTAGCTCATAGCTCTCTGGGCGCTCACAACAAGTTGTATTTGATGGCCAAGAATGTGAACCAGTCCCTGTTTTATCTGGAGTCCCCCAAGGTTCGGTCCTTGGACTGGTTCTCTTCTTGATTTTCATCAATGATCTCCCCGATAATATCAGGTCATCAGTCTGTTCGTTTGCTGATGATTGTGTTCTCTATAGGAACATATATTCTCCTTCTGACTGTCTTATTTTACAAGACAACCTGGATCAACTTGCACAGTGGGAGGCTGATTGGCAGATGAAGTTAAATGTGGCCAAATGTCATTCAATGAGGGTGTCACGTCCGTAACGTTACATGTACGACGTTCTTAACGATGTCGCATAAAATTTACTAATGGCGGAATATTGATATGTTTGTAAACAATCGTGAATAAAATGCGTTTTAAATGTCATATGATAAATTGAATCTTGCATTCGTGCTCATGTATTATTGAATTTATTAAACTCGTTGAGGAAAAGGAATAAAATGCTCGGCAAGCCTTGCATTTTATCCCTTTTCCTCAACTCGTTTAATAAATTCAATAATACATGAGCACTCATGTAAGATCCTCTATATCTAACACCTAGAAACGAGCTAGAACAGACATTAGGTCACAACACCCTCCGGACAAGCAAATTAAGTTTGACTATACACTTCACCCGCAAATTTTGGAGCATGTTCAATCCGCCAAATATCTTGGTATTACCATCACTGACGATCTTGATTGGGGTCAACATATCTCTGAGATTACATCTAAAGCACAGTTTCGTCCGACAACTATGCATGAGATGGAATCGACGATCAATGTCTAACAATCTTCTATAATTTTTACAACCGCGACAAACACTGGTTTCAATTTCAATTATCGTTATATGTACAAACAATAATATGGAAGATAATAATAAATTCATTTCCAATTAAAGTTATTGCATACTTTCTTTCCATGAAGGAAGAAATAACCGCATTGTGAGAAAACCGGTTAATTGCATATGGGCCCCGTCAAGCGATTTTGGTACATATCGCCTATGCGAGCAGCGAAGGTTCAGGCGAGCCTGCGCATCCGCGCAGTCTCGCCGGAACCATCGCTGCTCGCTCATACAAGCAGTGAATCAAGAGGAACCTTCAGACAGAAAGCCATATCCCTGGCCCCTCTGAATGGCTGGGCATGCGCAGTTAAAATTTGTCATGACGGAATGCTTGAAGACGCAAATTCGCTTGGCGGGGCTCATATGCGAACAACAGAGGTGCAGATCAGCCTGTGCATCCGTGTTGTTCACAGACTAACATGCCATGCCAGAGAATTAATGTCTGTTTTATCTCGATTCTAGGTGTTAGATATAGAGGATCTTACATGAGTGCTCATGTATCATGTAAACGAGTTGAGGAAAAGGGATAAAATGCGAGGCTCGCCGAGCATTTTATTCCTTTTCCTCAACGAGTTTAATAAATTCAATAATACACTAGAGAAAGTGACCAGTGGGTCACGTATACCCCCGGCCAGCATCACCCTCTGATATATCTTTCGAGCTTGTATGTAATATGAATGAAGTCAAGAAGCTATAAGAATCTATAAATGTGCTTGTAAAAGCTAAACCAAACATAAAATTTCTAAATGGACCAAGGGAGTGAGGGCATCAAATAGAACACACAGGCATCTATAAATTTTGACATAAAACTTTAACCAAATGTAAAATTTCTAAGTCCGTGACCTTGAGGTCAAGGTCACCATGACCTTGAGGTCAAGGTCACCATGGGTGGGGGAATGGACATGCATCATGAAATCATTTATCAAACATGAAGAGAATCTAAGATGTGGTTACAGAGATATCAGCCATGAAAAAGGTTTAACACAAAACTTTGACGTAAAAGTAGATGAACAGACAGACAGACAGCCCACCCAGGGGCTTGACCCAGAGGCTTAGATATTCCATATGAAAGGTAATGCTATAGAGATATCCTTTACCAAACATGAAGAGAATCTAACATGTGGTTACAGAGATATCAGCAATGAAAAAGGTTTAACACAAAACTTTGACGTAAAATTAGATGAACAGACAGACAGCCCACCCAGGGGCTTGACCCAGGGGCTTAGATATTCCATATGAAAGGTAATGCTATAGAGATATCCTATACCAAATATGAAGAGAATCTAACATGTGGTTACAGAGATATCAGCAATGAAAAAGGTTTAACACAAAACTTTGACGTAAAATTAGATGAACAGACAGACAGACAGCCCATCCAGGGGCTTGACCCAGGGGCTTAGATATTCCATATGAAAGGTAATGCTATAGAGATATCCTATACCAAATATGAAGAGAATCTAACATGTGGTTACAGAGATATCAGCAATGAAAAAGGTTTAACACAAAACTTTGACGTAAAAGTAGATGAACAGACAGATGGACAGACAGACAACCCAACCAGGGGCTTAGATATTCCATATGAAAGGTAATGCTATAGAGATATCCTATACCAAATATGAAGAGAATCTAACATGTGGTTACAGAGATATCAGCAATGAAAAAGGTTTAACACAAAACTTTGACGTAAAAGTAGATGAACAGACAGATGGACAGACAGACAACCCACCCAGGGGCTTAGATATTCCATATGAAAGTTAATGCTATAGAGATATCCTGTACCAAATATGAAGAGAATCCAACCTGTGATTACAGAGATATGAGCAATCAAAAAGGTTTAACGCAAAACTTTGACGTAAAGGTTGACGAACGAACGTACGAACGAACTAACGAACGAACCAACAAACCAACGAACGAACAAACGAACATACGAACGAACCAACGAACGGACGGAAAGACGAAAACTATATACTCCCTGACATACTTCGTATGCCGGGGGTATAATGAGCACGAATGCAAGATTCAATTTATCATATGACATTTAAAACGCATTTTATTCACGATTGTTTACAAAAATATCAATATCATTAGTAAATGTGACGTCGTTAAGGACGTCGTACATGTAACATTACGGGACGTTACTAGCTAATTTGCATATTTAATCCACTAGTGGAATATCGAAAATATTACATGGCTTTATTACACTCTCAGACGCGACGTCATATGATAAGATGGAAATAACAAAGAATATATCACTGGCACTCTAGCCAGCCACATTTTAGCAGTTGATGATATGTACAGTTTCAAAATCATGTGAAGTATTCCCCCTTGAGGTGGTTTTGCAGTTGTTGATATACTTAGTATACGCATCATGTGGAGTATATCATCGTAAAGGGGACTGATTGCAGAATCAAGAGATACGAGTAATTTGAGCTGTTATTTTGGATTTGGAGGTGTCACGAGGGCGCAGCGCTGTTAACCCGAAGGGGTCAAAATGGTTTGGGGTCATTTTGCCCGTGGGTCGCTTCGCCCTGATTTTGGGGGTGGGTCTTTCGCCCTTACCTGGCGAGTCGTTTCGCCACAATTATATTTTAAGGGAGTGACAAATGGAATGGATGAGTAAATGGACAGATGGATGAATGAATAAATGGGTGTCAGAATGGATTAGTGCATTGGTAGATGGATGGATGTATGGATGAACGAACTGTATTTTGAATATACGTAGATAATGAATGGATGAATGGAGAGTATTGGTAGATGGACAAACAGAAATGAATGAATGAAGTGATGCTTGTGTAGATCGACGGACGAATATGGTAGCACACCGGATTTGTGACCCAGAGGTTGCGGGTTCGAGCCTCACTCTGACCAAACTGTTGTGCCCTTGAGCAAGGCATTTCATCCACATTGCTTAAAATAAAGGTACTGGTTACCACCCAGGAAATCCTGCTCGTTTTAAATGCTCATGTGAGCGTGTAGCAGTAACAGGAGAAAATAGGAGAGAGAAAGAAAGAACGGATCTGAATCAGACACGTCAAATGACACCTACGGATGGGAGATGTATGGATGGGCTCGTTTAAGAGTTCGGATAGAGAGATATATATATACAGAATGAGAGAGAGAGAATGTGGTCGTTTTGGCAGTCAATATAATAAGTGGGAAAACAAGTGCACATTAATTACTTCGTCATTTGCTTTGACAAAGGCGCTAACCCACCACGATAATTCTTAAAGGGAAACAGCCACAAAAATTAACTGTCACTTTAAAATGTTGCCTTTGATGAGGCGAACATTTTGGTACAAATTTTATGAAAATCGGTTGAGCGGTTTTGAAATTATGATCTGCTGAACATTTTACAATTGCTGTCTATGAGGGCCGCCATTTTGTTAATCTAGTCACGTGAACAAAATAGAAAATAATAATTTACAGCATACTTTTCAGATTTTGTATTTAAAAACAGTAAATTATCATCGCATTGAATAAATTGAATGCATACTGAACTATTTATTACTGTTTTATTGCACGAGAATCGCTGTAATTCAAAGTTTTCCAATTGTGACTTTATGACGTCATTTACTCACAGCCTCGTTCTGGACGAACAAAACCAGAATTTGTGAAATGTTCAAAAGGTCATAACTTCTAAACCACACCACAATTTTCATAAAACTTGTACCAAAATGTTTGTCTCCTCAAAACCTTTGTTCTGAAATGAAAGTTAATTTTTGTGGTTGTTTTCCTTTTTAACACTTATAATCACATTAACTGAGGTGAGAATAATTGTGATTGTTAATTAAAGGTTTTGTGTGGTATTTTTTCTTACCTTTACTGCAAACATAGGTTGAGGCGGTTCTAACGAGTACGAGAAATAACAAAAATAATGTATACCCAAGTAAACCCCAGTTTTCTTCATATAAGGTGGGATTTAGGGGGTGTTCATTCCACGGACTTGTTCATGTGATGCTATGGTTTTAATGTTATGCTTTGTTATATATTTATAATGTAAAATATTTGTTTTGTTATGCATAAAATTATGGGAAAAATGAAAATAAGGTATAAAACGTTTCTATTCCTCCCCAGGTTGAGCTACAGTAGAGTCTGTATAAAAGTTAAACCAACTTTTTACACATGGCACTTAATGTGTTTGTTTGTTTGATTTGAGGTTTAACGTCCCCGTCAACACTGTAAAGGTCATTTTGGAGACGTTGCTTCCAATTTTGTGGGACTTTTACCCGACATTGAGATGAAATGACATCTCAAGCCCTGTCGCCCAATGAAACCAATAGGGTTTATTAGCATGGACGGTCCGCCTCGCACCGCGGTTCCTGGACAGGCTTAGATCCTCCAAGCGGTTTACCAGTACTAGTGTGCGGGACGGATTCAGCTCTGCGTGGAAGCATCATGCAGCCCATATATTTCTTCAAGCCCCTATGGGTGGGGGCGGACTTAATGTGTAATATTGATTATTACTCTTTAAGTGACACTTTTGTAAACCTTTAAAAAAAAATATTTTGTTTGTTGGAATTGAGGTTTAATTTTAATTAATTAACGTAATAATGTAACCAGTTATATCACGTCACTATTTGTGCAGAAAGAACAACTGATAAATCGGAGTCTAACTGTTGGTTTTCTTTTGCTCCAGCATTTCAGTGGTTTCTTGCTGTCGAGTCCTCACAGTTGTCTCACCTCTGTGGTTCTCTGATTTTTTTGTGTTCACGGAGATGTTGCACTGATGAGTTTGGAGGCCTTCATGCGGACTGAACAAATTCTTTGTCTAAATCGCGATGGAAGTAAGGGCGAGGATTGTGGCCACGTAAAATCAATTTAAGCCCCCAAGTGGAAATCATTTCACTGACCATTCCAAGGCGGTTCTTCTGTGGCGGTTTATTTATGGTGTTCATTATCCCCACGTTTTTTAAAAAAAGTGGGGATATTGTTATCGCCTCCGTCCATCTGTCTGTCTGTCCGTCTGTCTGTCCGGCTATCTCCTCCTAAACCGTTAGCCGGAATTCAACCAAATTTGGTATGCGAGTTGCTTACATGAATGGCTTGCGCAAGAGCACATTTTTTTTTGTCTCTGCCCCCAGGGGCCCTGGGGAGGGGTCAAAAGGTCAAATATCAATAAAATTCAATTACAAAGTCAATTTTGAAGATTTTGATGCCAAACTTTGCACATGTACTTAGTTATGAACAAGAGGGCCCAGAGGGCCCTGAATCGCTCACCTGAGAATCAGTGTCTCTAGTACATTCTTGGCCCAAGGGCTATCTTAGGTCAAGCTTCATACCAAATATCAAAAACCTGAGCCTTGTGGTTTCAGAGATGAAGATTTTTAAATATTTCCCTATATAAGCCTATGAAAAACCAAAGGGCCCCGGGAATGGGGGCATTTTTGGCCCCAGGGCTATAATTTGAACAATCTTGGTAGAGGTCCACTAGATGAAGCTTCACGACAAATATCAAAGATCTGAGCCTTGTGGTTTCAGAGAAGGATATTTTTAAAGATTTTCCCTGTATAAGCCAATGTAAAACCAAAGGCCCCTGGCGAGGGGGCCTTTTTGGCCCCAGGGCTATGATTTGAACAATCTTGGTAGAGGTCCAGTAGGTGAAGCTTCAAACCAAATATCAAAGACCTGGGCCTTGCGGTTTTAGAGAAGATTTTAAAGATTTTCCCTATATAAGCCTATGTTAAATCACTGAACGTTCTTGGTAGAGGTCCACTAGATGAAGCTTCATACCAAATATCGAAGACCTAGGCCTTTCCGTTTCAGAGAAGAAGATTTTTAAAGATTTTCCCTGTATAAGCCTATGTAAAACCAAAGGCCCCCTGGGAGGGGGCATTTTTGGCCCTAGGGCTATAATTTGAACAATCTTGGTAGAGGTCCACTAGGTGAAGCTTCACACCAAATATCAAAGACCTGGGCCTTGTGGTTTCAGAGAAGAAGATTTTTAAAGATTTTCCCTATATAAGCTTATGTAAATCCAAAGGCCCCCAGGGCTGGGGCATTTCTGGCCCAAGGGCCATAATTTGAACAATCTTGGTAGAGGTCCACTAGATGAAGCTTCACACCAAATATAGAAGACCTGGGCCTTTCGGTTTCAGAGAAGAAGATTTTCAAAGATTTTCCCTATATAAGCCCATGTAAAACCAAAGGGCCCCGGGGCGGGGGCATTTTTGGCCCCAGCACTATAATTTGAACAATCTTGGTAAGGGTCCACTAGAAGAAACTTCATACTAAATATAAAAGACCTAGGCCTTGTGGTTTCAGAGAAGAAGATTTTTTAAAGACTTTCCCTATATAAGCCTATGTAAATCCAAAGGCCCCCGGGGCAGGGGCATTTCTGGCCCAAGGGCCATTATTTGAACAATCTTGGTAGAGGTCCACTAGATGAAACTTCACACCAAATATAGAAGACCTGGGCCTTGCGGTTTCAGAGAAGAAGATTTTTAAAGATTTTCCCTGTATAAGCCTATGTAAAACCAAAGGCCCCCGGGGCGGGGGTATTTTTGGCCCTAGGGCTATAATTTTAACAATCTTGGTAGAGGTCCACTAGGTGAAGCTTCACACCAAATATCAAAGACCTGGGCTTTGTGGTTTCAGAGAAGAAGATTTTTAAAATTTTCCCTATATAAGCCTATGTAAACCCAAAGGCCCCCGGGGCGGGGGCATTTCTGGCCCAAGGGCCATAATTTGAACAATCTTGGTAGAGGTCCACTAGATGAAGCTTCATACCAAATATCAAAGACCTGGGCCTTGCGGTTTCAGAGAAGAAAATTTTTAAAGTTTTCATTTTAAAAATCTATTTTTAGCTCCTGTGACCTAGATGTGCAATGGACCAGAACCATTTGAACAACTTTGAAAGGGGACCACCTAAGGATCATTCCTGTGAAGTTTGGTTAAAATCCAATCAATGGTTAAGGAGGAGATGTCGTTTGAAGAAAAAGTTTACACACGCACACACGCACGCACAAACGCACGACGGACAAAAAGTGATCCCAAAAGCTCACCTTGTCACTATGTGACAGGTGAGCTAAAAAAGTAAAACATATTGAACGGGATTTTGGCTGTGACCCCTAGGTCACGCCCTGGGGGTCGGACTTGGAGGGGTCGGGGGTCAAAATTAAAGTTTTTCAGAACATAGTCATGTTGCATATCTATGCGAAGGGGATAATGGGTAGAATAAACTACAAGTAAAATTTTGACCCTGGGGTCAGATTGGGGCCCTGGGAGAGGGGTCAAAGGGTCAAAATTTAAGTTTTTTGGAACATAGTCATGTGGCATATGAAATTGAAGGGCATGATTAGTAGAATATAATACAGGTAATATTTTGACCATGGAGTCAAATTAGGGCCCAGGGTGAGGGGTTTTCGGTACTTGGCCCCTCTGTAGAAAACGTGGGGATTTGCGATGGCACGCCATCGACAGTATTCTAGTTGTTACTTACTGTGTGTATCACTTGTGTCTTTTTATTTTGGATGGCCATATGGCCATTTTGTGGGAAAGTAACAGTCCTTATGGCCTTCCTTTGTTTAGGTTTCCATTGTGGTCTGGTCGCTTAATGTTTGTGTTTCTTTCCCTTTGGTGTCTTTGTTGGGTGGAGTTAGTTAATTGTATCGATTCCTGATCTTTGTTTTACTTCTACTTTAACATCCCGGTCAACATAATTAATGTAATAATGTAACCAGTTATATCACATCACTATTTGTGCAGAAAGAACAACTGATAAGTAAATAAAACATCATGTTAGCAAGTCTATGCAATAAAGTCCCCTCTAAACCCAACTTTATACAATGAAAAATGGGTTTTCACATATACTTTGTCATATTTCTGATTCTAGAACATAGACAATTAGACAGTTCTAATCCAAGATCTATGTTTTGAGCAGAAAGAAAAATACCGTATTCGCCCTAATTACCGCACCGTGCGCTTAGTTTTTTTCAAAATTGTGTAAAAAATCGTGGTGAAAAATCGACCTTTTAAGCGCACACAAATCATTTTGGGTAACTGTCTTGGCAGTTGAACTGTCTTGTTTCCCGCTTCGCAAGTTTCGTAAACGAGGAATTAAAGTGTGTATTAGAGTAGAAGTAAAACAAAGATCAGGAATTGATACAATTAACTTACTCCACCCATAAAAGACACCAAAGGGAAAGAAATACAAACATTATGCGACCAGACCATAATGGAAACCTAAACAAAGGAAGGCCATAAGGACAGTTACTTTCCCACAAAATGGCCATATGGCCATCCAAAACCAAAAGACATAAGTGATACACACAGTAAGTAACAAACAACAACATAAATAAATCGCCACAGAAGAGCCGCCTTGGAACGGTCAGTGGAATGTTTCCACTGGGGGGCTTAAATCGATTTTACGTGGCCACAATCCTCGCCCTTACTTCCGTCGCGATTTAGACAAATAATTTGTTCAGTCCGCATGAAGGCCTCCTAACTCATCAGTGCAACATCTCCGTGAACACAAAAATCAAAGAACCACAGAGGTGAGACAACGGTGAGGACTCGAAATGAATCATATGAATAGAGCTGTCAAATGAATTTGACAGAAATGCAGTTGCTTTGCCTTCACTGTTGAAGAAATAACGGTAAGTTTTTTTCATAGATTTCCTGTGAAAGCTTCAATGGGAGGTTACTGTAAGGTGTGCGCTTATGCGTTTTTTTTTTCAAAAATAGCTTTGGTGTGCGCTTATAGGAACATGTGCGATAATTAGGGCGAATACGGTATGTCACATTTTTAAATATAAACAGCTATTTTCATAGTCATAAATCCCATTTTATTGCAAAGACTTGCGTGAACCTTATGTGGGCTCTAATATCTTTCTCAAAAAGGTGATAGTGCAGTTGCTCAAACCTGAAGTAGAAGCCATCAGTAGGTCATCCAGCTGCACCAAACGAGGACAAAACCATGTTTTCTGGAACTCCCAATACACCCATCAATCCCTTAACATACCAAAACAAACATAACCTCAATCAATAGGGCTTGAAAAAATATGGGCGAAACGACCCACAGACAAAATGACCCAGGGCGAAACGACCAGAGACCGTCAAAATTGATCACATCAAAGTCAGAATCGGAGGTTGTTTATCTTTTCGTAATTTTATACTATCCATAAAATATCACTTTCAAACGATTATCTAGACGGGACACAACCGCTTCAGGGATTTTCCTAGTGCAACTTTGCACTGTGTTTTTCCCAATTAAGATACAGATATTCCCAAATTTTATAATGAATTTCTCAATTTCTGCTGTTGTGCCACATGTTCAGAATCAGAATCAGAATTATTACTGGTGACACGTCAAATGACATTCATACACCAGGACCTGTGATATGGGAAGTTAGTCCCTAGCTCTAACCAAAGAGGTAAACTTAGCTACACAATCCTCAGCACCTTCAGCCGTTGAAATAATCAAATCAGGAAGGGCATCCAATCTCTAATGGTTCGGGGGAAGAAAGATTCTTTATAAATGTCCGTTCTTGCAGTAAGGGTCTGAAACGTCACCGTGCCTAGCTGGGGGAACAAGGTCATCTGTTAGAATGCTGGCAGCACCCTTCAGACCTTTGTATAAGAGTATGAGCCTACTGTCTCTTCTCCTTTTCTTGAGAGACTCCCGTCTTAATTTTCCTAGAGTTCCAGTCATGCTCCCAGTTTCAAAGCAGTAATTTCCAGTTACAAATCTGGCAGCTAGAGCTATTCTGAACTTTTTCAATTTCTTCATTGAGGACTACTCCGCTTTGATCCCAGATGCAACTACCATATTCCAAGATTGGGCGAACAAGTCCTCTGTATTCACCTTATTTGCATTATCTGCTGGTTCCTAGTCTGAAAGTTATCAGTGTTGGAAAACAGGTAACCAGACCCCCCTTTTAAGGTCAGGGGGGTCTGGTTACCTGTTTTTCCAATATTGACAATGTGCAAGCTGGGAGCCAGCAAATAATGCAAATATGGTGAATGCAGGCAGCAGTCTCTTTCACATCCTGAGGACACTGATGAAGATTTCGCCTCAGGAAACCAAGTGGTCTATTCGCCACATGTACACATGTTGCTAATGTGTGTATTCCATCTCAAATCGTGAGTGATTGTCACACCGAGGTACTTGATGAAATTCACATTTTCGAGGACCGTTCCCCCTAAAGTGTAAGAAGCCTCAATTTTATTAGATCTCTTCCTAGTTATCTGCATAATATTGCATTTAACTGGCTGAAATCTCATGCCCCATTTTCGGGCCCAACATCCTAATCTATCTATGTCAGCCTGAAGTTTCAGTGAGTCATCTGTATCTCTAATTTCCCGGTAACAAACACAGTCGTCCGCGAACAGTCTTATTTCTGAGTCAATGTCAGCGCAGATATCATTGATGTACAGACAGAACAATAGATGACCAAGAACAGTCCCTTGCGGGACTCCAGACAAAACTGGTGCCCATACTGAAGATTCACCATTAACAACAACCCGCTGTTTTCTATAGCAAAGGAAGGAATCTATCCATTTTAGAGTTTTTCCTCCAATTCCATAACCAAATAATTTGGATTTAAGAAGAACATGCGGAGGGGTGTCAAAAGCCTTCTCGAAGTCCAGAATAAATGTGTCCACCTCAGAATCAGAATCAGTTCTTGCACTAAGGGTCTGAAATGCCAACGAATGGTGATTTCTACAGTGTCTAGCTGGGGGAACAAGGTCATCTGTTGGAATGCTGGCAGCACCCTTTAGACCTTTGTATAAAAGGATTAGCCTACTGTCTTTTCTCCTTTTCTTGAGAGACTCCCATTTTAATTTTCCAAGTATTCCAGTCATGCTCCCAGTTTCAAAGCAGTAATTGCCTGTTACAAATCTAGCAGCTCTATTCTGAACTTTCTCAATTTCATCGTTAAGGACCACTCCACTGGGGACTGGGGTCCCAGATACAACTACCATATTCCAAGATTGGGCGAACAAGACCTTATATGCTGCCTCTTTTATATCCTGAGGGCACTGATGAAGATTTCTCCTCAGGAAACCAAGCGTTCTATTTGCCTTTATAAGTACACATGTTGCTAATATGAGTATTCCATCTCAAGTTGTGTGAGATTGTCACTCCAAGGTATTTAATGGCGTCCACATTCTCGAGGACCGTTCCCTCTAAGGTGTAAGAAGCCTCAATTTTATTAAATCTCTTCCTAGTTATCTGCATAATATTGCATTTAACTGGCTGAAATCTCATGCCCCATTTACGTGCCCAACATCCTAATCTATCTATGTCAGCCTAAGTTTCAATGAGTCATCTGTATCTCTAATTTCCCGGTAACAAACACAGTCATCTGCGAACAGTCTTATTTCTGAGTCAATGTCAGTGGAAATATCATTGATGTACAGGGAGAACAAAAGTGGACCAAGAACGGTCCCTTGCGGGACTCCAGACAAAACTGGAGCCCACTCCGAAGATTCACCATTAACAACAACCCGCTGTTTTCTGTAGCAAAGAAAGGAATCTATCCATTTGAGGGTCTTTCCCCCAATTCCATAACCAAATAACTTAGATTTAAGTAGTTCATGAGGAGGGGTGTCAAAAGCCTTCTCGAAGTCCAGAATAAATGTGTCCACCTGTCCCCCTTTGTCCAAGATTTTTGCCCAGTCATTAATAACTGTGCTTAGCTGAGTTTCACAACTGTGCCTTTTCCTAAATGCATGTTGTCTGTCTGACAAAAGTTTATGTTCGTCCAAGTGGGCCATGATGTTCGAGCAGACTATGTTCCAGCAATTTACACAGAACACAAGTCAGAGACACAGGGCGATAATTACGCCGGGCAAGAGCCCTATCTCCCTTTTTGAAGAGTGGACAGATGTTTGCTAAGAGCCATTCTTTGGGGATTTCACCCGTATCAAGAGACTGTTGAAACAAGTGTGCAAAAACTGGACCTAACTCATTTGCTAGTTCCTTCAGGACTCTAGGATGAAGCTCATCAGGTCCTAAGGCCTTACTGGGGTTTAAGCCTTGAAGTAATTTGATCACTCCTGCAGCTGTCACAACAATATTATTCATGAATGGGGCCGATCTTCCAGTCAATGGAACGATTGGAACCTCCATGAACTCAGTTTTATTAAACGCATCATTGAATTGACCAACTAGTTCCTCTGCCCTTTCAGAGTCTGATTCAGCAACCCCATCCCCTCCTCTTTTATTAAGGGGCAGTATACCTTGCCTGTCTTTCTTCTGGCTATTAATATATCTGTAGAAGTCTCTGGCATTTGCCTTTACATCACCTACCAAGTTATTCACATACAAATCATGCTGATTTTTTATATCAGTCTTGATTTCACGTCTCAAGTTTTCAAATTTTGTCCGGAGTTTACCACTTCCCGTCTTTTTTGCCTTTGCATGAATCTTATTCCTTCTGCGAATTTTCCTTCTTATCTCTGGAGTGATCCAGGGAATAAAAGATACAAACCTACTAGTTTTTGAGGGGATATGATTTTCGGCCGAAGTATGAATGAAAGAAGTTATCAAATCAAAATTCTCCTGTACAGACCGAGCATCTGAATGACCATTAAAGTAATTCTCCTTTGCAAATCTGAGTGCATCCTTCCTCTTAGTTTCATAGTCACCTTTCTGATATGAGTACACCTTCCTCCGAGGTTTCTTTATTGGTGGGATGTGAATTTTTAAATATCCGGAGACAACATCGTGGTCACTTAGTTTATCTGGGGAATGAATGTCTTCGAATTGTCCTGGCAAAGTCGTAAGGATCAGATCCAATGTGTTCTTATCACGAGTGGGGAAGTTAACAGTTTGTTCAAGACCATGATCGTTCATAATGTCAATTAATATTTGTCCTTCCGACTGACTCAGCATTGTGCCTTGTTTGCTGAGCCTGTCGGGCCAAGCAATGTCTCTGAAGTTGAGGTCGCCTAGAACATGTACAGCCGGGAGTTTTTTACCCTTGTGCTGCAATTTAATGCAATCCAGTTGGTCTTTAAACAACTGGAAGTTTTCGATTGTACCATTTGGTGGTCGATACCAACTTGCTACGAAGTGGGAAGTTTTATTTGCAAAAACCTTAACCCAGACCGATTCGGTGTCATTTTCAAGTTCCATGAATGGCATGTGAGGGATGTCAGAGCTCTCACTAGGATTTTGAAAACAGGATTCCTGGAATCCTTCCTTGTAAAAAGTAGTATTCACAAAAAAGTTGGATTCACACATAAAAAAGTTGGAGTTCTGATCTTGATCACGCATAGAACATAGACAAAAACTTCTTATTATCAGGCTACACGTCCATATGAAAACTGTATACTTTCATGGCTCCCTAACTCTTTTTTTCTGATAAATGCATTTAAAAACTTCGTTCCAAACATGTAGATTGTGGGTACTAGTTAGAAATATTTCCCTGTTGTGTCTATCCCCCCCCCCCCCAATGCAATCGCTCGGATTTATTCTCACACAAGTTTCTAGTCAAATAATGCCACATAAAAATAAGGTTGTATTAGGATAACAGCAGATTTAATGTAAACCCAGATCAGAAAAGCAGCATTCTATTTAGCTATATTTGTGCTTTCAAATTTGGACGTATATGTACGTGAGAGTAGCTCACTTATTTTTAAATGGTGTATACAAATACGTAGGGGAAGCATCCTAACCACGTCTGACTTCCTGTAATTGATAAAAATGATTGTATTTTGAAGAATTACAAACATTTTTGTCACCAGTAAACGTCGAAACACACTTTGACCGAGCTATAAAAAGTACGATCGTGTAGTCGCGAAAATACATGACATTGGTAATTCGTCAATTATATCGTCTTCGCCATAACCCTGGTTTAACTAAACATGATATTTTACCGACTCATGCTAATCCGTTGATGATACATGTATGAGCTTACATCAATTAGTAAACTAATTTATTGTAATCCATAATAACACGGGGATTAGCGCGGCGAGATTAAACAGGTGCAACCATTTTTAACAAACCGACCACTTTCCAATATCGTCTCTCCAACTGACAGGTGCAAAAATACTTGTCAATATTAGGTCACGCCTACTGATTTGTGGCACGTGCGCTTTCAACATAAAAAGCGGCGCCGCATTTGATCTTTTATTGGTATTGCATAAGCGGCCTAAATTAGCTTCTGAATTTACCGCTTCTGTAATTTTGGACGCGTGTCGCATTAAAACATGCGTACACAAGAATTGCCGGTTGTGCATTTTACGCGTACAATGGCAAAAGTTGGCGTAAAATACGCAGAATCCTGCGTTTCCGAGAGCTCTGGATGTCTCTATGAATGAGCAACATCACCCCACCGCCATGAGAGTTCCTATCTTTTCTGTACACACAGTACTGACAATTTTCAGGGAAAAGCTCAGATGTAGTAATTGATGTGTCAATCTTTGTTTTCTGAATAGCAACAATATGAGGTTGAGATGTATCGAGGAAAGCTAAAAGTTCAAGAATTTTACCTCTAATTCCATTTATGTTTATACTGCAAAGTTTCAAAACCTTTCACAAAATTTGACTTAGTTTCATCAGCAGTCGAAGATTTGCCTCTCTTATCCTCTGACAGAGGTTCAAACCTGTTTGGTGTACTCAGTTCTACATATTCATCAAAGAAGGAGTCTGAAAAGTTACAGACCTCACATTTTGGACATATCCAGTGGCAGCTTGAATTTACCAATAAGCCATATTCTGCATCTGAAATGAAGGAGCACTCAGTGTGTATCCACATT
This sequence comes from Lucinisca nassula, assembly GCA_963580285.1. Lineage (NCBI taxonomy): Eukaryota > Metazoa > Mollusca > Bivalvia > Lucinida > Lucinidae > Lucinisca > Lucinisca nassula. The sequence continues at coordinate 36,539,414 of OY757015.1, read as the reverse complement.
TCACATTGATCACGCTGAACGGCTTTGTGGCCATTAAGGACAGCACCACTGCAAAGACCACAGTCAGCTTTGCAGTCTTTGCAATACCAAGTTCCAGCTCTAGATTCAATTTCTAACAATTGACTGTTATCCAAATCAGAACATGAGGAGTGAAAGCGCTTGTTACAGTCCTCACATTCTATCCATTTCTCGGAACCTTTGCAATATTTTTTGCAGAGTCCGCAGCGAAACCTTGGGCCGGGGTTAGTTTCAATGTCTCCGGCCAAGATTAGAAGTAAAGCCAAGTTTGTACCGCGCGAGGACTTGAAGTTTCGCAAGCCCTCCGAACACTGTTCCCATTCTTCCTTGTAAATGCCAAGTACTGGGGAATTTTACTACTACTCTCCTTAATTGTAACCTTGCACTCCTGATTTCCATCATCTGGATGCATTCTACAAGTTGTTTTCCAAAGAGTAAACCCAAGAATTAAGACCATGGGAAACAGGGAGACTAGGGCTGACTATCAATGCCAATTTTGACTATCGTGATAGTATTGCTATCGTGGAAACTACTATCACGATACTATCACTATCGTGGCATACTATCACGATACTACCGTGATACTATCGGGTACACTTATAAATGATTCATAGATGTTATATCACTCACATAAAATGGCTAAGAGTGACAGAACGAGTTAGGAAAATTCCAATGGCCTAAAATTGTATGTTTATTGTGTGTTTCAATATCAGCATTCATTCCCTCGGGGCTATTCCAGAAAAAAACATCATGGGGAGACGGCTCTTTATATATATCCCCACAACCGCCTAAAAATAGTTTGCTGCTTCCAGTATATATGCCTGTAAGTGATGGTTATCATAGCTTTAATACCTTTGCAGTGTTTGAGATTTTCTGCATGTGGAAACTGACACATGCTGATCGTTCTTCGATTCTTTGATGTTTGCCGCCTGTGTTAAATTAATCTGTGGATTCAGTTAATTAGGTAACCCGATAATTACATAGTATTACGTAATCACAGCACGCTATTTTAGCACCTCTTTAAGGGCGACATGAATCTAACAAACTGCATTAAAACTTGAACTTACATATTTTTAATTTGAAGTTAGCATCAAAAGCTAGACTATCAAAATAGAAGTAAAGCAATTATCAAGTCGGTTTTTTTCATTTAGCAATATGTACAGGGCTCGACCTAGGCTCTTTGACTCTGTGGACATTAGTCCTTGCACACAAGACAGCTAAGACAAGCAGCAATAATAAAACAAAGTTTATCATGTAATGAAATTTGGCCGTTTTGACATGTTATTTTTTCTGGAATATCCCTCTATTATAATACAAAGACAACCAGAAATAGAATCAGAAAGACCCACGAAAAATAAAAACGCCAATTTGTCCCAAGTTGTCCAGTGTCCACCATCAAAACGTCCAGAATCACCTTAAGAAAGCACTTGATAGACGGATACCTAAGGCCTCGCGCTGCACGTTTTTCCCCCCCTACAGGATGACGACAGGAAAATAAAACTTTGTCTGCTTAAATATCCCAAGAATTCAATCCCAATCGGTCAGGCCAGCCGACTGATGACATCATCATTGATGCATTTGTGCATACTTGCCGACTTATCTGAGTCTATCATGTACTCGCATGCACATTCTGTGCATTTTTCGAGAAATGCATTTCTAATGAGACCACAAAAGTGCGGTTTAATAGTCTGGACCTTATGCGCAAAAAGAGTCATATATACAACAAGTTAAACTGCATTATACCGTCATTTATTACGCATTTATTTACCTATATGAATAAGTCAGCACACAGCAAAAACAAACATTTCTTCATACAAAATATCAGCTTGTGCACCTTCAAATGTCTTCGAAACTGAACAGAGAAAAGGCGTTTGTCCCAGAAGTTATACTACGCAGTAATAGTACAAACAGCAAACATTTATATATGACTGCGCAGGCTGATCTGAGTCTTCACATGTCGCACAGGTTTCACTGTCATGTTTTCAAAAAGTTGCATGCAACAAACGCGTGATCAAATTATCATTGACGTTTTGTTATTGAAAAACGCGGGAAAATTTCGGACTGTCTCAACTGCACGTGCAAAAATGACGGCGGGAAATTCATCGCCTTGAGAAATACACCACACGGCAAAAAACTATGATACACATGTGCGACCAGCGAAGACTCAGATCATCATGCACATATGTGAAGGCTTATCAGTCTGTCCTGATTACAGCTGAATGGATTTCCTAAGCAAACACAACAGTACAGGTATATTTTCAAAGTATATTCAAGAAAAAAAAAAACAATCGAAACTATCGATAGTTGAGTGAGCTATCGGCGATAGCTATCGATAGTCCAAAGTACTATCGATGCATTGCTATCGAGGCAGTCCCTATCGCGATGCATCGAACTATCGATGCATCGTTACACCCCTAAGGGAGACCTTCATTTTAATATACCGGGTAGTGATTTGATGATTTCTAATGATTTATTATAAGCAACAATCCTGATTCTGAGTTTGTCACAGCCAGCACACTGACAGCTACAAAGGACTGCCCCCCTTTGTCCAGGATTTTTGCCCAATCATTAATAACATTAATATGTTGATTAATATGTTGACAAATTCATGGAAATTGAACCAAAATTGACAAAGTTACAGCTGACTTAAATTCCCAACTTTAAATATTAGCGAGCTGTTTTTCCCAAACCCAGCTGCCCCTGGACCCTGATTCTGAAGAGTAGGAAAATCCCTGCATTTGTATGGATTTACCCTTTTTGTACCAAATGGAATCTTCCTCATCACGAGTCCAAAATATAGGGGTGTCAGGTTGTGTTTTCATGAAAATCTATTTGGAAAATGGCTGAACTTTTAGCAAACAGTGGAGGCCCTGATCAGACGGTAACAAGACGTTTCGCCCCCAAGACGTTTCCTCCCTGGTCGTTTCGCCTCCCTTTTTGGCCCCTAGTCGTTTCGCCCCCCAAAATATTTCCCCTAATCATTTTGTATATACTTTATACCGCAACCTACACTGGCCAGAAGAATGAGTCATCACAGATAGCTCTCTAGGCTGGAAATGCCATTGACAGAGAGCCAGATAAGCTTCGTATTTTCGTAAATTACGGATTAAAAAATGCAAAATACGAAATGGTTGAAAATTTAAATTGTACCATTTACGGTAGACCTTTCTTAGGTTACGAAGGAGACAATGATATGGCGCGTATTTACGCAGTAATCCTTGCATAACGTTTCGTAACATGATCATCTACAATTGTCAGCTCAAAGACAATGAAAGGGTATGTAATTAATACCCTTCCTCTACCCGACGGCTATCTGCTGTGATTAGAAATAAGAAGAAGAATCCGAAACGTGTTTTCACACCTGCAGCTGTAGTTAGTCACTTCACTGGTCTCACAAATGTTTTGCTTTTTTTTTTCGTGCACATAATTTCCCGCATGTGCGTTTGTTGCATTAATACTTTAGCGGAAAATATGACTGTGGGATAGGTGAAAACAGACAAGCCTGTGCAGTCTGATCTGTCTGTACACTCCTTTTATGCCTCTGGTGTTTTAAAACAGCAGCACGCGGGTTGTCTAGACTCACTACTTAATCTGGTCTTTAGTAAAAAAGTAACAAATTTTTGGCTGTTCGTAGACTCATTAACCTTGTTTGTTTCGACCGTAGAATGTGCCTGAATGCAACTATTACAGGGTCCGAAATTAAGCTCGCATTTACGCTAAATGCGAGTGAGAATTTCAAAATGCGAGGCCAAAATATTTGTACTAGAAAATTTTCGCGAGTGTCCGATCGTCGGTAAAAAATAATAATAGTAATAATACAGACGACAATAATAACTCGCCATTTCCGCGACTGCTTCTGCAATTCCGACGTTCTAAATTTAGATTATAAACTTTCCAGAGGTCAGGGGGCGTAGCACGTAAGGCCGGTGCACCGGTAAACCGCGGTATTTTCTTTCTTCTTTGCCGTATCGGTACTTTTGGCAAGTGACGGATTTTATCGGAAATTTTATATCATTTAATTCAATGTTTGCGAAAGAACAAAAATATGTTTGCAAAACGATTTCACTAGCGTCGGCTGCGAAAAAAAACCTCGCAGGGACGCAAAGTATCTTTTATAATGCGCCGCTAGTCATGCTGAGCACTGTTAAGTTCAAAGACGCCGACGCGACCGATTGGGCGCGAAAATTATCGGATACTTGAGATGAATAGCGGTAATAACTAATAGAGCATGCTCCGCATGCCGGCCACTTGGGATTAACACAGATAAATAGGTAATAAATTTCTAATCAAAACCTAACAGTTTAATCCTGCTAATATGGGCTCAAAGTAATCTTGCGTGAAAACTTTGTAGCATATATATGCACTGCTTGTCGGAACACGACTGACAAAGATGACATTGCAAGACAGCATGTATGTTGATCCGTCTATGTAGCGCTGTGTCGAACTGTGAATAAATAATTTTATCACAAATTGCCCAGAGACAGTTCAAATGGATAATGCAGGTAGATAGCATGTGGCGACTTCTGAAAAACCCGACGTCTTTAATCCTATTAATGTGGTCAATATTTATAAAATATGCTCAATACTTAGCCAACTAAAGCCATTCACGCAATATCAAAAGAACCGCTATATATCGGCGGGTTGAACATCAGGCGTGGTCATGTCCTGAACCAGCAGGTATTGATATTAAGTGACACATGAAAAGAATGACTTGCAATCTTGGCTTACTTTACGCTCATTATCCCATAGTAATTTGGAAAAAAAATATCGTGTCTTATTTGTTAACAGGATTAACTAATTTATTGGCATAAGATTAGTGATAGGTCATGGACAGATTAATAGCAATCAGTAAAGATCGCATCCAGATAAACTGCAAAGACAATATTATTGCCAATGTCACATTTTTCGCGACCGTAAACACCTAGAAAACGCGTAATGAGTCTCTGTTTACTTGTCTGTTTTATTTTACGATGTACAAACACCTAGTGTTTGAAACATGTGGTTACCACGGTACAATTTCCAAAGGCGGTACCCAGCCCTAGACTAACACGTCGTCAGTTTTTAATGACAGATTCGTTCTGTCATTCTTCGTCGTGCTGCATGTTTACAATTTTAACGTCCGAACTTCCGGCTTCCACTACTTTTGAAATATGACTCCGCGCAAATAGTCCGTTGTTTGTTGACTTTTCATGCTCGCTGTCTCAAAACTAATTTCTCATGGCATTATTTCCGCATTTTGATTACATGTTTTGTTTCATTTGTAATCAAAATACAAAAATGATCTTTCTTAAATTACAAACAAAACGGGAAAAGTTAATTGAATATGCATAAGGAAAGTTCCCATTTTATACAGACGACCGCATAATGGGTCATTGGCGAATCTTGGAGGCGGCGTCTAACCACGGCCTTCACTGCGGGCTTCACTGTTGTCGAAAGTTAGCCCATTTTTTTTCCTAAATTAATTCCTATATTTCTAGCTGACGCCCCTTAATTTTGAACCGGGATTTCGAAATAAAATCTTCGTCAGATAAGTGATATTACATTCAGTACAAAATGGGTTATGATTAATTATATTTGTATCAATACGCCATTAAAGTACCTTTGTATATTTTTAGAAAAAAAAAAAAAAAAAAAAAAAAACCAATATGTATAGAGCTACAATCAGTGCACACCATTTAAGTAACTAGATAAACTTTGAAATTAAAGAAAATAGACCGTATAATAAGCTGTATTTAACTTTTGATTATCGGCCAAGCCGCTTTGTCTGGTCCTGACCCGCACACAACAGTTACAGGCCAGGTTAAGATTTTACCCCTTCAACCCTCGAGCTTCTCCAGTTCACTTTTCAGTCACTGAATTTGTACGCGTCCATTCTACACATGTAAATTGGGTGTCTAGTCAATAGTCGTCAATAGCATGTCAAACCATGTAGAACCGAATGCGGTGTATAATTATGAGCCATCTCACCAGGTTCTACACTGTTTGCATCTGTACTTGGCTATAAAGGGCTGAAAGGGTACAGACTCCTAACACTTACATGACCTAATTAAATGCGAAGTACGTGACGCTAGAAACTTCACCGTACGGTAGCAAGCCAGCAATAATAAACTCCTAACAGTTATCACTGTCCAATTCTGTTGTATAGGTCTAAATAACTGAATATGTAAGCACAATGTTGTGATAAATAATTAGTCACATGCCGCAAAACTTCAAACATCGCACAAAAAGTGTTTTCCTTTATTGTAGCGCACGACATAAGGCAGGTTCTTGACTAAGCCGCGAAACACATCTCAGTCAACAAGTGTAAGCTTTTACAAGAAAGTTGCGGCTATGTGTTGTCATAAAACTGGCAACTATCTCAGCAGGCACATGACGTAATTGTGACGTCACATCAACGTCGGTGCAACGTCAAGACGTTGCATCGACGTTGATTTGACGTTGCCCTAGCGACGTGTGCCTGCTGGGTAGTCATTTACATGTTGTTTTATTTATAATGTCCAAGTAAAACGAAGATGAAAGTGTTTAACAGCCGATTCACCTCAGTTTTGTGAACCAAACTAAACATCAGCACTCCAACGCCATTGTCCTTATCACTTAAGAAAGTAAATCTGAATTGCACGACCCGCAGAAAAGCGACCGACTGAAGTCGGTTGATTTTCTAAGAGTGCCCTAAAATCACCGTGTCATTCTGTCAGTCTGTCTGTCCGTCCGTAACCCGTTTGTGAAAATTGGTGATAGTGACTTAACCGCTTGGAATATTTAAACAATTTTTGTCATACTGAAAGATATCAATAAGATCTAACCAATGAACTTGCGAAATATTACATTCCATTTAGTATAGCCTCTCCGAGGCGAAAAATGTGAAAATTTTCGAACTGCTTCTCCTCGGAAACCGTTGGGCCGATTGAAGTCAAATTTCATATGGGGCCTCTATGGGATGGGGGAAACCAAAATTTGCTCATGGGGTCCAGGCCACATGACCAAAATGGCCGCCAAGCCATATATGGTAAAAACCCTTCAAAAATAGTCTTCTCCAGAACCACTGGGCAGATTTCCACGAAACTTGATAAATTGCATCTGGGACGTAGGCCCATCATAAATTGCTAAAATGGTGACCCTGGGTTGACCTTGACCTTCGTCGTGCCTAGGTCAAACTTTGACACATATGCTTTTGTATTGGAAAAGTGAGAATGCATTTTATCCTGCAAACCATTCAGAATACAGTACTAAAGTATAAGATATATTTTTGCTCCTTACGATAAGGCGCTTTTATTGGGGGAGCCGTTTTAGGTCCAGGTCACATGACCAAAATGGCCGCCATACCCATATATGGTTACACTCATAAAGCTAAAAGCATCCGGCGGGTCGTGCCCTTTAGCTGAAGCACTGGGTTTTCACAGAATCTGTCATTTCAGTGCCTTTTGGCGCTTTGATTTTATTTGCATTAATACTACCCATACAAGTTAATCATTACTGTAGCAGTTGTTCTTGAAAAATTTCCGCTCTTATTAAAGGGTTTTTTGAAAAAATCGAGTTGATTTTCATTTTACCTAGTAGATCTTTTTTTAGCAAGCTAAATTTTGCTTGTGGCAAAAATGCTTAAGTTCGGACCCTGTATTACGTTGTAAGTGAATAGGTACTTGGATCAGACTGTTCAACATCTCTCATATGAAATGTCTTCCTGAAAATCTTTGAATGTGCAGTCACTGTTCACAAGGCTTCATATCGCTTAAAAACGTGTTTCTTGCCGTTTTCCAATGCCTTTGATTATTGAATCATGATGGTTGTTTACTTCTGATACGGTTCAAGTATCTATTCACTAAAAAAAATATATTTTTGTCACAAACCGGTAAATTGACTGGCGTATTAGGTGTTAATAAAGTTTTTCCGGCATGCTATGATCGCACATCTCGGTTATAATAGCGGATTTGCACGAGATTACCAGTATTTATTCATAATTTGATGCAGCGCATGTAATGTATGTTATAATTGAAACAGTTAAAATTTATTAAATCTTTTTCTGAAGATAAAAGAAACAATTAAATAAATATGTACTATAAAAGGCTTATCCTTTGGAAGCAACGAATATACCACAGAACTGAAACGTATGGAGTGTACATGTTTTCATGGCCAGACTAGCTAGTTTAGGCCAATTAGGCCTCATCAGTGACCCATATTCATATTTTTATCATTCCGACGCTTTTTTCCCCACAACATTGTCATCAATGCACGGTTGTGTGCTATTACATTTTAGTTCAAACGGAACCGTTTTTTTCACTCTTTATCGCTGCACAGACTGATCTCTTTGTCTGCCGTGTTCTATACCACATTTAACCAAAATACAATTAGTAGGTTCAACTTGTAATACTTTGGTTTTCATGCATATATCGATCTGTGAATCGCAGGTGGCCAGGCCAGCACGAAGTGCATGCTTATTTACAACTATTCATCTCAATTTGAAAATAGAATTATCGTCCTATCAAGCTTCTTAGATGTCTCGTCGGCGTCTTTGAACATGAACGCAGAAAAACTGGCAGTGCATCATAAAAGTTTCTTAGCGTCCTACGACACAGACGGTATTTTTATTCGCGTCTACGCTACTGATATCGAGTGCCCCACTCCCACTTTCCAGCTAGCGCAAACACTGAGCATAATATGTTCAGAAAGTGTAGTCTGATCTGGGTGTGTGCTGTTTGCTAAGACATCTCTCCAGAAACATAAGGGTGATTCTGTTTACTGGCTTGATATGTCTTTATAATCAGTATCAGTGAACTATTAACTAGCTTAAATTGTAATGAATCGGTAGTTAACCAGGTTCATAAAAATACGAAACGACCTCCCGATTTGATCAGTATATTTACTGACCCATTTTTTCAGTTTACTGAAAAGGTTTTAATTTTGATAAGTAAATACGAAGTGGGGATAAAAAATTATCTGGAGCTATGCATTGAGCTATTTTTAGTAACCTATATTCTAGGGAGTTTGCTGAGGCTGTGGTATATAGTATATAATAGTTTTATGAACTGAGAGAGAGAGAGAGAGAGAGAGAGAGAGAGAGAGAGAAAGAGAGAGAGAGCATGCAGTTTGAAGGGAAATGTAAATTATGATTCATGATAAGTATTACCTGTTTTGATCAATGCCATCAATCACATTGTTAATTTGGGTTGACACATTTGACTCATTTGACGCAGTTAAAGCGATTAATGATGAGGTGTGAAAACACACGCTCTTTGCAAAGTTAAACATTTAATGATCTCTTTAGCACCTTAATCAGTTTTATTTTAAATTGGTCGGTTGGTTCGTTAACAGTGTCGGCGAACAACGATTAATGGTGAGAATAAAAACGCATGCTCTATGAAAAATTTATTATTGTCTTTTAACTCTTTATATCTTTTTCACATATAAATTTACATCACGAAAACACGCCTTTATAATTTTGACCCCCCTCAAACCCCACTTTTATATAGTAGAACTGGGGTTTACAGGGGTATACAGTATTTTTATTTCTGCACAATATATATATTGTGGATACACGTGAGAACCGCCTCATCGTGTATCCACAATCTATATTTTGATCAGAAATAAGAAAAAAACGTCACATTTTTTCTTCTTTAAATTTTAGATTTTTGGTGGAAAGATTTACAATGTATTTGTATAGGCGTGTTTTCGCAATGTCATTTATGTATAGTTTGTTTTGTCATTATATAGTGTTTAGGGCATTTAATGTTTTCTGATCACACAAATTACCCATGACGCTAGACTTTCTTGAATATTGATTTATTTATTTATTACCAGTACTGATTTGTGTTTGTGCTTTACTTCTTTCTTTTCTTTTTTGTTAATTGCACTCTGTTTTTGTTAATTATTACGTGTTTTTTTTTTCAGACCGGACAAAGTACCCTTGAAGCTTTACATTGCAAACATAGGTTGTGGTGCTCGTTACAGCTGTCATATTGAGGGTGTTCTAACGAGTACCTATGTCTTTGAATGTAAATAAGAAAAAATAAAATAATGACCCCCCCCCCACCCCAAAATTGAATACAACAATGAATCTAGCAACAGACGAGAAGTGACCATTTTTATCTTGAACTTAAATGTTATTGTCGAAACACTTCCTTACATTAACATGTCTATGCAACATAATGTGATTTTTTTACAATGATGAAAATTGTTTGAAGAAAACAACTTCAATAATTTTAGTGTACGGTCCTAGTCCCAGCTCTCCGAGTGGCCATTTTTAAGGCACGGTAACTGAGGATAAGTTATTCGTAGGCTGACGTGACAGGGTGATGGTGCTAATTAAATATTTGCCTCCTCTCAACTCTGTCTTAAAGAGGAATAAAAGTTCTACAGTGGAAATTAGTTTTACCTTGAAAAGTGGGCGAAACGACTAGGGGTACGAAACGACCAGGGGGGGGCGAAACAACTAGGGAGGAAACGACCAGGGAGGAAACCATGGTTCATACAAATTTTTTCAGACAAAATTCCCTGACATTTCCCTGACTTTTTAGTTTGGCACGATACAAACTTTTGTTATTTTAAAATGTGCACATTTAGTGGTTCAATCTTAAATGAAAAATAGAATGTTGGCCTCCACTAAGCTGATCAGCCCCACAGCACAACAGCATTTTTTTTTTTTGGTTTGGGTTTTACGGCCCTTTCAAGATTATTTCACTCATATCGAGCCGATCGTTAATCAGAGGTGGGCAAAAACCGGAGTACCTGGAGAAAAACCACCTGACCTTCCGTTGCAGAACTTGGCATCTCACAGCACAACAGCATAAAAACCACTAAATGTTCACAAAATGTTAACAGAGTTGTACAGGTTAAACAACTACATGTAGCTATAATACACATGGTTAGATTGAACATTGAATTAACTAGAACTATAACAAAGGTAATGAAGCATAGTAAGATCCTTTTTCATATCTGTTGCCTTTGCCCGGAAAGCATTTGACTTTGGAAGTAATTCAATTTTCCTTTTCTTTTCAGCCGCCAGAGCAATGTCATCTGCATCTTTTTGCATAGTTACTATAGACGACAACTTATACAGGTGGGGCAAGGCCCCGGGAGACCCCCCCAAGTTGGTGTCAATGAATGCATCTCTTTGTAAGGAAAAAGATCAATATATGGTTAAGGGGTAGGGATCTGTAAGGTTTCTAAGATATTGGGGCTATTATGAAATGGAGGGGGTGGGGCATGACCCTGGCGCATCCCATGGGACCGCCAGGTTGGTGCCACTGAATGAGTTTTATCAAAAGGAACAAGAATGTATATGGTTTAGGGGTGGGGATCTGAATGTTTTCTGAGATATATTGCCTTTTGTGAAGTGGAGGGGTTGAGCAAGGCCCCAGCTCACCCCGGGAGACCCCCCAAGTTGGTGTCATTGAATGTGTCTCTTCATAAGGAACAAGAGTATATATGGTTTAGGTGTTGGGATCTGTAAGGTTTCTGAGATATTGGGCCTTTTATGAAATGGAGGGGTGGGGCATGACCCCGGCGCATTTGGGAGGACCCCCAGGTTGGTGTTACTGAATGCATCTTATCAAAACGAACAAGAATATATATGGTTTAGGGATGGGGATCTGAATGGTTTCTGAGTTATATTGCCTTTTATGCAGTGGAGGGGGGGATCGAATCATTAGATATAGCCATCACTAGATTTGCTCAGGAGGTAAGGGGTGCAAATCCCTTTCAGTTTCTTCTATATGGAATTTGAAAAATATGTAGAATATAGATATATGCATACAATTTAAAGTTATGCTTAAACTGCTGTAAGTGTGATTATAGCTTTCATGAAAAAGGAAATATTTGAAGAAACTGCCTTAACCTTTACAAATTGGTGCCTACCCAGATTAGAAAATTCCCTGACATTTTGTAAAATTCCCTGACAATTCCCTGACCTTGAAAAAAAATTTTTTTCCCTGACTTTTCCCTGACGCGTATGAACCCTGGAAACGTCTTTGGGGCGAAACGACAAAGGGAGGAAATGGTTTGGGGGCGAAACGTCTCGGATTCGATCAGACAGCGTGTTCTGCAGCTTCCGATCTGGGCATGCATTGTTTGCCCTGGTACCCGTTTTGGGGTTTCCAGTACTAAATGGGTTAAGGTGCTGTAAGCACGCTAAAATGCAAAAAAAAAGAGAAAAAAATCCAAGAGATCAGTTTTGGACCATCCTCTCGACTAACCGCAAGAAAGCTCTACTGACCTAAAGTATCTGTGGGCGGTAGGGCTTGAACTGTCATTCATCTCAATGTCGGGTAAAAGTCCCACAAAATTGGAAGCAACGCCTCCAAAATGACCTATAAAGTGTTGACGGGGACTTTAAACCTCAAATCAAGCAAAAAAATAACGTTTCAGACACTGGATACGTTTCATGTTGGACCAAAAATCATATGCATCCAGACTAACATTGGTCAAATACAGCTGAGAGCAGACAGACAATTTATTATTCAACTGAGCCTTGGAAAAGTAAAAACGAAACGGACACGCTTAACGCAGGATTAGGTTCGATTTTTATCAGCAATCTGATATTTACCATTCTCAATATTTATAACCGGAAGTAAAGGAAGTAATAGATTCGGTAAAAAAGTAATAACGACTGCCTCGTACTAATACAATGTTCGTTATTATTATTATTATTATTATTATTATTATTATTATTATTATTATCACAAGCGCTGCATACAAACAGAATCAGAACTGTTAATGGTGACACGTCAAATGACATTCATACACCAGGACCTGTGATATGGGAAGTTAGTCCCTAGCTCTAACCAAAGAGGTAAACTTAGCAAAAATTGGGCGAACAAGTCCCTTATATGCTGAGCTGAGGATTATTGTGTAAATCCTCAGCACCTTCAGCTGTCGTAATAATCGAATCAGGAAGGGCATTCCAATTTCTGATGGTTCGGGGGAATAATGATTCTTTATAAATGTCAGTTGAATGGTGCCTGGCTGGGGGTGGGGGTGGGGGGTTAGGGGAGGTCATCTGTTGGAATGCTGGCAGCACTCTTTAGATCTTTGTATAAGAGTGTGAGCCTACTGTCTCTTCTCCTTTTCTTGAGAGACTTCAATCTTAATTTTCCTAAAATTACAGTCATGCTCCCAGTTTCAAAGCAGTAATTGTTTGTTACAAATATAGCAGCTCTATTCTGAACTTTTTCAATTTCCGAAGTTCATTAAGGACCACTCCACTTGGGTCCCAGATGCAACTACCATATTCCAAGATTGAGTGAACAATTCAGTCCCTTATTCACATCCTGAGAACACTGGTGAAAATTTCGCCTCAGGAACCCAAGTGTTCTATTCGCCTTTGTACACATGTTGCTAGTGTGTGTATTCCATCTCAAATCGTGTGTGATTGTCACACCAAGGTATTAAATGGAATTCACATTTCCGAGGACCATTCCCTCTAAAGTGTATGAAAAATAGAAGTGGAGGCAATGATCAGGAATCGATACAATCAACCCATAGTTCCCATCAGAGACACCAAAGGGAAAGAAACACAAGTTTACATGCAACAACAGACCTAATAGTATCACCAACAGCGGAAAGCCAAAAGGACAGTTACTTTCCCACAAAATGGCCAATAGGCTATCCAAAATAAATTAACACAAGCGACACAAACACCTAAAGACAAACCGTAACAAAAATAACTTACGACAGAAGAACCGCCCTGGAACGGTCAGCGGAAGCGAATTCCACGGGGGTGGGGGCTTAAATCGATTTTACGTGGCCACAATCCTCGCCCTTATTTCCATCGCGATTTAGACACATAATTTGTTCAGTCCACATGAAGGCCTCCTATCTCATCAGTGCAACATCTCCGTGAACACAAATAATCAAACAACCACAGAAATGAAACAACGGTGAGGACTCGACAACAAGAAACCACTGAAATGCTGGAGCAAAAGAAAACCAACAGTTAGACTCCAATGGGCCCGACCAGAGATAGAACATCAGGCATCAGCCAACGCCCCAATTTTATTTGTTCTCTTCCTAGTTATCTGCATAATATTGCATTTAACGGACTGAAATCCCATGCCCCATTTTCTTGCCCAACAGCCTAATCTATCTATAGATGTCCTTCTGAAGTGCCATTGAGTCCTCCGTGTCTCTGATTTCCCGATAGAAAACACAGTCAACTAAGACTTTGAAATCCATCCGCCCAAACACACCATCGCGACTGCTGGATATGCCTATCATTGATGTGTTAGTTTGTTTTTTTGCTTTGAAGTTTAACTGCCCAGTCACCACAATTTAGGTCATTTTTGAGCCGGTCAGTTTACCTCTCCACACTTTCCTGGGCAGACTTCATTTCCGATGACCGTTACAAGGCGGTTCTTCTGTCGTGATTTATTTTTGTTATGGTTTGTCTTCGGGTGTTTGTGTCATTATTTTATTTTGGATAGCCTATTGGCCATTTTGTGGGAAAGTAACTGTCCTTTTGGCTTTCCGTTGTTGATTTTTCCATTGGGGTATGTTGTTTTATGTTTGTGTTTCTTTCCCTTTGGCGTCTCTGATGGGAGCTGTGGGTTAACTGTTCTTTAGAACGGGAAATGGGTAGGACCTGGCATTTACCCGGGTTAAATTCCATTTCCCAATTCTTTTTCCAAGTTTCAAGTTTTTGGAGCCGTTCCAAGGCGGCTCTTCTGTGGCGATTTATTTATGTTGTTGTTTGTTACTTACTGTGTGTATCACTTGGGTCTTTTAATTTTGGATGGCCATATGGCCATTTTGTGGGAAAGTAACTGTCCTTATGGCCTTCCTTTGTTTAGGTTTCCATTATGGTCTGGTCGCTTAATGTTTGTATTTCTTTCCCTTTGGTGTCTTTGATGGGTGGAGTAAGTTAATTGTATCAATTCCTGATCTTTGTTTTACTTCTACTTTGGAGGTCCCTTTGCAATAAGGTACAGTCAGCATCACTGCTGCCAGCCAAATATATTGCCGTGTCATCTGCAAAAAGTCTGACTTGTGAGTGGATCTGCTCTGGTAGCTCATTAATGTATAAAAGAAACAGGATCGGTCCCAGTATTGATCCTTGGGGAACGCCAGATGTGACCTGAATTTGGGATGAGGTTTCCCTTCCAGGGCTACACGTTAGGTACGGCCAAGAAGGAAAGCTTTGATTCAGTTTAGGGTGTTTGAGGTCATGCCATGTTGGCGCAATTTGTGGAGTAATTTAATATGGCTAACCTTATCGAACGCCTAACTAAAATCCAGGAGTATCAGGTCAGTCTGGTCATCATGTCATCATGTTAACAAGCGCGAGTTCGGTGTAAGAACCGCGGTCACTAAACTGTGACTAAAGTAAGATCGGAATGTCTTTGGTTAGTGGCCAGTGCCCCTTCTCCAGAACAAACATATTAAATTAGACTACTCACTGCATCAGCATACATTGATGCATGTCCAATCCGAAAAATATCTTGGCATCACCATCAACGATAATCTCGATTGGGGTGAACATATTTCTGAGATTACGTCCAAAGCAACTAGAATATTAAGATTTCTTAGACGCAAGTTAACAGGTTGCGAATGTTCAGAGGACGGCTGCCCGATGGATCTGCAGACGCTATCTTTTACCCGACATTGAGATGAAATGAAATCTCAAGCCCTGTCGCCTAATGTAACCAAACGGGTTTATAAGCATGGACGGTCGACTCGCGCCGCTTTGCCTGGGTAAGCTTATATCCTCTAAGCGGTTTACCAGTACTCGTGTGCGGGTTGGTTTCAGCCTATTGATGTTTCCATTAGGGTCTAGTTATTTAATATCTGTGATAATTTCCCTTTGGTGTCTCTGTTGGTTTTCTTTTGCTCCAGCATTTCAGTGGTTTCTTGCTGTCGAGTCCTCAACGTTGTCTCACCTCTGTGGTTCTTTGATTTCTGTGTTCACGGAGATGTTGCACTGATGAGTTAAGAGGCCTTCATGCGGACTGAACTTATTATTTGTCTAAATCGCGACGGAACTAAGGGCGAGGATTGTGGCCACGTAAAATCGATTTAAGCCCCCCAGTGGAAATCTTTCCACTGACCGTTCCAAGGCGGTTCTACTGTGGCGATTTATTTATGTTGTTGTTTGTTACTTACTGTGTGTATCACCTCTGTCTTTTAATTTTGGATGGCCATATGGCCATTTTGTGGGAAAGTGACTGTCCTTATGGCCTTCCTTTGTTTAGGTTTCCATTATGGTCTGGTCGCTTAATGTTTGTGTTTCTTTGGTGTCTTTGATGGGTGGAGTAAGTTAATAGTATCGATTCCTGATCTTTGTTTTACTTCTACTTTGGTATCAATGTATAGGTAAAATATTTTTCTACGCTGTGATATCTATTTCCAGATGATTTTCGCATTAGTGCATGAGAAAACGTTCTACTTGTATTCATATTTGAACAGTCCTCGTACATGCTTCCTTTATCACTTTCTCTCCCATCGATGGATAGAGATGGCTGTTTTCTCTGTGACTTTTGCCCAGTAATTTTGTATTTGTCTTTTTCTTTTCTTGTTACTCATTGTTAGTTCCATTTTTAATAGGTCAATAAATCTATAAAAGTTACAATTTTCTTCTATTAGAACACGAACAACTGTTTGGCATTATGAGCATATTTGTTATCTGGTTGTGAAAATTTACCAAACTAAATTTGTTCTAATTGATAAGTTTACATCGAACAACTAGTAAGGGAAATATATATATATATATATACAAAAAAGAGAAATGACATCACACGGAAAACACAGTAAATAATATTATTCCCAACCGGTTTCGTTTATAACTCATCAGGGGAATAGTACAATAACAAAATGGCGTTACGTCGCGACGTTACTTAGTAACGGATAAGACGTATACACAGCACACAATATGAAACGTCATGCGGCAAAATGGTGCCGTTAGTGATTGTTATGTTTAGGTTTGAAAACCTTAATGAAATACTTTTCTTTGGATAACCTTGCTGAAATTATATATATATATTAAAATTATTCAAAGGGGTATAACTCTATTATTATTTGGTGTATTTGGTGGATTGTAACCTCGAAACAATATGCGCTGGCCCACACCATGGTCTAACTATGTATGAAGTTTCAGCTTGATTGGATGTAAACTGTAGGAGTGATTATCCGGAAACAAAAAGTTTACAAACATGTCAAAGGGTCATAACTCTATTATTATTTGGAGGACTGTAACCTCGAAATAATATGCGCTGTCGCACTTCATGGTCTAACTATGTATGAAGTTTCAGCTTGATCAGATGTAAACGGTTGGAGGAGTTATCCGGAAACGAAAAGTTTACAAAAACAATCAAAGGGGCATAACTTTATTATTGTCTGTAGGACCGTAACCTCGAAACAATATGCGCCGCCCCACACCATGGTCTAGATATGTATTAAATTTCAGCTTGATGGGACGTAAACTGCAGGAGTTATCTGGAAACGAAAAGTTTACAGACGGACGGATAGACGGACGGTCGGACGCCAGGAGGTATAACATAATACGTCCCGTTTTTTTTTCAAACGGGCGTATAAAATGGTTTCATGTCCCTAAGTTATCTGAGAAAAGCTGTAATCAGATGCAGATTTCTGCTATTTCAACTTTGTACCAAATGTTCTGTTTCCAAAAATATCGTCTTGATGGCGTGGTTTGTCAATTTGTCATCTGTTCAGTGCTTGGCTGATGGAAAGTTATGAGGGTCATTCAAATATGCAGCTTTACGATGTGCACATTCGCGAGTGAAACAACCCGTCGCAATTACTGGTGCAGTATTTTAATATTATAACAATAAAGATCAAATGCATAAGATCCGTAGTACCTTTGGTGACTAAAACCACATATTTCTGCTTTTTGACTGTCTTCATTCCAATGCTTTGTACAACGTTCCTTCAGTTGGATGCTTCGTTGACTGCACGGGATCTTTCCATATTATATAGATATCGTCTCAACTAGGCTAGACATTGGTTTACATTTCGAAAGCATGGGTGATAGAATATGGAAAAGTTCAAAAACTAGAAAAAAAGTCCATCTAATTAGAGAAAAAATAGTCACGAAAACACGCCTATACAAATACATTGCCACATTTATCGCCGAAAAAAAATGTAAATTTTAAGATGAAAAATTGTGATATTTTTCTTATTTCTGCTCAAAATATAGATTGTGGGTACTCGTTAGAACCGCCTCATCGAGGCGGTTCTAACGAGTACCCACAATCTATAGTTTAGAGCAAAATAATGAATACCCCCTTAAACCCCAGTTTTACTATATAAAAGTGGGGTATGAGGGGGGTCAAAATTATATAGGCGTGTTCTCTTAATGACCATTCAAGAGGCTGAATCCTTAACGAGAAGCTGGTGGAGCTTCTCCACGACAACTACCTCACTGAGTGTATTGATCAGAAATGAAAAATAAAAAAGTTATCGCCGAAAAACGCGGCAAAAAAAGATAAAAATATCGACTTTAGTAAACTTACTAGGGACGTGTTTCAGTTTGTAATCTTCTTTTTCTATTTTATACTCCAAACTATGACCTGGAGGCGTAGACATAAATAATAATAACAATAACAATAATAATAATAATAATAATAAATAAGCAAGAAAATGAATGTTTTTTTATTTGGCAATGATGATTATGATGATGATGAAGATGGATAGACACGAAAATGAACAGGTGTTTATTGTTAGGGAATGATGATGATGATGATGATGATGATGATGATGATGATGATGATGATGATGATGATGGAAACTTCAGATTACTAATTTGTATAAGATAATGTTTGTGGACAGCAACTAGATTAAAGTAGAAGTAAAACGAAGATCAGGAATTGATACAATTAACTTACTCCATCCATCAAAGACACCAAAGGGAAAGAAATACAAACATTAAGCGACCAGACCATAATGGAAACCTAAACAAAGGAAGGCCATAAGGACAGTTACTTTCCCACAAAATGGCCATATGGCCATCCAAAATTAAAAGACACAAGTGATACACACAGTAAGTAACAAACAACATAAATAAATCGCCACAGAAGAGCCGCCTTGGAACGGTCAGTGGAAGATTTCCACTGGGGGGCTTAAATCGATTTTACGTGGCCACAATCCTCGCCCATACTTCCGTCGCGATTAAGACAAATAATTTGTTCAGTCCGCATGAAGGCCTCCTAACTCATCAGTGCAACATCTCCGTGAACACAAAAATCAAAGAACCACAGAGGTGAGACATCGGTGAGGACTCGACAGCAAGAAACCACTGAAATGCTGGAGCAAAAGAAAACCAACAGTTAGACTCCGATGAGCCCGACCAGAGATAGAGCATCAGGCACCAACCAACATTATCTCTCTAATTCTCAATAAGCCTTTACGTTGGAGCCGTCATAGAATCTGAGGCCTGACCCACCGGCGTGCAATTAAAGAGGGAAGCAAAGTTGCCAACCGTGATTGGGTTAACTACCATGCATGCAGTCTGTCGTATAATATCCATGTTGTACCCAATCTTTTTATATCGAAGAATGATTTTACGAAATTGGGTGCTGAAGTCATTGCGGTTATATATTTTTCTTAATTTATATACTAAGTCACCATAAAATTCGGGTTCCGATAGACCTTGTTGCAGAAGAGATTTAAGTCCAATATTGAATTTTGAAATTAAATGAGAATGGCGTCTTTAAAATTTTGAAAAGGCTTTGCGTAGTTTATGGTACCGATAACCCTGATTAAGGAGTTTAGCCGTTAATAATTTATTACGAGTGTTGAAGTCAGTTACATGACTACACACTCTAGCAAATCGAATTAATTGCGAAATATAAACGCCATAGGATGGCGCACGAGGAACATCACCATCCAAAAAAGGAAAATTTACAATCTCAAAATCAAAGTCATCGCGTTTATCATAAATTTTGCACGAAACAAATCCATCTACAATTGATAGATGTAAATCCAAAAACGGGGCCTCGGTATCAGAAGAATTTGCTTTATTTAACTGAAGTTCTAGGGGGTAAATCTGACTGATCAAACCATCAAAATAGGTACTATCAATATTTAATAAATCATCTAAATATCTAGAAGTAGAGCTAAAAGCTTCAATAATTTCAGATTGGTTATCAATGGAAAGCGACAAAATGAAGTCTCTTTCATAACAATACAAGAACAGATCAGCCACAAGAGGTGCGCAATTAGTACCCATCGGAATACCCACAATTTGTCTAAATAACTTAGTACCGAATCTAATATATATATTGTCAAGTAGAAAGGTGAGGGCATCACTCACTTTCTGACATGACCAAAGTGTATAATTCTTATGCTCTTTAGAAGTGAAAAATGCATTTCTGACATTACATGCAAGATAGAGAGAATCTTCTCTGTGAAAAGCCCATTCAATTAAATCATTAAGCTTTTCTTTTATAAGATTATGAGGAAGTGTAAAGTAAAGAGTGGAAAAATCGTAGGTAGACAGACTAGAAGCACGAAACTACGTAGTTTCGGCTAATAAAGCCTCATCGGTGACCCTGTAATGATCCGGCAAAGAAAGCCAGAGGAAACATACTGCAATTTTGCAAATTTCGAATAGGCAGTCGATTCAAAGACTGATATAAATCAAAATGGGGTCCAAATAATTAAAAACCTGTCTAGAATATGAGTCTAAACCAATAATTTATTTCTGATTTCTCAGAATATTCACGCTGATCTCAAAGGACAAAAAGTAAAATATAAACTGCACTATGGTTGATGTACGGGGAGACGTTTTACGGCCGCCACACGGCACAACACCAGCTGCAGTGAAGGCAAATAAAAATAAAAAATGAGTTCCTTTAAAAGCAATGAAAACATTCATAAGGAAGAAGATGGGTCATACTACGTAGTTTCGGCTAATAAAGCCTCATCGGTGACCCTGTAATGATCCGGCAAAGAAAGCCAGAGGAAACATACTGCAATTTTGCAAATTTCGAATATGCAGTCGATTCAAAGACTGATATAAATCAAAATAGGGTCCAAATAATTAAAAACCTGTCTAGAATATGAGTCTAAACCAATAATTTATTTCTGATTTCTCAGAATATTCACGCTGATCTCAAAGGACAAAAAGTAAAATATAAACTGCACTATGGTTGATGTACGGGGAGACGTTTTACGGCCGCCACACGGCACAACACCAGCTGCAGTGAAGGCAAATAAAAATCAAAAATGAGTTCCTTTAAAAGCAATGAAAACATTCATAAGAAAGAAGATGGGTCATACTACGTAGTTTCGGCTAATAAAGCCTCATCGGTGACCCTGTAATGATCCGGCAAAGAAAGCCAGAGGAAACATACTGCAATTTTGCAAATTTCGAATAGGCAGTCGATTCAAAGACTGATATAAATCAAAATGGGGTCCAAATAATTAAAAACCTGTCTAGAATATGAGTCTAAACCAATAATTTATTTCTGATTTCTCAGAATATTCACGCTGATCTCAAAGCACAAAAAGTAAAATATAAACCTCATTCGAAGTTTTTATAGACCAAAACAGATTTCTTCCTGATCTTTCAAATATGTTCTATAAAAGGGTTATCCTTTGGAAGCAAGGAATACACCATAGAACTGAAAAATATGGAGTGTACATGTTTTCTTGGCCAGACTAGCTAGTTTCGGCCAATAAGGCCTCATCAGTGACCCTCAGATATTTTCGAAATTCCACAATGGAAACAATGATCCCAAAGGACAAGAAAATATAATCTACACTATGATGTAGGGCAGGGAGAAGTTTTACCTCCGCCACACATTCCCACACACCAGCTGTAGTGAAGTTAAATATGTTCTATAAAAGGGTTATCCTTTGGAAGCAAGGAATACACCATAGAACTGAAAAATATGGAGTGTACATGTTTTCTGGGCCAGACTAGCTAGTTTCGGCCAATAAGGCCTCATCAGTGACCTTATCACAAGACTTTATCACAATATTTAATTACATGCGTTTTAATAGCAGTAAGACAGGAAGTTAATAATTTAGAAAGTTCAGTGGTAGTGCAAGAGCTAAAATTTGCAATAAACCGTGCTTTGTAGTGTTTTTTATGAAGTTTTGGTAACCAGTATAGCGTAGGACGCTTGTCTTGGCCTTCGTTAACACACACAGCAAACTTGGTGGCTGAAAGACAAACATGTTTATCTACTATAGCTCTCTCTTCAGCTAAAGGCTGAAGTTCATAGGCCTTAGTACCACCAAGCTCCTGCTTAAGCGTGTTAACATAGTGGAGCCGTCACACAACGACGACGTTGTTAGCGGCCTTGTCTGCAGGGGCCAAAACAAACTTCTTATGAGATTCTTGAATACCTAGTTTAAGATGACGTAAAGACGTCTTGGGCTTAGGAGGTAATAAGTTAGTATTTTGAGAATAGAAAGAAATGCGTTTATTCACTAGTTTTAAAATGCTACGTTTCCAGTCCTTAAGGGCTTTATGCTCAGCATACTCTCGCTTACACCATCGATTACCGAATTCATTCAAGGAAGCAGCGATTTCATCTCTACATTTACTGAAATCAATTTTAGAAGGAAACCGATATTTCGGTCCTTTAGAAATTATATTCCTTATCCTAGAATCAGGAATAATTTTCAAATTGCCAGTAATTACATGACCAGCAGCAGGATAGCAATACTTTGAGTTTTTACAATCACATGAATCAGGAGTATTAGTATCAATATCAAGATCTGAAACAAGTTTTTTGAAATTAAAAATGATAGATCTAACAGGTTTGATGCTCTGTCTCTGGTCGGGCTCATCGGAGTCTAACTGTTGGTTTTCTTTTGCTCCAGCATTTCAGTGGTTTCTTGCTGTCGAGTCCTCACCGTTGTCTCACCGCTGTGGTTCTTTGATTTCTGTGTTCACGGAGATGTTGCACTGATGAGTTAGGAGGCCTTCATGCGGACTGAACAAATTATTTGTCTAAATCGCGACGGAAGTAAGGGCGAGGATTGTGGCCACGTAAAATCGATTTAAGCCCCCCAGTGGAAATCTTCCACTGACCGTTCCAAGGCGGCTCTTCTGTGGCGATTTATTTATGTTGTTGTTTGTTACTTACTGTGTGTATCACTTGTGTCTTTTAATTTTGGATGGCCATATGGCCATTTTGTGGGAAAGTAACTGTCCATATGGCCTTCCTTTGTTTAGGTTTCCATTATGGTCTGGTCGCTTAATGTTTTTATTTCTTTCCCTTTGGTGTCTTTTATGGATGGAGTAAGTTAATTGTATCAATTCCTGATCTTTGTTTTACTTCTACTTTGTTATATTTATAGCAAATTATAGGTGTTTCAGTATTTTGAAAATAAGCAGGAATGGAAGAAAGCACCGATCTCTCACGGAAGATACTGGGCAAAGTAGAAGTAAAACAAAGATCAGGAATTGATACAATTAACTTACTCCATCCATAAAAGACACCAAAGGGAAAGAAATACAAACATTAAGCGACCAGACCATAATGGAAACCTAAACAAAGGAAGGCCATATGGACAGTTACTTTCCCACAAAATGGCCATATGGCCATCCAAAATTAAAAGACACAAGTGATACACACAGTAAGTAACAAACAACAACATAAATAAATCGCCACAGAAGAGCCGCCTTGGAACGGTCAGTGGAAGATTTCCACTGGGGGGCTTAAATCGATTTTACGTGGCCACAATCCTCAAATCTATAAAATCCATACCCTTATTAATGAAGGATATTTTGAAGAAATGGCGTTTATGATTAATTTCAGAATCAATGTAAGGACGGAGAGTATGCTGAGTATAGCCTCTAGTTAAGAGAAGCCGCATCATATAACTGATGAGAACTATCGTAGAATTTATTCGCCTCGGTGTCCAGAAGACGTAAAACAGAAACGGGTAATGAACTTAAAAATGCAAGCATAGAGTGGCGTCCATGATTTAATAATATAATTGATAGTCACTTCAGTCTAGTATTGTTTCGTTTAAACGCACGTGATTTACGTTTAAAGTTACCATTTTTCCTGGTGCCGTGAGATCTAGTTCTGCGTTTTCGACATTCCAGAAGTGAGAAAATATCAAAGTCCGGCATTCTGGAAATATTACCCTCATGATAAATGTTGTCATTAAATCCCAGTGGAAAAGGGGTCTGTAAAAATTTAATCCATTTCAGTTCAGCTTCATGTCTTTTGATTACTTTGAATCTAGATGTAGAATTTGCATCGTAATAAAGTTTTTCCACTGGTTGTATAACAATGTTATTTACAGAATGACCTGTACGTCGAAAGTGACGGTACAAGAAAGTGTCAGTTTTCTTAGGCTTACTCATTCTACGATAATGCTCGTTCAATCTAGTTTTAAGCATGCGGTTAGTTTGACCGACGTACTGCATATTACAGTTTGCAGCACGTCAAGTAATTAGATAAATTAAATCTGTAGACTGCCATGTCAAATCAGACATGTTAACTACAGAGAAGCGTCTACCGTTTACAGATGAAGTAACGGTAGACGCAGTGCTTAAATGCGAACAACATCTGCACCTCTTGGCATTGCACTTAGAAATACTAGGATACATTCCACTTCTTTTCCACGGATTAGTATATTTTCGAAGGATGGGCGATTTGAGAGGAGATAGTCTTATAGGAAGACTACTCCCAAAAACATTGGTATTGCCTGCTCCTTTGAGATTAACTGAAGTTACAGAAGACAAATTTAAGGGTCTAACCAACACCGGAGGCAACATAGTATTAAAGTTCTTAATAGAATGGGGAATCCGTACAGAAGAAGCAGAGTGTAACCTAAGGGGTGATATTGATATTTTAAATGTATTTGTAATACTCATTTTGGTTAATAAGGTTGTGATACTGTCAAAACTAAAGCGATGTTCATACCGGTTATTAAATAAATAAATAAAACAGCATATAAAATTACTGAAGAAGATTCCTTCGAATAGAAGGAAGGTACAACAAAAGCCCACAAAACATCTTAGTCTACTTAAAGTACAGGGATGTCAAACAAGCAGTTGTTATACAACGAGGAACGAACATCGGTTTAATAATGACCTTCAACAGGTATCTAAAGGATGTCAATTGATGGAACAGTGAAAAGCAATTGCATAAGCAATCCCTGAGGATTGGAAAAATAAGAGCATTAAATGCATGTACGGGGAGACCTTTTACAGCCGCCACACGGCACAAACAAAACAGCCCTGATATGCAAAGTAGAAGTAAAACAAAGACCAGGAATTGATACAATTAACTAACTCCACCCATAAAAGACACCAAAGGGAAAGAAATACAAACATTAAACTTGTTTTCCACATCCTATATCCTATATATGTACCAGTTCAGTAGTCCAAGCAGTTTCGAAGCATTCTCAAAGCTATTCTATACACAGTATACATATAACAGTATGCCAGCCAAACCGAACTGAAATGATGGGTCGGTTTGCACGCTAAACTACTCACAACCTTGAGTGTTACTGTTCTTTTGCCACCACACGATCATATTTAAGATGGTCAGCGATGCACGTATGTGCATCCCAGCATTTCTGTAGTGATAATCACGCACTTGTTACAAATGAAATATAATGGGGAAAACGTTTGCTGGGTTACAGATTTGTGGAAGACATATATTTTCTTTTTTTTTTTCTTTTCTCCTAATACTGCTGCTCGCTCACATCTGAGCATTACGAGCAGGACTTCCTGTGTGGGATGGGATGCACCATACATGCATAGCATATGTGATGATTATAATTACACATTAACCAAATAATGTTAATCGATACTATAATTACACATATGGCTAAGAAAATATGTAGGTGAATACATAATAGTTAGTCTGTCATTACTGACAGTGATTACAACACCTGTTTCGGCGATTCGTGTGATCGCGTAATCATTTCTTCTTCTTTCTTCTTTATATATACTGCCATACGCCCTCGCGGACATTCTAGGCAGGTGTATATTACATACACTCTAGTTTTTGCAGGATGAAAGCCTACACAGTAATCATGTAATTATGGTAGGGTTCTTTAACCTGCACAGGGGATGGTTCTCCCACAGGGGGCCTCCAGTTAACGTCCCGATCCGAAGGACGGTGCACTTAATGACATTCATCCCTGCAAATGATGCCAATGGAGCGTGTTCGGACACCGAAATTTTATCGCCGCTGCCGGGGATCGAACCCGGGACCTCTAGCATCAGAGGCAAGTGCACTAACCACTGAGCTATCACGCTCCATTTATAACGCAAATCATTTGTTCGTGGCAAGCATTTCAGCTAATCGAAACGCGGAAGCGAAATTTTATTTCCGGGGTGTGAAGATCCGAGAAAAACATCAGAATTAGACTTTGTAAATGCATTGAAATTATAGAATTGACAATGTCGAAAAACACAGGTGCTAGTAAATTTCGAACTATCGATGTAGATAGTTTGGATCCAAATCAATTTGTTGAGGAGTCTCTCCCAGAAGAAGCCGGAGAAGAAGGACCAAGCGAGTCTGAAGTCAACACTTTCCTAGCTCAGTATCCTTTTCATTTATTCACCATATTTGCATTATTTGCTGGCTCCCAGCTTGCACAATGTCAATAATGGAAAAACAGGTAACCAGACCCCCCCCCCTGACCTTTTAAGGTCAGGGGGGTCTGGTTACCTGTTTTTCCAACACTGATAACTGTCATACTAGGAACCAGCAGAAAATGCAAATAAGGTGAATAGCGAATAATCAGCCAAATCCACACAGTAAGCGGCAGATTGCCAAGTGGCTAGCCTCAGATGCCAGAGCCCCAGTCTTCACCTCTTCATCTCCCAGGCAGTGGTGATAAAATTTGGGTGACTGAGCTTGGCGAGGCAGCGGTCAGGGTCACCATAAAGACCGAAATCTATCAAAATCACCACAGAAATCATCCTGGGAAGGTGAGAAATTGCCATTGTATGACTGGATAGGTTTGGGAAAGACATGGTCTGGTAGCGTTTTTTTGTATTTGATTAGGTTGGGTTCGGTAGGGTATAGCTAAACAGCGAAAGGAAGGTTCATTTCGCGAAAGGAAGGTTCCTTTCGCGAAAGGAAGATTTTCCTACGAAAGGAAGATATTTATGAGTAGGGGTGTAACGATGCATCGATAGTTTGATGCATCGCGATAGGGACTGCCTCGATAGCAATGCATCGATAGTACTTTGGACTATCGATAGCTATCGCCGATAGTTCACTCAGCTATCGATAGTTTCGATTGTTTTTTTTTTTTTTTTTTTTATTTTTTCCTTGAATATACTTTGAAAATATACCTGTACTGTTGTGTAATGTCGCAAGTATTTATGCTTAGGATATCCATTCAGCTGTAATCAGGACAGACTGATAAGCCTTCTTATATGTGCATGATGATCTGAGTCTTCGCTGGTCGCGGCGATGAATTTCCCGCCGTCATTTTTGCACGTGCAGTTGAGGCAGTCAGAAATTTTCCCGCGCGTTTTTCAATAACAAAACGTCAATGATAGTTTGATCACGCGTTCGTTGCATGCAACTTTTTAAAACATGAGATTGAAACCTGTGCGACATGTGAAGGCTCAGATCAGCCTGCACAGCCATATATAAATGTTTTCTGTTTGTATTATCCTTGCGTAGTATAACTTCTGGGACAAACGCCATTTCCCTGTTCAGTTTCGAAGACATTTGCAAGATGCACAAGCTGATCTTTTGTATGAAGAAATGTTTGTTTTTGCTGTGTGCTGACTCATTCACATAGGTAAATGTATAATAAATGACGGTATAATGCAGTTTAACTTGTTGTATATGTGACTCTTTTTGTGTATTAGGACCAGACTGTTAAACCGCCCTTTTGTTGTCTCATTAGAAATGTTTCTCGAAAAATGCACAGAATGTGCATGCGAGTACATGATGGACTCAGATTAGTCGGTAAGTATGCACAAATGCGTCAATGATGATGTCATCAGTCGGCTAGCCGTACCGATTGGGATTGATTCTTGGGGTAATATTTAAGCAAAGTTTTATTTTCCTGTCGTCATTTTTTAGGGGAAAAAAACGTGCAGCTAGAGGCCTTAGGTCTCCGTCTATCAAGTACATGTACTTTCTTCAGGTGATTCTGGGCGTTTTGATGGTGGACACTGGACAACCCGGGACAAATTGGCGTTTTTATTTTTCGTGGGTCTTTCTTATTTTATTTTTGGTTGTCTTTGTATTATGTATAATAGAGGGATATTCCAGAATAAATAACAGGTCAAAACGGCCAAATTTCATTACATGAAAACTTTGTTTTATTATTGCTGCTTGTCTTAGCTGTCTTGTGTGCAAGGACTAAATGTCCACAGAGTCAGATAGCCCAGGTCGATCCCAGTACATATTGCTAAATGAAAACACCGACTTGATCATTGCTTTACTTCTATTTTGATAGTCTAGCTTTTGATGCTAACTTCAAATAAAAAATATGTAAATTCAAGTTTTAATGCAGTTTGTTAGATTCATGTCGCCCTTAAAGAGGAGCTAAAATAGCGTGCTGTGATTACGTAATACTATGTAACAATCGGGTTACCTAATTAACTGAATCCACAGATTAATTTAACACAGGCGGCAAACATCAAACAATCAAAGAACGATCAGCAAGCAAAAAAATCTCAAACACTGCAAAGGTATTAAAGCTATGATAACCATCACTTACAGGCATATATACTGGAAGCAGCAAACTATTTTAGGCGGTGGTGGGGATATATATAAAGAGCCGTCTCCCCATGATTGTTTTTTTTCTGGAACAGCCCAGAGGGAATGAATGCTGATATTGAAACACACAATAAACATACAATTTTAGACCATTGCAATTTTCCTAACTCGTTCTGTCACCCTTAGCCATTTTATGTGAGTGATATAACATCTATGAATCATTTATAAGTGTACCCGATAGTATCACGATAGTATCGTGATAGTATGCCGCGATAGTGGTAGTATCGTGATAGTATTTTCCACGATAGCAATACTATCACGATAGTCAAAATTGGCCTCGATAGTCAGCCCTATTTATGAGCCCTGTGGTGATATTTGATGTATATAGGGATACTTTTGAAACAATTTAGTAGATATGGGGTACTTTTGCAAAAAAAATAAATAAAAATAATAAAAATAAATAATAATAATAATAGACATACGGGGATAAAAGCATGGTTTCCGGAGTCAAAGGTCTTGCGAAACGCAGCTTGTTCAATTTTACCATGACATTGTGAGCAATCTGGATGGGGCCATAAATCATGGCCACAAACAGACTGACTTGATAATCATGGACTTTGCTAAGGCCTTTGACAAGGTACCTCACAGAAGGCTATTACATAAACTGGAGTACTATGGGATAAGAGGATCCACGCATAGGTGGATAAGCTCATGGCTCTCTGGGCGCTCACAACAAGTTGTACTTGATGGCCAAGCGTCTGATCCAGTCCCTGTTTTATCTGGAGTCCCCCAAGGTTCGGTCCTTGGACCGGTCCTTTTCTTGGTTTTCATTAATGATCTCCCCGATAATATCAGGTCATCGGTCCGTTTGTTTGCTGATGATTGTGTCCTGTATAGGAACATATATTCTCCTTCTGACTGTCTTATTTTACAAGATGACCTGGATCAACTTGCACAGTGGGAGGCCAATTGGCAAATGAAGTTCAATGTGGCCAAATGTCACTCAATGAGAGTGTCACGACACCCTCCGGACAAGCAAATTAAGTTTGACTAAACTCTTCACCAGCAAGTTTTGGAGCATGTTCAATCCGCCAAATATCTTGGTATCACCATCACTGACGATCTTGATTGGGGTCAACATATCTCAGAGATTACATCTAAAGCAACTAGGACTTTGGGATTCCTTAGACGGAACTTGGCTTTTGCACCTAGGCAGACAAAGGATGTTGCAACATAAAACATTGGTTCGCCCTCAACTCGAATATGCATCACCCATTTGGCACCCCTTTGTTAAAACTCAGACTCAGCAGGTGGAGAAGGTGCAGAGGACAGCTGCTCGATGGACCTGTAGGCGATGGCGAAATAGAAGTAGCGTCGGTGACATGCTTAATGAGCTAGAGTGGCCGTCCCTGGAGGCCCGTCGTGAGCAGTCCTCTTTAACCTTCTTCTACAAGATACACTCTGATTCAGTGTCTATTGATAAAGATAGGTACTTGACCCCTGTAACACTGTCGACCCAAACAAGGGCATCAAAATTAAACGACTCACAATATCGTAGATACCAGTCCTATAGTGATGCCCTGAAGAACTCGTTTTTTCCTAGAACTATTCCTCAATGGAATAGTCTTCCCTCCTCTGCGGTGAATGCCAAGTCCGCAGAAGAGTTCAAAGCCCGCACAGTGTAAGATTGGGTCTCAGAGGTATGCGTTTTAGGATACCTCTGTTATGCAGATTGTAAATAGTTTTAAGGACGCATCCAGTGCCTCTCTTCTTTTTTTTTTTTTTTTTTCTTCAGCTAAATTCTAAATTTAGCCACCCAATCAACTGAGGTAATGGCCAGATATGACCGACTCAGTATAAGAAGATAGATAGATAGATAAAAGCAAACGTGTATTTTCCTTTCTGCGAAAGGAAGGTATTGGATAAAAGGAAGATATTTATGAGGCCTATGGTGGTATTTTATGTATATAGGGATAATATGGAACAGTTTAGTGGATATGGGCTACTTTTGCCCCCCCCCCCCCCCCCCCCCCCAAAAAATAAAAATAATAATAATAATAATAATACACATACGGGGATAAAGGCAAACGAGTACATGTATTTTCCTTTACGCGAAAGGACGGTATTGGACGAAAGGAAGATATTTATGAAGCCTATGGTGGTATTTTATGTGTATAGGGATACTTATGAAACAGTTTAGTGAGGATTGGGTACTTTTGCAAAAAAAAAATAAATAATAATAATAATAATAATAGACATACGGGGATAAAAGCAAACGTGTATATTCCTTTCCGCGAAAGGAAGGTATTGGACGAAAGGAAGATATTTATGAGGGCTACGGTGGTATTTTATGCATTGTTTGTTTGATTTGAGGTTTAACGTGCCCGTCAACTCTGTAAAGGTCATCGTTTGGGTCGATGGGCATGGTGGGCGAAGCTTGCTTACCAAGTAATGCTTAATATCCGCGGACGCCTGATTACACTCTTCTGGAGTCCATGCCTGCTGACCTGAACATTGATATTTGCCATTTTGTCTATGGATTAATGATTTTGGATTAACGCTTTGGTACTACGACCTAAACTACTTTGAAGACGTTGCTTCCAGTTTTGTGAGACTTTTACCCGACATTGAGATGAAATGGCATCTCAAGCCCTGTCGCCAAATGAAACCAATAGGGTTTATAAGTATGGACTGTCCGAATCATGCACACTGCTTTGCTTGGGTTGGCTTAGATCCTCTAAGCGGTTTACCAGTACTCGTTTGCGGGTCGGATTTAGCTCTGCGTGGAAGCATCATGCAGCCCATATATTTATTCAAGCCCTGATGTGCGAGGGCCGTGGTGTTTTATGTATATAGGGATTCTTATGAAACACTTTAGTGGAAATGGGGTAAACCAAGAAGTTTAAGAACGAAAAAAAAATGGAAAGATGATGAATAGCCCAATATTTTGCACTGTTTTTTATGACTGGTTTGCTCTTATTTCACTCATTAAATCAATAA
This sequence comes from Lucinisca nassula, assembly GCA_963580285.1. Taxonomy (NCBI): domain Eukaryota; kingdom Metazoa; phylum Mollusca; class Bivalvia; order Lucinida; family Lucinidae; genus Lucinisca; species Lucinisca nassula. The sequence goes on along the minus strand of OY757015.1, from coordinate 36,507,780 downwards.
ATACTTATATTTGGGTCAGTTTTGTTTGTTGGATTTGAGGTTTAACGTCCCCGTTAACACTGTAAAGGTCATTATGGAGATGTTGCTTCCAATTTTGGGGGACTTTTACCCGACAGTGAGATGAAATGACATCTCAAGCCCTGTCGCCCAATGAAGCCAATAGGGTTTATAAGCATGGACGGTCCGACACACCGCTTTGCCTGGGCATGCTTAGATCCTCTAAGCGGTTTACCAGTTCTCGTGTGTGGGTCAGATTCCGATGGGCGGGGGCCGTGGTGTTTTATGTATATTGACCTTATTTGCATTATTAAATCACGCAAAATCACGCTCTCGTTTCCTATCGAGATTTCGAGTTTGGGGGGGGGTCACGCGATTATCCAATATGGTCGCCAACGTTGCTGTCTAGTTAAATATGTTAAAGTCGTTGTAAATATTTACGTTTTTTCTTGAAGTTTTGCCGACCAAATAAGATAAATAGTGAAGTGATAATTCCGAATATTGTTTTATTCATATTTGCTTGATATTATGCAAATGAAATATTGAAATTACTTTTGAAAGTCATGCATTTTTATTATACCATTCAGGCTTTTCTGGAAACCTGTAGAATGAGCAAATTGCTCCCTTTGAGCGTTCATGGCTACAACCTGGAGCACAACAAAAGTCATTCTAGCCCATAATTTCCCGTTATAGACCAATAGAAACTTAGAAAAAGATCATAAGTGAATGCACGATCATCTTCTCCATGGCACTCACACTTACGGAAAGCATTCTTTACACGACCACATGTTCACTAACTCGTTAAATTTGCGAAAAAAGTGCCAAACAGCTCACCAGTTTCAGCCACGGTCTTCTCGTTAGAAAATCAATATTTCATTTAAATAACAGCAAGCAAATAGGAATAAAACAATATTCGGAATAATCACTTCTTTATTTATCTTATTTGGTCGGCAAAACTTCAAGAAAAACGTAATTAATTACAACGACTTTCTCTTGTTTAACTAGGAAGTAACGTTGGCCACCATATTAGATGATCGCGTGACCCCCCCCCCCCAACTCGAAATCTCGCAAGGAAACGAGAGCGTGATTTTGCGTGATTTAATAATGCAAATATCGTGAATAGGGATACTTATGAAACACTTTAGTGGAAATGGGGTAAACCAAGAAATTTTAGGACAAAAAAAAAATGAACAGTTAAGGAATAGCCCAATATTTTGCTCTGTTTTTTTATGACTGGTTTGCTCTTATTTCACTCGTTAAATCAATAAATACTTATATTTTGGTCAATATGACACGAGGTGTGTTAACGCCGATGTTTTTTTTTTTTTTTTTTTTTTGTCGTTTGCTGCATCTTTTTGTAAGTATTTATATTTTTGCACATAAAAATCACCACCAGCCTTAAAGGAGCCGTCTGATCTGGGACCACAATGTTTGCAATTTTGACAACAAAGCAGACGACAATTGTTGTGATTGGCATGTTAAAGGGTTAAATGACATAAAGCACGTGTCAATAATTGATCCGATTATCTAAATATGCTTAAGCTTTAACAGGTGTTCTCGTTAATCCACAATCAAGGTATTATATAATAAGCCGGGCGTCTGATTAGACCTGTTTCAAGGGATGCTTTCTGTCTGTTGATTTGACTTCTGATCAGACTGCGCGAATACACATGATACAAAAGAATCAAAGTAAGGAAAATAAGGCCTTGGGTAAATGTTTTTTGAAAACAAACAAATTAATGCTCTAACAAAATTGCCCCCGCCCATAGGGGCTTGAAGAAATATATGGGCTGCATGATGCTTCTACGCAGAGCTGAATCCGGCCCGCACAATAGTACTGGTAAACCGCTTAGAGGATCTAAGCCTGTCCAGGAACCGCGGTGCAAGGCGGACCGTCCATGCTAATAAACCCTATTTGTTTCTTTGGGCGACAGGGCTTGAGATGACCTTTACAATGTTGACGGGGACGTTAAACCTCAAATCAAACAAAAACTAACAAAATTGCACGGTTTTTTCTTTCAAAAACCAAAAAATAAAAACACCTCTTACTATTTTTTTTTTTCGTGGACAAAACATTCATTTTGAAATTTGGTAATTTCCAATTAAAAAAAAAATATTATTATTTTTATTATTATAATTATTATTATTAAACATTTTTTCGTGTTGAAAAACCTTCCTTTCGTAGACAAAACCTTCCTTTCGCAGACAAAAACTTCCTTTCGTAGACAAAACCTTCGTTTCGAAATTTGGTAATTTTGCAGAAAATATACGAGTGCAACGCTATATACAATAATATATAATAATAAAATCTTTCTTTCATAAGCAAAACTTTCCTTTCGCAAACAAAATCATCCTATTGTAGACAAAACCTTCCTTCACGAAACGAAATTTCCTTTCGGGGAAAAAAGGTCCAGTCGAAATAAAAGGTCCAGTCAATCCCCATTTGCCCCAACTTTGGTAAAATACCATATTCCAATCAAATCACTATATATTATACCCTTTTATATGTAAATGCACTCCTAGTACCTCAGAAATACCTTCCTTTCGTAGAAAAATCTTCCTTTCGCGAAAGGAAGCTTCCTTTCGCTGTTTAGCTATACCGGGTTCGGTACAGGTAATTACCAAAACGAAACCTAAATACCAGAACGAAGCCTAAATACCAGAACAGACTATTAAATTTAGCCACCCAATCAACTGAGGTAATGGCCAGATATGACCGACTCAGTATAAGAAGATAGATAGATAGATAAAAGCAAACGTGTATTTTCCTTTCTGCGAAAGGAAGGTATTGGATAAAAGGAAGATATTTATGAGGCCTATGGTGGTATTTTATGTATATAGGGATAATATGGAACAGTTCAGTGGAAATGGGCTACTTTTGCCCCCCCCCCCCCCCCCCCCCCCCCAAAAAAAAATAAAAATAATAATAATAATAATAATACACATATGGGGATAAAGGCAAACGAGTACATGTATTTTCCTTTACGCGAAAGGACGGTATTGGACGAAAGGAAGATATTTATGAAGCCTATGGTGGTATTTTATGTGTATAGGGATACTTATGAAACAGTTTAGTGAGGATTGGGTACTTTTGCAAAAAAAAAATAAATAATAATAATAATAATAATAGACATACGGGGATAAAAGCAAACGTGTATATTCCTTTCCGCGAAAGGAAGGTATTGGACGAAAGGAAGATATTTATGAGGGCTACGGTGGTATTTTATGCATTGTTTGTTTGATCTGAGGTTTAACGTGCCCGTCAACTCTGTAAAGGTCATCGTTTGGGTCGATAGGCATGGTGGGCGAAGCTTGCTTACCAAGTAATGCTTAATATCCGCGGACGCCTGATTACACTCTTCTGGAGTCCATGCCTGCTGACCTGAACATTGATATTTGCCATTTTGTCTATGGATTAACGATTTTGGATTAACGCTTTGGTACTACGACCTAAACTACTTTGAAGACGTTGCTTCCAGTTTTGTGAGACTTTTACCCGACATTGAGATGAAATGGCATCTCAAGCCCTGTCGCCAAATGAAACCAATAGGGTTTATAAGTATGGACTGTCCGAATCATGCGCACTGCTTTGCTTGGGTTGGCTAAGATCCTCTAAGCGGTTTACCAGTACTCGTTTGCGGGTCGGATTTAGCTCTGCGTGGAAGCATCATGCAGCCCATATATTTATTCAAGCCCTGATGTGCGAGGGCCGTGGTGTTTTATGTATATAGGGATTCTTATGAAACACTTTAGTGGAAATGGGGTAAACCAAGAAGTTTAAGAACGAAAAAAAAATGGAAAGATGATGAATAGCCCAATATTTTGCACTGTTTTTTATGACTGGTTTGCTCTTATTTCACTCATTAAATCAATAAATACTTATATTTGGGTCAGTTTTGTTTGTTGGATTTGAGGTTTAACGTCCCCGTTAACACTGTAAAGGTCATTATGGAGATGTTGCTTCCAATTTTGGGGGACTTGTACCCGACAGTGAGATGAACTGACATCTCAAGCCCTGTCGCCCAATGAAGCCAATAGGGTTTATAAGCATGGACGGTCCGACACACCGCTTTGCCTGTGTGTTAACGCCGATGTTTTTTTTTTTTTTTTTTTTTTTTTGTTGTTTGCTGCATCTTTTTGTAAGTATTTATATTTTTGCACATAAAAATCACCACCAGCCTTAAAGGAGCCGTCTGATCTGGGACCACAATGTTTGCAATTTTGACAACAAAGCAGACGACAATTGTTGTGATTGGCATGTTAAAGGGTTAAATGACATAAAGCACGTGTCAATAATTGATCCGATTATCTAAATATGCTTAAGCTTTAACAGGTGTTCTCGTTAATCCACAATCAAGGTATTATATAATAAGCCGGGCGTCTGATTAGACCTGTTTCAAGGGATGCTTTCTGTCTGTTGATTTGACTTCTGATCAGACTGCGCGAATACACATGATACAAAAGAATCAAAGTAAGGAAAATAAGGCCTTGGGTAAATGTTTTTTGAAAACAAACAAATTAATGCTCTAACAAAATTGCCCCCGCCCATAGGGGCTTGAAGAAATATATGGGCTGCATGATGCTTCTACGCAGAGCTGAATCCGGCCCGCACAATAGTACTGGTAAACCGCTTAGAGGATCTAAGCCTGTCCAGGAACCGCGGTGCGAGGCGGACCGTCCATGCTAATAAACCCTATTTGTTTCTTTGGGCGACAGGGCTTGAGATGACCTTTACAATGTTGACGGGGACGTTAAACCTCAAATCAAACAAAAACTAACAAAATTGCACGGTTTTTTCTTTCAAAAACCAAAAAATAAAAACACCTCTTACTATTTTTTTTTTTCGTGGACAAAACATTCATTTTGAAATTTGGTAATTTCCAATTAAAAAAAAAATATTATTATTTTTATTATTATAATTATTATTATTAAACATTTTTTCGTGTTGAAAAACCTTCCTTTCGTAGACAAAACCTTCCTTTCGCAGACAAAAACTTCCTTTCGTAGACAAAACCTTCGTTTCGAAATTTGGTAATTTTGCAGAAAATATACGAGTGCAACGCTATATACAATAATATATAATAATAAAATCTTTCTTTCATAAGCAAAACTTTCCTTTCGCAAACAAAATCATCCTATTGTAGACAAAACCTTCCTTCACGAAACGAAATTTCCTTTCGGGGAAAAAAGGTCCAGTCGAAATAAAAGGTCCAGTCAATCCCCATTTGCCCCAACTTTGGTAAAATACCATATTCCAATCAAATCACTATATATTATACCCTTTTATATGTAAATGCACTCCTAGTACCTCAGAAATACCTTCCTTTCGTAGAAAAATCTTCCTTTCGCGAAAGGAAGCTTCCTTTCGCTGTTTAGCTATACCGGGTTCGGTACAGGTAATTACCAAAACGAAACCTAAATACCAGAACGAAGCCTAAATACCAGAACAGACTATTAAATTTAGCCACCCAATCAACTGAGGTAATGGCCAGATATGACCGACTCAGTATAAGAAGATAGATAGATAGATAAAAGCAAACGTGTATTTTCCTTTCTGCGAAAGGAAGGTATTGGATAAAAGGAAGATATTTTTGAGGCCTATGGTGGTATTTTATGTATATAGGGATAATATGGAACAGTTTAGTGGATATGGGCTACTTTTGCCCCCCCCCCCCCCCCCCCCCCCAAAAAATAAAAATAATAATAATAATAATACACATACGGGGATAAAGGCAAACGAGTACATGTATTTTCCTTTACGCGAAAGGACGGTATTGGACGAAAGGAAGATATTTATGAAGCCTATGGTGGTATTTTATGTGTATAGGGATACTTATGAAACAGTTTAGTGAGGATTGGGTACTTTTGCAAAAAAAAAATAAATAATAATAATAGACATACGGGGATAAAAGCAAACGTGTATATTCCTTTCCGCGAAAGGAAGGTATTGGACGAAAGGAAGATATTTATGAGGGCTACGGTGGTATTTTATGCATTGTTTGTTTGATTTGAGGTTTAACGTGCCCGTCAACACTGTAAAGGTCATCGTTTGGGTCGATGGGCATGGTGGGCGAAGCTTGCTTACCAAGTAATGCTTAATATCCGCGGACGCCTGATTACACTCTTCTGGAGTCCATGCCTGCTGACCTGAACATTTTGATATTTGCCATTTTGTCTATGGATTAACGATTTTGGATTAACACTTTGGTACTACGACCTAAACTACTTTGAAGACGTTGCTTCCAGTTTTGTGAGACTTTTACCCGACATTGAGATGAAATGGCATCTCAAGCCCTGTCGCCAAATGAAACCAATAGGGTTTATAAGTATGGACTGTCCGAATCATGCGCACTGCTTTGCTTGGGTTGGCTTAGATCCTCTAAGCGGTTTACCAGTACTCGTTTGCGGGTCGGATTTAGCTCTGCGTGGAAGCATCATGCAGCCCATATATTTATTCAAGCCCTGATGTGCGAGGGCCGTGGTGTTTTATGTATATAGGGATTCTTATGAAACACTTTAGTGGAAATGGGGTAAACCAAGAAGTTTAAGAACGAAAAAAAAATGGAAAGATGATGAATAGCCCAATATTTTGCACTGTTTTTTATGACTGGTTTGCTCTTATTTCACTCATTAAATCATAAATACTTATATTTGGGTCAGTTTTGTTTGTTGGATTTGAGGTTTAACGTCCCCGTTAACACTGTAAAGGTCATTATGGAGATGTTGCTTCCAATTTTGGGGACTTTTTACCCGACAGTGAGATGAAATGACATCTCAAGCCCTGTCGCCCAATGAAGCCAATAGGTTTATAAGCATGGACGGTCCGACACACCGCTTTGCCTGTGTGTTAACGCCGATGTTTTTTTTTTTTTTTTTTTTGTTGTTTGCTGCATCTTTTTGTAAGTATTTATATTTTTGCACATAAAAATCACCACCAGCCTTAAGAGCCGTCTGATCTGGGACCACAATGTTTGCAATTTTGACAACAAAGCAGACGACAATTGTTGTGATTGGCATGTTAAAGGGTTAAATGACATAAAGCACGTGTCAATAATTGATCCGATTATCTAAATATGCTTAAGCTTTAACAGGTGTTCTCGTTAATCCACAATCAAGGTATTATATAATAAGCCGGGCGTCTGATTAGACCTGTTTCAAGGGGATGCTTTTCTGTCTGTTGATTTGACTTCTGATCAGACTGCGCGAATACACATGATACAAAAGAATCAAAGTAAGGAAAATAAGGCCTTGGGTAAATGTTTTTTGAAAACAAACAAATTAATGCTCTAACAAAATTGCCCCCGCCCATAGGGGCTTGAAGAAATATATGGGCTGCATGATGCTTCTAGGCAGAGCTGAATCCGGCCCGCACAATAGTACTGGTAAACCGCTTAGAGGATCTAAGCCTGTCCAGGAACCGCGGTGCGAGGCGGACCGTCCATGCTAATAAACCCTATTTGTTTCTTTGGGCGACAGGGCTTGAGATGACCTTTACAATGTTGACAGGGACGTTAAACTCAAATCAAACAAAAACTAACAAAATTGCACGGTTTTTTCTTTCAAAACCAAAAAATAAAACACCTTACTATTTTTTTTTTTTCGTGGACAAAACATTCATTTTGAAATTTGGTAAATTTCCAATTAAAAAAAAATATTATTATTTTCATTATTATAATTATTATTATTAAACATTTTTTCGTGTTGAAAACCTTCCTTTCGTAGACAAAACCTTCCTTTCGCAGACAAAAACTTCCTTTCGTAGACAAAACCTTCGTTTCGAAATTTGGTAATTTTGCAGAAAATATACGAGTGCAACGCTATATACAATAACATATAATAATAAAATCTTTCTTTCATAAGCAAAACTTTCCTTTCGCAAACAAAATCATCCTATTGTAGACAAAACCTTCCTTCACGAAACGAAATTTCCTTTCGGGGAAAAAAGGTCCAGTCGAAATAAAAGGTCCAGTCAATCCCCATTTGCCCCAACTTTGGTAAAATACCATATTCCAATCAAATCACTATATATTATACCCTTTTATATGTAAATGCACTCCTAGTACCTCAGAAATACCTTCCTTTCGTAGAAAAATCTTCCTTTCGCGAAAGGAAGCTTCCTTTCGCTGTTTAGCTATACCGGGTTCGGTACAGGTAATTACCAAAACGAAACCTAAATACCAGAACGAAGCCTAAATACCAGAACCAAAACCTTCCTTCACGAAACGAAATTTCCTTTCGGGGAAAAAAGGTCCAGTCGAAATAAAAGGTCCAGTCAATCCCCATTTGCCCCAACTTTGGTAAAATACCATATTCCAATCAAATCACTATATATTATACCCTTTTATATGTAAATGCACTCCTAGTACCTCAGAAATACCTTCCTTTCGTAGAAAAATCTTCCTTTCGCGAAAGGAAGCTTCCTTTCGCTGTTTAGCTATACCGGGTTCGGTACAGGTAATTACCAAAACGAAACCTAAATACCAGAACGAAGCCTAAATACCAGAACAGACTATTAAAAATATAGGGCCAAAATAAAAAATACCTGTGTTTCCGGCAACCTGGCCGACCCTAATATTTTACCGTCGACCCTAATCTTTTTTTCCCGGTTTCCGCGGCCGCAAAAATCATTTTGGGCACTTTCGGTTAATTTCTGTAATATCAGATAACTTCGCAGCGTGGCTGGCCGTAAGTATGGCAACAGAATGTATATGGACTAACATAGCCAACGGCAACCGCTGTACGACTACTATCTGCGATCTAATTACTTTCCTTTGAAGTCTATTGTGACAATAAGAATTATGTGAAACTTATTTTCACACCTGCTGCGGCAGTTAGACATATGTACGATGTTGTTAGTCGACGCTTCAATAACCATAAATAATGCAGGCTGATGCGCAGGCTGACCCGTGTCTTTTCTGGTCGCACATTTTTTCTAGCGTTCGTCATATTTCCTGCCATACTTTAGCATGTGCTGCTGTTGCAGTCAGAGCAAATTTTTGGACGGGTTTTTTAAAAAAAATCCGTCCTTTAAAATAGCGATGTCCGGGCGGGCGTCGTCCCAGGTTTACATTTTGGTTAACCTTTTTTTCAAAGTGATATTTTTCATCTATTCTGTAGCAGATTGTTTTAATATCAGGACTGATGCATAAGTGGAGGTACCGCTTTCATGTATTATCCATAAATGGCACAAAAGACTAAAATTTTGGCGGAAATTGTCATTTTTCAAACTTGTGTTTTTCAGGTTTACCTTTTGGTTAACCTTTTTTCAAATGCCAGTGTAGTGGATAGAGTGCTGGACTACGAATCCTATTGTTGACTATGAATCTGAGGGGCGTGAGTTCAAACCCCGGTGGAAACATTTTTTTTTTTTTTTTTTTTTTATTTCTTTTTTTCATTCTTTTTTTTCTTTATTTTTCTTTTCTTCTCCATAAACACATATGAACAATTATTATCTTCCTCCCCTGATAGTTGCTAGTAATAATACATACATGAATGCACAGGCATGGAATTTTCTTTTTTTTTTTTTTTTTCATTCTTTTTTGAGCTCAAGGTGAGTTGATGTCCGTCGTCCGTCAACAATTTCTTTAAACGACATCTCCTCCTGGGATAATGGCCTGATTTCAAAATTATTTTACAGAAATGTTCATTAGGTGACCCTTTTTCAAAATTGCTAAAATCAGTGGCCACAAGGGCTAAAAATAGAAAAAAAACTTTATTTTTTTTTTTCTTCATAAAACACATAAACAACCCCCCCCCCCCCCGCCTCCACAAAAAGTTGTTACTGGGTTAGGATATTGCATTTGTTCTGTACATACATGCATACATAGTTTTACATACATACAGAAATGTTCATTAGGTGACCCTTTTTCAAAATCACTAAAAGCAGTGTCCGCCAGAGCTAAAAAAGAAAAAAAAAACTTTATTTATTTTTTCTTCTTAAAACACATAAATAAATCATACCCCCCCCCCCCCTCCACAAAAAGTTGTTACTGGGTTAGGATATTGCATTTGTTCTGTACATACATGCATACTTAGTTTTACATACATACCCCACCCACCCCACTCTACCCTAGCATACCCTACCCCACAACCCCACCCCACCCCCATCCCAAAAACAACCCCAATCCACCCCCAACCCCACCCCATCCCACCACTCCCCACCTTACCCGACCTCACCCCATCCCACCCAAGCCCAACCCCACCCCACAATACCCCATCCCACCCCACACCCCACCCCACCACAAATTCCACCCCGTCCCACCCGACTCCTAACCCATCCCACCCCACCCTACCCCCACACCAGCACACCCCACCCTACCCCACCCATGCCGCCACCATCCTAACCGTACTGAAAAAAAACCCGTCCATAATGCCATTAGGCATTTTTCTTGTTTGCATGCGACTTGAAGGAAAAACAAATCATAATCTCCCGAGTTATGAACTGAATCCGCAGACTGATCAGTCTTTACTGTTCAAAAGAATTCAATGATAAGGGTGCCGACAGCGAAGAAACTGATCAGGCTGCCGACATGGGCAGCCTATTCATGAGAATGAAAGATTCCCCCCCCCCCCCAAAAAAAAAGAAGGAAAAAAAAGAAGATAAAATTAATTACATGTAGATTTTAAGCACCACCGCATTTTTATGCTGAAATTAGCCCTTGGGCGGTTGTTTTGGTAAAAAAATAATCTTGGTACCGGCCATAATAAGCCGACACTTTTGATCTTTGCAAGCTCATGTTTATCATGCGTTTCAAAGGACACCTGCTAACAACCATATTACGCACTTAAAAGTTGGACAGAAATAACAAACTTGATAGGTACATCAATATTTGATTACATAAACATGTTAGTATGCCTGGGAAAATATGGCGTGATATTTCACTAGCATTTTGTATACCCAGACCAAAAAGTAGGATATAGCAGTCAGCCTTGTGTCTGTCTGTCTGCCCATCCGTCCGTCCGCAGTCACAACTTCGTCCTTGTGACATGCCTCGCCATAACTCCTATACCCTTTGAAATATATTGATGGTACTTGATATAGTTGTACAATGAGGTCAAGAAGACATGTCATGAACAAGAACCACAACTCTGGGTGCACAGGTATTTTGGTTATCTCCCCTGACAATATTTACCTTGTGATTGCCAAAACTCCCAAACCCCTTGAGATTTATTGATTTGACTTGGCACAGTTGTATTCAAGGTTACGAAGGTCTGTTATGTGCAAGAACCACAACTGTAGGTGTCATGATATTTCAGTTAACTCCCCTGACAATATAATCTTGTGATTGCATTAACTGCAATACTCCTATAGTTTGAGATATATTGATGGGATTTGATAAGATACAACTTGTGTACTGGCCCACACCCATCGGGGCTTGAAGACATAGATAGGCTGCATGATGCTTCCACGCAGAGCAGAAACGGACTGCTCAAGAATACTGGTAAACCGCTTAAGAGGATCTCAAGTAGAAGTAAAACAAAGATCAGGAATCGATACAATTAACTTACTCCACCCATCAAAGACACCAAAGGGAAAGAAGCCTGCCCAGGCAAAGCAGTGCGAATCGGACCGTCCATGCTTATAATCCCTATTGGTTTCATTGGATGACAGGCCTTGAAATGTCATTTCATGTCAATGTCAGGTAAAGTCCCACAAAATTGGAAGCAACGTCTTTAAAATGACCTATACAGTGTTGACTTGGACGTTAACCTCAAATCAAACAACAAACAACTTTATACCCATACCCTTTCTATGCGCAACATTTGGGTGCAATTTCAACTAGAACCAAAAAAAGGGGAAGACCTTGAGCACTTTTGACCAGGCAGAAGAAGGGAATGTAAGAAGGCAAAAAATTGTGATTCGGACTGAACTATTTCTTGACTAATGAGCTGAGAGGAAGGATAAACTGTGAACAATATAAACAATGAACAAAATGCTCTTTCTAGATCTAAGTTTAGTGTATGAAAAAAAACTTAGTGTATGAAAAAAAAAAAAGAAAAAAGAAATGCCTACCTACGGTACCGACCCTATTTTTTCTTGCCATGTAATAGGAAACACAGGTATTTTTTTTTTGGCCTAGGGGAAATGTCTGTGGTGAATCGTAATGCATTGAATTTAATGATTTGATTAAAGTACTTGCATAAATATATCATTATATATGAACATATATACAGTATAAAATTGGCACCAAGAAGGAATTTAATAACAAATAATCGTGTCCTTAAAAACCCTTAATTCACTATTAGGACGCATGCATAATGTTTATGCAATGTTAACTTTTCTATGTAAATGAAACTAGAATACTGTCGATGGCGCGCCATCGCAAATCCCCACGCTTTCTACAGAGGGGCCAAGTACCGAAAACCCCTCACCCTGGGCCCTAATTTGACTCTATGGTCAAAATATTACCTGTATTATATTCTACTAATCAGGCCCTTCAATTTCATATGCCACATGACTATGTTCCAAAAAACTTAAATTTTGACCCTTTGACCCCTCTCCCAGGGCCCCAATCTGACCCCAGGGTCAAAATTTTACTTGTAGTTTATTCTACCCATTATCCCCTTCGCATAGATATGCATCATGACTATGTTCTGAAAAACTTTAATTTTGACCCCCCCCCCAAGTCCGACCCCAAGGGCGTGACCTAGGGGTCACAGCCAAAATCCAGTTCAATATGCTTTACTTTTTTCATAACTAAGTACATGTGCAAAGTTTGGCATCAAAATCTTCAAAATTGACTTTGTAATTGAATTTTATTGATATTTGACCTTTTGACTCCTCCCCAGGGCCCCTGGGGGCGGGGACAAAAAAAAAATGTGCTCTTGCGCAAGCCATTCATGTAAGCAACTCGCATACCAAATTTGGTTGAATTCCGGCTAACGGTTTAGGAGGAGATAGCCGGACAGACAGACAGACGGACAGAGGCGATTGCAATATCCCCACTTTTTTTAAAAAACGTGGGGATAATAAAAGATACTGTAAAAGTATTGTAGCGTGTACCGGGTCATCCACGAAGTTAAGCTACAGGGTCACCCATCCAGGTACTAACCGTGATATCCGTTGCTTAACTTCGTGAATAAGTCAACCACTCTACCCGAGTCGCTAAAAGAGCCGGCTCCTACAGCAAGGCTGTAGAAGTGGTATTTATCCATAACCGTTACATTTCTCCCCCTCATCTCTTGACTTCGTCACACATGCCTCACAAGGCTTATCCCGAGGGCAGAGTCTATGTAACCAACTAGCGGCACTGTTTCCATCCCACCGCTGCCACCAATGTAGCGTGTACCGGGTCGTCCACGAAGTTAAGCTACGCGGTCACCCATCCAGGTACTAATCGTGATATCCGTTGCTTAACTTCGTGAATAAGCCGACCACTCTACCCGCGTCGCTAAAAGAGCCGGCTCCTACAGCAAGGCTGTAGCAGTGGTATTTATCCGTTACAGTATATTTATTTCATTTTCAATTTAATATTTTAACTCTCATGTAAAAGGAAACGACAAGCAGTGTCAAAATAATGCGAGAATTAACCATAATTAGCCGCAAATGACTCTTTCTTGTCATATGTGTAGAATAAATGCAAACGCAGATAAATAAATAAATGAACCTGCGCATGGCAAAACCGGCGACATATGAGACCACTATCTGCGCAGTCTGATCAGAGTCTTTTTTGTTTGCATGAGCCTTCGTAGGCCTCCGGGTTACACAGAGAGTAACAAGCTAAGACTGGTCAGACTGACTGTATGCACAGGTTGATCCGAGTCTTCGCTGGTTGTGCTAATCTTATAGGAAGTCTTGTCATGTGCAAACTCAGATAAATAAAATAAATAAATAGTGGTTTAGCTACTCGTCTTGTAAACCAGGGATCGCAGGATCGATCCCAGGCTTCTCCAGACTTTTGGATGAGTCTTTAAACCGAGGTCCCGTCTCAGTATGACCTTAGCTGTTGGATGGACGTAAAACTTAAACACTCACTCACTCATAAAAAAAAGTTAAAAACACTTTAAGCACTAACAGGTCATTGGCTTCTACTTAATTTTAATCCAATTAACCGAATATTGATATGATGACAGTCATTAATACCACATTCCGCGGCTTAGATAAGCTGTTTGATCAAAACTTTAAAGGACTCCGACCGCATTAGATTCAAGGCATGCATACATTGATATGACTGGAAGAGGGGATGGATAGATAGATAGATGGATGGATGGACGGGTGGGTGGGTGGGTGGACGGACAGAGATATAGATAGATAGATAGATAGATAGATAGATAGATAGATAGATAGATAGATAGATAGATAGATAGATATTCTTTTCTGTGTCAATATAATATAGCACGGCACAATATAGGTGTCCGATTTTCCGCCTGTTTGTTCATCCATCCATTTGTCAATCTGTCAACATTTGTGACAATCCTAGCTTTCACCCAAATGGCCAAGTTTACTACAGGTGCAACATAGCCTTTGGCAGAATTCTTGTTATTATATACATGTAACTTTGAAAAGATGTCCTGAAATTTGTCCCATTATGCCTCCTGGCAGTAACCCTCATGGCTGGAACTACTTCTGTCTCGAACAGATTATAAGAATCTTATATGGGTGTGAGGGGTGGATGGAAAAATCTGTCCCGAGGGTCACTGTTTGGCATCACGAGGCTTGCCGAGTGATGCCGGATAGTGACCCTCGGGACAGATTTTTCCATCCACCCCTCACACCCATATTGGATTCTTTTTCTTGCATACCTTCCATTTCTGAGCGCGGATTTTTAATGCTGCAGTCACTTCGGTTACCAACGTCCGCCATATTGTGTTGACACTGCAGGAATAATTAGTGATGTCACGTAACGTGCTATGACGTCAATCTTAACGACAGCGCTTACACTCCAGTGCATTTATCAAACACGCCATTATATTCGATCTGGGGTCAGAACACCAGGGTCAGATTAATTCAATCATTATAAATTTCTATCCCAGGGTAAAATCACGGATTTCCTTGTCTGGTGTGCAAGAATGTCGTGGTCCCAAAGGTTTTCGAACCTCTGAAGCTCAACTGTCCTTTATTTCTTCCATTTATTCTATTCAGTCATGCCAGACTTCGCATAATTCTGTCACGTATCATGAAAATCATCCAACTTTGAGGATTCTGATTCCTGATATTGTGCTCTAAGGAAAATGACAAAACATGTATTGACCTTTGCATGAGCACAGCGATGAAAGCTGATTTATAAATCGGAAGTTCATGAGGGCCGAATTCTCCCAAATATGTTAGTAGCCAGTCAAGTTCTTCCTAGTAAACAAAAAGGAGGTCAAATCTTCAGACCTTTGGGCATGGTATCAGAATCTTCAAATTTGACCAATTTTGTAACATTGTAACAATCTTTTGAACTTTCTCCACATCACGTGAACAAGTCTGTGAAATGAACACCCCCGCCCCCCACTAAATCCCACTTTCTATAGAAAAATGGGGTGTATGGGGTATACATTATTTTTATTATTTCTGCCCCGAGACAGGTTGTTGGTACTCGTTAGAACCGCTTCAATGAGGCAGTTCTAACAAGCCCCCACAATCTATGTTTGCAGTAGAATTAAAAAATATCACATATTTTCATCAGAAAAGTAGCCATTTTGGGGATTTGAAAACAATGCACTATGTTGCACAGATGCGTTATCATAATGAATTTAACCTCTAGAATAACATTATGACCTTAACTTTGTTTAGAAGTAAGAATGTGGATGCCTTGCTGGTAGTATTGAACAACCCTGCGCTGAATACCAAGAACCAGGCTGTAAAGGTTTGTATCATAATTCATATGGTATGATTGAGATTTTCTACATGAGCCCATTTGTTCAAGGCTGCCCATGTGTTCAAAATTCATTTTGTTCAGTCATGTTGCATATCATATTGAAGATAATGAAGAGTAGAATGCAGTGGTGCAGAAATTTTGCCCATTGGGGCATGTCTGGGGGTCACCTGAGATCAAAAAGTAGGACTTGGTGTCCTTTTTATATGTCTCTTTAAAAAAAATACAGCTGTATGGTGGTGTGGCGCTAACCGTCCATCCTTCTGTTTGTGGCATTCAATAAAACCAACCAGGGGTCCATCTGGGCTATGCCCCCAACCCCTAAACTTCATAACAGGCCTAATATTTCAGATACAGAGTCCACTTTATAATCGGTAAGTTACAATCATATCTTGTTCCTGGATGGATTTTAAAATTTCTTGGCAGGAATGTTAAACATCATGAGGCGATTTGTCATGCACAAGACTGGTCGGTACTCCAAAGTCAAGGACATCCTTATAGCCGATTACTTACCATGGGCGTATATTGCGCTGCTTGCAGAGCTCTTATTAATTCTTTTTAGCTCACTTGAGCACAAGATGCTCAAGGTGACCTATTGTAATTGCTTTGTGTCCATCGTCTGTGCGTTCTTCAAAATGACATTTCCACCAAGACCATTTAGCCGTTTTCGAAATAATTTCACATAAATGTTCCTCTTTATATGTTCCTTAAATGGAAACAAGTTGAATTTTGTAAAAAGTTTGAAACTTTGCAGTATAAACATAAATGGAATAAGAGGAAAAATTCTTGAACTTTTAGCTTTCCTCAATACATCTCAACCGCATATTGTTGCTATTCAGGAAACAAAGATTGACAGTTCAATTACCACATTTGAGCTTTTCCCTGAAAATTGTCAGTATTGTGTCTACAAAAAAGATAGAAACTCTCATGGTGGTGGGGTGATGCTGCTCATTCACAGAGACATCCCTCACATGCCTTTCATGGAACTGGAAAATGACACCGAATCGGTCTGGGTTAAGGCTTTTGCAAATAAAACCTCCCACTTCGTAGCAATTTGGTATCGGCCACCAAATGGTACGGTCGAAAACTTCCAGTTGTTTAAAGATCAGCTGGATTGCATTAAATTGCAGCATAAGGGTAAAAAACTCCCGGCTGTACATGTTCTAGGTAACCTCCACTTCAGAGACATTGTTTGGCCCGACAGGCTCAGTAAACAATGCACAATGCTGAGTCAATCCGAAGGACAAATATTAATTGACATTATGAACGATCATGGGTTGGAACAAATTGTTAACTTTCCCACTCATGATAAGAACACATTGGAGCTGATCCTTACGACTTTGCCAGGGCAATTTGAAGATATTCATTCCCCAGATAAACTAAGTGATCACGATATTGTCTCATATTTAAAAATTCACATTCCACTAATAAAGAAACCTCAGAGGAAGGTGTACTCGTATCAGAAAGGTGACTATGAAACTATGAGGAAGGATGCACTCAGATTTGCAAAGGAGAAATACTTTAGTGGTCATTCAGATGCTCAGTCTGTACAGGAGAACTTTGATGTGATAACTTCTTTCATTCATATTTCGGCCGAAAATCACATCCCCTCAAAATTTGTAGGTCTGTATCTTCTATTCCCTGGATCACACCAGAGATAAGAAAAAAAAATAGAGAAGAAATAAGATTCATGCAAAGGCAAAAAGGACGGGAGGTGGTAAACTCCGGACAAAATTTAAATACTTGAGACGTGAAATCAAGACTGATATAAAAATCAGCATGTATGTGAATAACTTGATAGGTGATGTAAAGGCAAATCCCAGAGACTTCTACAGATATATCAATAGCCAGAAGAAAGACAGGCAAGGTATCCCGCCCCTTAATAAAAGAGGAGGGAACGGGGTTGCTGAATCAGACTCTGAAAGGGCAGAGGAACTAGTTGGTCAATTCAATGATGTGTTTAATAAAACTGAGTTCATGGAGGTTTCATTGACTGGAAGATAGGCCCCATTCATGAATAATACTGTTGTGTCAGCTGCAGGAGTAATCAAGTTACTTCAAGGCTTAAACCCCAGTAAGGCCTTGGGACCTATTGAGCGTCATCCTAGAGGCTTGAAGGAACAAGCAAATGAGTTAGGTCCAGTTTTTGCACACCTGTTTCAACAGTCTCTTGATATGGGTGAAATCCCCAAAGAATGGCTCTTAGCAAACATCTGTCCACTCTTCAAAAAAGGAGATAGGGCTTTTGTCCGTAATTATCGCCCTGTGTCTCTGACTTGTGTTCTGTGTAAATTGCTTGAACATATAGTCTGCTCAAACATCATGGCCCACTTGGATGAACATAAACTTTTGTCAGGCAGGCAACATGCATTTAGGAAAAGGCATAGTTGCGAAACTCAGCTGAGCACAGTTATTAATGACTGGGCAAAAATCTTGGACAAAGGGGGGCAGGTCGACACATTTATTCTTGACTTCGAGAAGCCTTTTGACACCCCTCCTCATGAACTACTTAAATCTAAGTTATTTGGTCATGGAACTGGGGGAAAGACTCTCAAATGGATAGATTCCTTTCTTTGCTACAGAAAACAGTGTGTTGTTGTTAATGGTGGGCTCTTCAGAGTGGGCTCCAGTTTTGTCTGGAGTCACACAAGGGACTGTTCTTGGTCCTCTATTGTTCTCCCTGTACATTTTTTTTTTTTTTGGTTTGGGTTTTACGGCCCTTTCAAGATTATTTCACTCATATCGAGCCGATCGTTAATCAGAGGTGGACGAAAACCGGAGTACCCGGAGAAAAACCACCTGACCTTCCGTTGCAGAACTTGGCGTCTCACACGTGGCCCGAGCGAGTCTCCCTGTACATCAATGATATTTCCACTGACATTGACTCTGAAATAAGACTGTTCGCAGACGACTGTGTTTGTTACCGGGAAATTAGAGATACAGATTACTCACTGAAACTTCAGGCTGACACAGATAGATTACGACGTTGGGCCCGAAAAATGGGGCATGAGATTTCAGCCAGTTAAATGCAATATTATGCAGATAACTAGGAGGAGATCTAATGAAGTTGAGGCTTCTTACACCTTGGAGGGAACAGTCCGTCAGAATGTGGACTCCATTAAGTACCTTGGAGTGACCATCGCACACAACTTGAGATGGAATACTCTTATTAGCAACATGTGTACTAAGGCAAATAGAACGCTTGGTTTCCTGAGGCGAAATCTTCATCAGTGTCCTCAGGATGTAAAAGAGGCAGCATATAAAGGTCTTGTTCGCCCAATCTTGGAATATGGTAGTTTTATCAGGGACCCCAGTGAAGTGGTCCTTAACGAAGAAATTGAGAAATTTCAGAATAGAGCTGCTAGATTTGTAACAGGCAATTCACAGGTGGTAATCAGGGGAACTAGCTCGAAAATGAGTCAATGGAAATTTGTTCCCTCGACAAATCCGGGAACTCTCGAGCTAGCTCCATCACCAAGAAACTCGTAAACAAAGGTAGGTCGCGAAGAGTTTTATCACATTTTTTTTCTTTGTAAGCTATTTATAAAAAAATCCGTCAATGCAGTTCCACATAGAAATGATTTAACTTTGTACTCCGCTAGAATTTGCCATGGAAATTTGCAGCGCTGGAGTATGAATGAAAGCAAACTTTTTATCACGGACCGGAAAAATTGTCAATTTATGTCATTACGGAGATTTTGGCCGACGATTTTTCATTTTCCGTCAAAAGTACGCCCTTCACACCCACAGAAACAACATCCCTGGTGAAATGGAACATGGAAAGTTTGAAATAAGCAAAAAAAATTTGGCCGTGATTACGTAACTTGCGACTTATGACGAAATTACTGTCCGAGCTAGTCTTCTCGCCAAGGAGCTAGTTCACTCGACATAAAAAAGAAAATGAAACATTCATCAGATTCGATGTCTTTCTATGGTCCCACCCAGGTTATCCAACTGGTTTCTTTACCACTGGCTAGTTGGGTAACAAGATGCTATGCCCCAAAGGCGTCCCCCAGTCGTTTCTCCCTGTTCGTTTCGCCCCCATTTTGCACCCCTAGTTGTTTTGCCAACAGTGCCTGGTCTTTTCGCCCCCCTTAGTCATTTCGCCCACCTAGTTGCTTCTCCCCCTCCCATTTGGAGCGGATCAATGGATGTTGGATGGATGGATGGATGGAATGATTGATGGATGGATGGAAGGGTGCACAATAGAAAGGGATGAGTGGGTATTTGGATGGATTGGTCCATTGGAGGACGGATGGACGAACGAACATATAGACGGACAGACAGACGGACGGATGGATGGATGGATGGGTCGGTGGGTATATGGATGGAAGGATGGATGGAAAAAGAGAGAAAATATATATGCACACAAATGTCAGTGTCGTGTGAAGGTTTGATTAAATAAATGAAGTATTTGATTCCTACCGGTAATCTTTTTGATGATTTTTGTTTCACTCAGAAATCACATATTGTTCCCGCAGGTGATCTGATTATTTTTGATAAACCTAAAGTCATCGTTTATACAAATTATGTTGTGCTGCAGTCCTAGGTACTACAAGTTTCTTGAATTCAGCCCACTGGTTCTAGAGAAGATTTTTAATGGTTTCACCATATATGGGCGTGGTAACCATCTTGGTCATGTGACCCAGATGCCTCGAACAAACTATGCTACAAAGTTGAAAATTGGTATGACGCTTACTCAGACGGTGACCTTTCTGTTCATGATACGATTGTCCCAGGGCCATGCTCCTGAGCGTGTCCGAGTGTCCGATACCATTGCCCAAGAGTCCTAACCAGAGTCTAACAAACGTTAAAGTTAACTATTTTATTTTGCTATTTCCGGGATTGTGATAAATCTCTCAGTAATGGAAGCGACTTTTCGTCTTTACAACCATAGTGGAGACACAATCAGGGATAATTTAATCGTGCTCTGACTGTGATTCGAACCCACGCACAGATGCGGCGACGTCGCCTAGCACTGCAGTTGCCGACGTCCTTAACCACTGCGCCACAGAGGCATCCCCAAAAAAGGATGCTCATAAAGCGCATATAAGGCTATCGGGCACTGCAGTACACTCTGTATATAGGAAGAGTTCGAATCACAGTTAAAGTTAACGTCCGCGTTTCTCTTGGAACCCATAATTCCCGTTTCTGTTATGCTACAGAGTTGAAATTTCGCATGACACTTACTCAGCCAAAGACCTTTCCGTTCATGATACAATTGCCCCTGGATGGGCCTTGGGGTAAAATTACATAAAACGTAAAATTGACATATAGGCATTTGTATGGAAAACCCAAAATGTCTAATATTTTGAAAATTATTCAGCTCGCAATCCCTAAACCATATATATCATTGTTCCTTATGATAAGACTCTGTTTTATTTCACCAGGGATGTTGTTTCTGTGGGTGTGAAGGGCGTACTTTTGACGGAAAATGAAAAATCGTCGGCCAAAATCTCCGTAATGACATTAATTGACAATTTTTCAGGTCCGTAATAAAAAGTTAACTTTCATTCATACTCCAGCGCTGCAAATTTCCATGGAAAACTCTAGCGGAGTACAAAGTTAAATCATTTCTATGTGGAACTGCATTGCCGTATTTTTTTTTATAAATAGCTTACAAAGAAAAAAATGGTGATAAAACTCTTCGAGACCTACCTTTGTTAGCCAGAGGTAAAGAAACCAGTTGGATAACCTGGGTGGGACCATAGAAAGACATCGAATCTGATGAACGTTTCATTTTCTTTTTTTATGTCGAGTGAACTAGCTCCTTGTCGAGAAGACTAGCTCGGACAATAATTTCGTCATAAGTCGCAAGTTACGTAATCACTGCCAATTTTTTTTTGCTTATTTCAAACTTTCCATGTTTCATTTCACCAGGGATGTTGTTTCTGTGGGTGTGAAGGGCGTACTTTTGACAGAAAATGAAAAATCGTTGGCCAAAATCTCCGTGATGACATAAATTGACAATTTTTCCGGTCCGTGATAAAAAGTTTGCTTTCATTCATACTCCAGCGCTGCAAATTTCCATGGCAAATTCTAGCGGAGTACAAAGTTAAATCATTTCTATGTGGAACTGCATTGCCGGATTTTTTATAATTAGCTTACAAAGAAAAAAAAATGGTGATAAAACTCTTCGAGACCTACCTTTGTTTACGAGTTTCTTGGTGATGGAGCTAGCTCGAGAGTTCCCGGATGTGTCGAGGGAACAAATTTCCATTGACTCATTTTCGAGCTAGTTCCCCTGATTACCACCCGTGAATTACTGCTTTGAAACTTGGAGCATGACTGGAATATTTGGAAAATTAAAATGGGAGTCTCTCCAGAAAAGGAGAAAAGACAGTAGGCGCATCCTTTTATACTAAGGTCTAAAGGTTGCTGCCAGCATTCCAACAGATGACCTTGTTCCCCCAGCTAGACACTGTAGAAATCACCATCTGTTGGCGTTTCAGACCCTTACTGCATGAACTAACATTTATAAAGAGTTGTTCTTTCCCAGAACCATTAGAGATTGGAATGCCCTTCCCGATTTGATTATTTCGACAACTGAAAGTGCTGATGATTGTGTAGCTAAATTTACCTCTTTGGTTAGAGCGAGGGACTAACTTCCCACATCACAGGTCCTGATGTTATGAATGTCATTTGACCTGTCACCAGTAACAATTCTACTTCTGAATGATTTAAACCATTGTATACCAGTGGACTCTTCCAGTGCTATACATGTATGTTGGACAAGTCCATTTGTCATATAAGGGGTGGCAGGTTTTTTTTTTTAGTTTTTATTCTATATTTGAAGGAAAATTCTGTTAGCACAAAGTGCAGGCCCTGATCCGATGCTGCAATTTGCAACATCTGATCTGGGCCTGCACTAGTGCAGTTTGTTAAGGCACCCCTTTAGAGGAATCTCGCATGCAATAGGTTAACAAAGCTGTCTTAGAATTACTAAATTGGTTCAGAATGACAGATAGAGCTAAACCAAATAGATGATCTCCCAGGGTGATACAGCTTGACTCAGGTGAAGAATTCAGGTCCATCACAGACCTCTTGTTTGTTTTTTTTCAGGACAGGGCAGTCCAGTTGGCTGTTCGAGTGATGACCTCATTTAAAGCCAGTGAAATAGACAATGCTATAAAGTCCCTAGACTCTAAAACACTAGATGCTCTTATGAAATATATCTACCGAGGATTTGAATTTCCCTCAGATGGCAGTAGTGCATCATTGCTTACATGGCATGAAAAGGTTTGTAAGAGTTTGTGTGATCATAGCCCTAGATAAGAGGGGGTATCCACATATTATTTTTCTTATTTCTGCATAAAGTACTCATTAGAAGTGCCTTGCGAAGGTGTTTCTAATGAATACCCACAATATGTTTTTGTGCAGAAATAAGAAATTTCTGCACAAAAACATACGTTGTGGGTACTAATTAAAAGCGCCTTGCCAAGGCGCTTCTTATGAATACTCACAATATACCGTATTCACCCTAATTACCGCACATGCTCCTATAAGCGCACACCAAAGCTATTTTTGAAAAGGAAATGCATAAGCTCAAACTTTACAGTAACCTCCCCCTGGAAGCTCTCACAATAAATCGCTAAAAAAATAACCGTTATTTCTTCAACAGTGAAGGCAATGCTTAAGTATCATTTTCCGTCCCATTAAATATCAGTATGCATAATCTCGGGGGCTGTTGTTTTTAGTATTGAGTGTGCGCTAATTTGGTAGATTTTTCACTGTGTTTTTTGACATGATTTTGAAAAAGCTAAGCGCACGGTGTGGTAATTAGGGCGAATACGGTATGTTTTCATGCAGAAATAAGAAAAATATCAGTACTATTCAGATAAAAAAAATTGCCTTATCTGATGCTATGATGATATTGCATTAGAATGCCATATCCATGTGATATATACCATACACATAAATACTACAGTAACTTCATCTGCTTCACTGTTCTGTTTAATTTTGTTTGAATTGGGGTTTTACTTCTCTGTCAACGCTATTTAGGTCATTTGGAGACGTTGCTTTACATTTTGTGGGACTTCTATCCAACATTGAGATGAAACGACATCTCGAGACCTACTGCCTAAACAAGCCAATAGGGTGCATATGCAGGGACAGGTTATGGCCCCTACCCTTCGGGGCTTGGAGAAATAGATTGGGCTGCATGATGCTTCCAGTTGGCTGTTCGAGTGAAGGCCCCATTTAAAGCCAGTGAATAGACAATGCAATAAAGTCCCTAGATTCTAAAACACTAGATGCTCTTATGAAATATATCTACCGAGGATTTGAATTCCCCTCAGATGGCAGTAGTGCATCATTGCTTACATGGCATGAAAAGGTTTGTAAGAGTTTGCGTGATCATAGCCCTAGATAAGAGGGGGTATCCACATATTATTTTTCTTATTTCTGCACAAAAACATATGTTGTGGGTACTCATTAGAAGCACATTTGGATGTATGTTTGATTGACAACACATAAATACATGTATATGTTTTAAATACTTTTCAAACCTGCATAAAAGTTGGAGCTTTAATTAAACCCATTTTATATGGGAAACCCGAAAATGGGTCACTGGCCAACAGTGCAGGCCCAGATCAGCAGCATCTGATCATGACCTTATTTGCAAAAGGTTCAGCCATTTTTATATCAATTTCTAAAATCAACTCAACCTTGTACCCCAAAAAAAACTTTGAAATGGACTCCTGCTACATGTAATGTGGAATATTCCGTTGAGTAGAAAATTAGTTTAAGTGGCCATATCTTTCAGGAATGAAGTTTATTAACTTCTTTTTCAGGCATTTGCAGCAGGAGGTCTAGGATCCATAGTCCGAGTTTTAACCGACAGGAAACGAGTGTGAAACACGAACTGGTTATAGATTGGTGAAGGATAGCTCTAATATCGTGTAATCTATGGTGGTGTTAAATTCAGAATTGGCTGTCTTCTGCTTTGATCAGTGAAAGTTATCGCTTTTATACGAATTTTGTACTTTGAATTAAAATTGTCTCTTTAGGTTAAAATGCCTTCAATATAGAGGAGTAAGAGGACATCGGTCAGCATGGGAGTATCATGAAATGCAGCAGGTACCTGCATCAGTCAAGTATTCTGAAGAAGATAATTTTAGTTTGATTTGAGGTTTAATGTCCTCGTCAACACTGTGTAGGTCATTTTGGAGATGCTGCTTCCAATTTTGTTGGACTTTTACCCGACACTGAGATGAAAAGACATCTCAAGCCCTGTCACCCAAGGAAACAAATACTATAGGGTTTATAAGCATAGACGGTCCGACTCGCACCACTTTGCCTGGGCAGGGTTAGATCGTCTAAGCGGTTTACCAGTACTCATGTGAGGTTGGTTTCAGCTCTGCATGGAAGCAACATGCAGCCCATCTATTTCAAGCCCCAATAGGCAGGGGCCTTCCGAAGAAGATGAAACACATTTGACTCTTGTTATCTCAAACACTGATATCTTAAACTTCTGCTTTAATCACATTAAAGTTTAGGCACCTATTTTAATTAGTTCCACTATATGTTTATTATACCCCCGGCATACGAAGTATGCAATGGGGGTATATAGTTTTTGTCTTTTCCGTCTGTCTGTCTGTCCGTAAACAATTATTTTGTGTCAAAGATATCTCAGGAACTGCTTCACATAGAAACTTGAAATTTTGCACACATGATCAGTATGACTACTTGTATTGTGGGAAAGAAAATAAGGGCCAAGGGGTCAGGTCTTTTAGAGTTATTTCCCTTTGTAGTTCTTGCTGTTTAATAGTGTATATTTTTATTTTGTGTCAAAGATTTCTCAATAACTACTGTACATAGAAACTTGAAATTTTGCAAACATGATCAGTATGACAAGTTGTATTGTGGGAAAGAAAATAAGGGCCAAGGGGTCAGGCCTTTTAGAGTTATTTCCCTTTGTAGTTCTTGTTTCAGCTGAGGTGATGGCACTGGCCGGGGGTATACGTGCCCCACTGGGCACTTTTGTCTAGTTAGAATTGAACTACTTTTATCTCAAACTACTGTTATCTAAAACCAAAAATTTGAGTCCCTTGCATTTTGAGAGAATGGGTGTTGACTGTAGTTTGTTTGAAGTTTACGGCTCAGTCAACACTATTTATATCATATCAAGCTGGTCACATTTTCTGGGCAGCCTTTTTTTCGCGGAGCTGAAACCGATCGCATATGAAAACTGTAAAATCGCTTACATTGTCTATGCCTGCCCAGCTTATATTTGTTTGGGCGGCAGGCTTGAGATGTCATTTGATCTCGATGTCGGGTAAAGGTGACACAAAATTGGCAGCAACATCTCCAAAATTACCTAAAAAGTGTTGATGGGTACGTAAAAACTCAATTCTAACAAATGATCAATGACTAGAAAAGAATGCGGCTGACTCCAGCAGGTATCGAAGCCAAGACCTCCTGATTATCTGGTAGAAGACTATCTTACAGAGCTACCAAGGCCAGCACATTATACCATAATGATCATAAGTATTGGGACAGATAGGCCTTAGCAAACAGTGCAGACTCAGATCAGACTGCTCCTGAAGTCTGATCAGGGCCTACACTGTTTGCCATTCCATTTGCACCTTTTTAACTTCTTGCTGGATCAGGAAACAAATTTGTAAAAATTTTAGGAGAATTACAGCAAGTCCTCAGATGTGCAAATTTTTGTGGTTGGTGCAGAAGCATTACACTGGATTTCACGTCTGCACAAAAAGGTGCAGACTGTTTTTGTGCAGACGTGAAATATTATGCAGGTTCTTCAGAAAAGATGAACATGTCAGGATTACATAAGAACATGACAAAAAGGAACTAACATAAAAGTCCTAAACATTCTGATAGCTTGCAGACTTGTTGCAATTATGCCATTATTTTAATAAATTTGTTTCACATTCCTGTTAGGATTTGGAATGGCAATCAGTGTAGACCCTGATCAGACTGCTCCTTCAGGAGCAGTCTGATCTTGGTCTGCACTGTTTGATGGAAAACAGTGTAGACCCTAATCAGACTTCAGGAGCAGTCTGATCTGGTCTGCACTGTTTGCTTAGGCCTGTCTGTGCCAATACTTAGGATTACTGGCACTGAAATCAATATATCCTAGTAAAAACCTACTTTTCCACTTACAAAGTAGGGTCAGGCAGGGTATACTTTGTAAAAAAAATCATTATCATGTTTCTTAGAATTTTCCCATACAAAACCGCCACATTCCTATTCAATTGTAAAGGCCTGGGGCCTGTTGTTCAAAGCATTGTTAGCTTAACGAGCTCATCAACTGTTCTAGCAAGTTTCACATTTAAAATTTTGGTATTTTTTTTCTGAAAAAATTGTGAGCAGCTTTTGCATCTGCAAAAGCTGCTCACATTTTTTCAGCAAAAATTTTAGCATTTTGCCATATTTAATGGTCAGTTTTAACGATACGTTAACTAACAACGTCGTTAGTTTTGGCCCCTGAACGTTCTTGTAAGAAAATTGTTGTATATACATTTGAGATATGATGTTGTTGTTATTGTATTTTGCATCCTTGCCTTTTACCTCGCCAGAACCAAAAGCTGTGTAGAATGAACCTTCATGAGATGGGGATTATTGTTGTTTGTTTGTTTGTATTGGAGTTTAACGGCCCAGTCAACACTATTTAGGTCATTTTTGAGCTCGTCAGTTTATCTGTCCACACTTTTCCGGGGCAGGCTTTTAGGTAAGCGGTTAACCAAAACAGTGCACTGTCGCCAGAAACTGACAACTGCCCTTCTTGAATCAGAGAAAGGTAGAGAATGACCGTAGAAAAGATTTCATGATCAATCTCAACGAAAGAATGTTGCCGACCCTGGCAGGTATTGAACCCACGTCCTCCTGATCACCAGTCAGACACGCATCGGAGGCCGGCAGGATGGGGATTAGAAGTCTGTTCATAAAGGACCGGGTCACTAGCTAAGAGGCTGCATAAACCTTTGAAAATCATCTTATAGGGAGTAAAGCCCTACCAAATGTGTTCAGATGATGACCATTGGTTGACCATCACCTATTGTCAACATGTGTCAGACGTCTGTGACAACTTCGTCACTCTGGCTCAGTGGTTCGAGCACTGGACTTTCACCGGAACGGCCCAGGTTCGAATCCCACATCCGACAAAAGGCGGGTTTCTTTTTCCAGCTATGCTTCTTTCCTTTGTTACAACTTTCATGTCATAAGATATGAGCTTCTTGCACACCAGGCAAGGAAATCCGTGATTTTACCCAGAGATACAAATTTATGTTCTGACCCTGGTGTTCCGACC
This sequence comes from Lucinisca nassula, assembly GCA_963580285.1. Taxonomy (NCBI): domain Eukaryota; kingdom Metazoa; phylum Mollusca; class Bivalvia; order Lucinida; family Lucinidae; genus Lucinisca; species Lucinisca nassula. The sequence continues at coordinate 36,479,712 of OY757015.1, read as the reverse complement.
CAAAATCGAATATAATCTCGTGTTTGATAAATGCACTGGTTGAATATGACTGGGTATGCGCCGTCATTAAGGTTGACGTCACAGCAGGTTATGTGACGTCACTAAACATTCCTGTAGTGCCATCAAAATATGGCGGACGTTGGTAACCGAAGTGACTGAAGCATTAAAAATCTGTGCTAAGAAATGGAAGGAATGCAAGAAAAAGAATCCTATATGGGTGTGAGGGGTGGATAGAAAAATCTGTCCATCCATCCCTCAAACCCATATAAGAATCTTATATTATTCTGGGATCAGACTTTGGCTTCGCACCATCATGAGAACTTCTGCATTTCCTCCAATTATCTACCGTGGTAGAATAGCTTATAGGCTTATCACCAATCTGTGACAACTGTCAGGGAGTCGACTCTTTTGCTCAGTGGTTACAGCACTGGACTTTCATCAGAGTGGCTCAGATTCAAATCCCACCATATGCGGGTATTTTTTTCAGCTACTTTCCTTTGTTATGACTTACATAAGTTATTGGCGAATTACTGTAAAAAGTATTTCTTATGCACTTGTATATGTAATGCGACATCTTAACTGGTTAACAGTAAAAATTTGTGACAGTGTATTCTGCGATAGATTGTTTGAAACCCAACATAACCAGAATTTGTTTTTCTACAAAAACACAGATGTCTTGCCCCTTTTTGACCTCTAAGTATGACCTTGACATTGGAGGTATTGACCTGGATCTTGTGTGCAACACATCATCTAATGAAGTTGAACATTTCTGCCAAGTTAACTTAAAGTCCATCGAGAAATAAGAAAGTCATTGAACGTACAAGCAAAAAGCCCTTTTTTACCTTTGACCTCTAAGTATGACCTTGGAGGTACTGCCCTGTGTCTCGCAGGTGACACACCATCTCATGATGGTTAACATTTCTGCCAAGTAATTTCAAAATCCATCCAGGAATAAGAAAGTTACGGACCAGACATGAAAACAAGACCCGTTTTTGACATATGACCTCTAAGCATGACTTGAGGTACCGGCTTGGATCTTGGGGGCAACACATCGTCTCATGATGGTTAACATTTCTGCCAAGTAATTTCAGAATCCATCAAAGAATAATAAAGTTAATAACCATACACTAAAACAAGAGGGCCATGATGGCCCTGGATCGTTCACCTGATCCATAGAGTAACAAGTGGGCCCCGGGAAGGGCCATTATTGACCCCAGGGTTATAATGTGCATAATGTTGAGGGAGGCCAAAAAAGGTGAAGCTTCATACCAAATATCAACAGAGGCTATAATTTGAACAATCTTGGCAAAGGTCTACTAGATGAAGCTACACACCAAATATCAAAAACCTGGGCCTAGCGGTTTCAGAGAAGAAGGTTTTTTTTTTTTTAAAGATATTCCCTACATAAGCCTATGTAAAACCAAATGGCCCGGGGGCGGGGGCATTTTTGGCCTCAGGGCTATAATTTAAACAATCTTGATAGAGGTCCACTAGATGAAGCTTCACACCAAATATCAAAGGCCTGGGCCTTGCTGTTTCAGAGAAGAAGATTTTCAAAGATGATCTCTATATAAGGCTATGTAAAACCATAGGGCCCCGGACGGGGGCATTTGTGGCCCGAGGGCTATAATTTGAATAATCTTGGTGGAGGTCCACTAGATGAAGCTCCATCCCAAATATCAAAGACATGGGCCTTGCAGTTTCAGACTAGAGCTGTCAGAGGATCTGACTATAGCCCCGCTATAGCGCTATCAGAGGAGTAAGACACATTGACTCTAAAAGCTTTTAACCTATCAGGGGAGCTTTCTTAGTTCCAGAGAAAACTTTAATATTTTTTTTTTTCTTTGCTGGGGAGATAACCCCAAGAGTAATGTTGTTGGCCATTATTTACTTACATCCACCTAATGTTCATGTTTATACAAAGTTTCAGCTTTCTAGCTTTCTTAGTACCTGAGAAAACTGTATCGAAAATATTTTTCATGGTTTGATGGTTAGAAAAGTGAAATGATTTTTTTACTTGCAGAAAATATCCTATCAGGGGAGATAACTCCAAGAGTTATGGGCCTTTGGCCATTATTTTGGTAAGGGCCATACATCCACCCACTTTTCATGTTCATACAAAGTTTCAGTATTCTAGCTTTCTTAGTTCCTGAGAAAACTGTCACCAAACCTTTTCATTTATTAAAAAAAACTATACTATCAGGGGAGATAACTCCAAAAGTAATGGGCCCTCGGCCATTATTTTGGTTAGCTCCCTATATCCACCCATTGTCCACATTTATGCAAAGTTTGAGGTTTCTAGCTTCTTTAGTTCCTGAGAAAACTGTGACCAAACATTTTCATTTAAAAAAAACCTATATTTTCATTTATTTAAAAAACCTATCAGGAGAGATAACTCCAACAGTTATGGGCCCTTGGCCATTATTTTGGTAAGCTCCCTATATCCACCCATTGTCCACATTTATGCAAAGTTTGAGCTTTCTAGCTTCTTTCGTTCCTGAGAAAACTGTGACCAAACATTTTCATTTAAAAAAACCTATCAGGGGAGATAACTCCAAGAGTTATGGGCCCTTGGTCATAATTTCGGTAAGGTCCGTGGAGGCACCCATTGTCCACGTGTATACAAAGTTTTAGTTTTCTAGCTCTCTTAGTTTCGGGGAAAACTGTGACGAAAAAATAACGGAATTACGGAATTACAGAATTACGGAATGACAGGGCAAATCCAATATAGCCCCACTTTTCAAGCGGGGCTATAAATAATAAGATGATTTTTAAAGATTTCCCAATATAAGTCTATGTAAAACCAAAGGGCCTCGGGGCGGGGGTATTTTTGGCCCCAGGGCTATAATTTGAACAATCTTGATAGAGGTCCACAAGATGAAATTTTTAATCAAATATCAAAGACCGAGACTTTGTGGTTTCACAGAAGAAGATTTTTAAAGATTTTCTCTATATACGTCTATGTAAAACCAAAGGGCTCCGAGGCGGGGGCATTTCTGGTCTCAGGGCTATAATTTGATCTTGGTAGAGGTCCACTAGATGAAGCTTCATACCAAATATCAAAGACCTAGGCCTTGTGGTTTCAGAGAAGAAGATTTTTCAAGATTTTCCCCATATACGTCTATGTAAAACCAAAGGGCTCCGAGGCCGGGGCATTTCTGGTCTCAGGGCTATAATTTGATCTTGGTAGAGGTCCACTAGATGAAGCTTCATACCAAATATCAAAGACCTAGGCCTTGTGGTTTCAGATAAGATTTTTCAAGATTTTCCCCATATAAGCCCATGTAAAACCAAAGGGCCCTGGAGCGGGAGCATTTTTGGCCCCAGCACTAAAATTTGAACAACCTTGGTAGGGGTCCACTAGATGAAGCTTCATACCAAATATCAAAGACCTGGGCCTTGTGGTTTCAGAGAAGAAGATTTTTTAAAGATTTTCCCTATATAATCCTATGTAAAACCAGAGGGCCCCGGGGCGGGGGCATTTTTGGCCCCAGCACTATAATTTGAACCTTGGTAGGGGTCCACTAGATGAAGCTTCATACCAAATAGCAAAGACCTGGGCCTTGTGACTTCAGAGAAGAAGATTTTTAAAGAATTTCCCTATATAAGCCCATATAAAACCAAAGGTCCCCGGAACGGGGACATTTTTGGCCCCAGCACTATAATTTGAACAATCTTGGTAGGGGTCCACTAGATGAAGCTTCATACCAAATATCAAAGACCTGGGCCTTCTGGTTTCAGAGAAGAAGATTTTTTAAGTTTTCGGTGAAAAAAAGGTATTTTGGGCTCCTGTGACCTAGATGTGCAACGGATCGGAACCATTTGAGCAACCCTGAAAGGGGACCACCTAAGGATCATTCCTGTGAAGTTTGGTCAAAATCCGATCAGTGGTTTAGGAGGAGATATCATTTGAAGAAATTGTTTACGCACGACGGACGGATGCACAGACACACGCACGGACGCACGACGGACAAAAAGTGATCCCAAAAGCTCACCTCGTCACTATGTGACGGTGAGCTAAAAAGACCTTGACATTGGAGGTACAGACCTAATAAAGGTGAACATTTCTGCAAGGTTACTTCAAAAAGTCCATCCAGAAATTAAGTTATTGAGCCCCGATGGGTGGGGGCCACTGTCCAAGCAGAATAGTTAGGTTAAACTAATTTTCTCAGTGTTATGGTTTAACGTCCCCATCAATACTATAGGTTATTTCGGAGACATTGCTTCCAATTTTGTGGAACTTCTACCTGACATTGAGATCACATCTCAAGCCCTGCGAGTTTATATGCATGGATGGTCCAAAACTCACCAGTTTCCCTGGGAAGGCTTAGAACCACTAAATGGTTTACCAGTACTCCTGTGCAGTCAGTTTCAGCTCTGCATGGAAGCGTCTTGTAGCCCATCTATTTCCGTCCCCGCCCATAGGGTCTTGAAGATATATATGGGCTGCATGATGCTTCCACACAGAGCTGATTCCGGCCCGTACACTAGTACTGGTAAACCGCTTAGAGGATCTAAGCCCGTCCAGGAACCGCGGTGCCGGGCGGACCGTCCACACTAATAAACCCTATTGGTTTCATTGAGGGACAGGGCTTGAGATGTCATTTCATCTCAATGTTGGCTAAAAGTCCCACAAAATTGGAAGCAACATCTCCAAAATGACCTTTACAGTGTTGACAGGGACGTTAAACCTCAAATCAAAACAAACAAAGCCCATCTATTTGTTCCAGTCCCAATGAGTGGGAGCCTAAATTTCTTAGTGTAAAACAGCCATCTGGTTACAGATGAAAACAACAGAATAAGATTTTTCCCCTTGTGTTTATTTCCGCTCAGCATTTCTTCAGCAAAGCCATATAAACTGCACCACAACCTCATTATAACACTATTAATGGGGTTCAAAACAGAAACCATGTAAGTTAAACAATCATTTTATATTCAAACAAAAATGTATAGATTATATAGAAAAATGACCATTTATGGTCATTTTTCTATATGATCTATACATTTTTGGGATTGTCCCCGCCCATCGGGGCTTGCAGAAATAGATGGGCTGCATGATGCTTGCACGCAGAGCTGAAACCAACCGCACACGAGTACTGGTAAACAGCTTTGAGGATCTACGCCTGCCCAGCCAAAATGGTGCGAGTTGGACTGTCCATGCTTATAAACCTTATTGGTTTCATTGGGAAACAGGGCTTGAGATGTCATTTCATCTCAATGAGGGGTAACAGTCCCATAAAATAGGAAGCAACGTCTTCAAAATGACCCATACAGTGCTGACAGGGATGTTAAACCTCAAATCAAATTTGGGATCCAGCTTGAAACCGTGTTTTATCCAAACCGTGTTATAACAAAGTGTTATCTGTATTCTATCCAAATTGTGTTATAACCAACAGTGTAAAAATGAGGTTGTGGTGTACCAAAAACTTCTGATAAAGAGGAGTAATGATAATGATAATTTTTGTAATGCCCGCTTGAAGCACAGCACAATATAGGAGTTGAGTTTCCATCTGTTCAAATCTGTCAGTTCTTTCATTCGTCAAGCTGTCAACATTTGTGACAACCTAACTTTCACCCTAATGTTCTAGTTCGTCTAGGCACAACATAACCTTCGACATATATATTTATTTATTGTCAGAAACATGTGGGTACTATTTGGAATGGTCCTCGAATGAATAACAAAAAACAGTATTTTCACAAGTGGCTATCAAACCTTATTTCACTCATGAACACCAAAACTGGTATTTTCACTCGTGGCGTAACACGTGGCTATGCCACTTGTGAAAATACTGGCTTTTCTCCTGCTGGTGTTAATTATTTTACCTTATTTACCGAGTATTTGGACACCTCAAATCCTTACCATAATTGTTCTAAACTGAACTACCCAAAGCTGTGTGTTAAGATAGCGAGATGAAGGGCATGCAGTGTAGACTCTGATGAGATGCTGCATTTACGGTGGCATTCCATCTGGGTCTACAATGTTTGCTCAGGCCTATCTGTCTGAATAGATACAGAAAATGTGACACACGGCTTCCCTGGAGCAGAGTGGCTCTACTGAATATACATAACAATTTAAAGAACTATTGAAAAATAAATAATGTTAAAATATTTCTGTTTCCACTTTGCAGCAATTATATCAACCAGACGTGCAAGTCAATAACACCAATACTAAGCCTTTCCACTCCACATTCACACACAGATACACGCATGCATGAGCAAACAAAGTAATAATATATTATTATTGCACATAGGAATCAAAACCAGAAACGGCATTCTTAAACAAGTAAGGAAAAATTAATAATAACATCTGTGCAACCAGCATAAACTTGGTGGCCCCCGCCCACCGGGGCTTGAAGAAATAAATGGGCTGCATGATGCTTCCACGCAGAGCTGAAACCGACCGCACAAAGTACTCGTAAACTGCTTACAGGATCTAAGCCTGCTCAGGCAAAGCAGTGTGAGTCGGACCGCCTGTGCTTATAAATCATATTTGTTTCATTGGGCGACAGGTTTTGAGATGTCATTTCACGTCAATGTTAAGTATAAGTTCCACAAAATATGAAACAACGTCTCCAAAATGACCTATACAGTGTTGACGGAATGTTAAACCTCAAATCAAACAAACAAACAAAAGCATAAACTCAGTTTAGCTGGTGCATCTGTGCAGTCTAATCAGTTTGTGTTGCCAACATGCCCTTTCTTTAGCTTCTGGGCTATTCTTAGAGATCAACAAAGACTGGTGTGGGCTGATGCCCAGTCTGATCTGAATCCTTGCCAGTCACACAGGTCGTATTGAAGGTTTAGCAATGTCATAGTTCAATAAATTCAAGATCCATTAGCTCATTTTACACAGGAAACCCCTAAATGGGAGTGGCAAACAATGCAGGCCCAGATCAGATGGACCATCTCATCAGGGTCTTCAATGCTTGCAAAAATAAAGCCATTTTCTAAGTTAACTTTTTGTTTTTCTCTTTCTGGCTTTTATGGCTCTTTCAAGATTATTTCACTTATTTTGAGCCAATCGTTAATCAACGGCGGGTGAAAATGGGAGCAACAGGAGAAAAAACACCGGACCTTCCGTTGCTGAATTTGGCGTCTTGCATGATCAGTGTGAGGCGCGAAGCACAGTGGTGAGAGACCTAATGATTCAATCAAGTTCTTAAAGTAGCTCGATTTGACACCCCTAAATCTTTCAATGGACTCCCATTATAGGTAAGGCAGAAGATTCCATTCAGTACAAAATAGGTTAAATGAAAATCAGGAGATGCACTATAATACTTTATCATATGACGTCGCGTCTGAGAATGTAATAATTCAACAATCTACTAATGAATTAAATATGCAAATTAGTTAAATACGTCCCGTAACATTACACGTACAACATTCTTAACAACGTCACGTTTACTAATGATAGAATATTGACGATTTTGTAAAACAAGCCTAAATAAAATACGTTTTAAATGTTATATGATAAACAGAATCTTGCATTCGTGCTCATGCATTATTGAATTTATTAAACTCGTTGAGGAAAAGGGATAAAATGCTCGGCAAAGCCTTGCATTTTATCCCTTTTCCTCAACTCGTTTAATAAATTCAATTTATTAAACTCGTTGAGGAAAAGGGATAAAATGCTCGGCAAAGCCTTGCATTTTATCCCTTTTCCTCAACTCGATTAATTAATTCAATAATACAAGAACAGACTCATGTAAGATCTTGTATGTATTGCATGACAAAATCTACAAGAAGACCTCTGCAACCAGCAAAGATTCATATCAGCCTGTGCATCAAGGTCAGTTTGTTAAGAACTTAACGGTTCAAATTTTAGGAGAACTGCAGCAAGTCCTCAATTGCAAGGCATCTCAATTTTGGGGGAATTTTGTGGAGACTTTTTGAAAACTGAAGACTGATCAGATGCTTGCCAGTGTCTTGTGTTGCCTTTGCCTGACTAAAATGGGTAAAACAAACACACTTAAACTTTGGTGAAAGTATTTAAATACCAGGGTCCAGTTGTTCAAAGCATCGTTAGCTTAACAAACTCATTAGTGGTCAAATTGTTAACTGTTCTAGCAAGTACAATATCTAATATAGAGTTAGTTTTGCTGAAAAAATGAGAGCAGCTTTTGCATTTGCAAAAGCTGCTTTCATTTTTTCAGCAAAAATGTTAGATTACTTGCCAAATAAATGATCATAGTTTTAATGCTATGTTAACTAATGATGTCATTAATTTTGAACAACTGGCCCCGGTGCTCAAGGGCTCAGGAACCAGTTGTTCAAAACTAACAATGTCATTAGCTAAATTATTGTCAAACTTTGATCATTTATTATGGCAAATAAGCTTATATTTTTGATGCAAAAAAATGAGACTGTACTTGGCAGAGCATTAACATTTTGGCCAATAATAATGAGTTTGTGAAGCAAAAGAGGCTTTGAACGACCAGGCTTTTCTGTTTTAAAGCTACAAAAGGCATAAGTTAAGCAAAATTATTTATCGTTTAATATAGTAAATACAGTCTTATTGTTGCTGGAGAAAAAAAGAACAAACACAGAAGGTGTTAGTTAACTGTAAAACATAACTTAAAATTTTTTATCATTCAAAATGGCAAATTAGCTTCTGCACTGCAAAAGATACTTACACAATTTTTCAGGAAAAATACTTGTGCATCACGTATACTGCCTTTCCTAAAATACATTTTACACTGCCATCAACATCGAGCTTGTTAAGCTAACGTATAGTAGTCGCAGATAAGATTGACCAGGCGGAGCCATTTAGGTGTTGTCAATATATGTCAAATTCGCAGAGTCCACCACAAGATTCGGTAGAGTGCCTTTCGTATGCTTTCTGCAAGCAGACCAAATGGCCATAGTCGCCACAGCTTTGTGTTACAGCTGAATTCACACAATCAGGTGACTTGGTTTACCTTTTCATTTAATAGAACATTCCCGAGGAGCAAACGATAGCTCTGCCTAGTCAATCTTATCTGCGTGTACTATAACTAAGGATTAAAGTTCTATTCTGATGATTTAGTCTGCCTTTGAAACAAAGACAAAAGTGTTCAGCTCAAATTATACACCTTAATAACAAAAGCTAAAGGCACCAGAGGTATAGATGGCACCCATTTTTTCATGGCTGTGCATTATATGTTTTCTCAAAACAATTTTCATGGATAAGCGTGCCATAACAACTGTACATATATATATATATATATATATAGATATATCTGCAACATTAGCACATAATTACAGCTATCAAACAGCAAAAACTGACAGTGCAAACTTAAAAGGGAATCAGATACACCTACAGTGGAGGAAACTCTCTCAAAAATGTTTTTTGTTTCCCCTGTTGATAAGGATCTACTCTTAAAGGGAAGAATTTGCTCCAGGAGCAAGTTCTTTCCTTTAAGAGTAGACCCCTCTTTTGGGAGTGAGTGAGTGTTTGAGTTTTACGTCTCACCAACAGCTAAGGTCATACGGAGATGGGACCTCGGTTTAAAAACTCATCCGAAAGTCTGGAGAAGCCCGGAATCATCCTGGGATCACAAGGCGAGTAGCATAACCACTATACCACGGAGGCTTCTATCCCCCTCTTTTGGGAAGAGCAGAAACTAGAATCTGCTCCTGAGAAGCATATTCTTTGAGAGAAGACCCCTCCTTTAGGGAGAGCAGAAATTACAAGTAAACAAAGTCCTAAGAGTTATCTCCCTTACAAAAATGACAGTTGTATCTATTCTCCTTAAATATTTTTTTTTTTTGTTACTTAACCCTTCACTGCTACATAATTCCAGGAGCAAACGACAAGCTTTTTTTTTTAAGAAAAATTATGTTTCTTAGCTAATAAGGCTTAACATAAGTGAATCCTCTGCTCAGCACACGATTCACATGTAATGTCAGGCCTTATTTTCACAGAAAAATATGAAAAATACACTTTGAAAATGCCGTCTGCTAGTCCTGGTAAGCAGACAAAGGATTAATAGCACCTGATAAAAGCACATTCTTTCAACATGGGCAGTGTTATGTGTGTATTATCATATTATACCATAAAATTCATGTATTAAGACCACCTTTGGGGCTGTTCAAAAGTGGTCTTCAAGACCACTTTTGAACAGTCCCAAAGGTGGTCTTCCACTAGAGCACACTGGGTGTAAAATGTACCTGAAATCTTCTAAATACAGTCCAACCTGTGTTAAGCAAGCACCTTAGGGATAATGAAAGTGTGCTTGCTTAAGACAGGTGCTTGCTTAATACAGGTGAATTTTAATGCATTTGCCTTTTTCGGGAACAAAATGCCTGCTTGCTTAAGACAGGTTGCTTGCTTAATAGAGGTGGCCACTAAGACAGGTTTGACTGTATGCTTTTACACTGCTATGTATTTCCAGGAGCAGACGACAACCTTTTTTATTTTTTTTATTTTTTTAATATGTTTCTTAGCTAATAAGGCTTAACATAACGTGTGAATCGTCTGCCCAGCACATGACTCACATGTAATGTCAGGCCTTATTTTCACTGAAAAATATGAAAAATACACTTTGAAAACGCCGTCTGCTAGCTCTGATAAGCAGACACAGGATTAATAGCACATGATAAAAGCACATTCTTTCTTGACATGACTGAAGTAAAATGGGCAGTGTTGTGTGTGTATAATCATATACAGTAAAATGCCTATATTAAGACCACCTTTGGGATTGTTCAAAAGTGGTCTTTAAGACCACTTTTTGAACAGTCCCAAAGGTGGTCTTCCTAAAGATCACTTTTGAACAGTCCCAAAGGTGGTCTTCCTAAAGATCACTTTTGAACAGTCCCAAAGGTGGTCTTCCACTAAAGCACACTGGTTGAAAATGTATCTGAAACCTTGTAAATATACTTTTAAAAACATAATTTGTCTTAATTTTAGACGTCTTAACAGCGGATTTTCACTGTGTTCTTATGAAAAGACGTACACATTACTGAACACAACAGTTTCAGTAATACTTTTATCTTCTACAGTCGAACTTCAATGGCTCGAACACCTTTGGGACCTCGAAAATCTGTTCGAGACAGGGGTAGTTCGAGCCACTGATGGTTACTGTCAGGAGACATAATGAGATACTTTTAGACATCTTTTCGGTGTTCTATAATGAATATGTATGCTGAGTGTACTCATTAGAATCGCCTCATTGAGGCGATTCTAATGAGTACACACATCATACATTTGCAAGATAAAAGACTGAAATCTCCTCAATTATCTCCCACTATTTCTTATGTAGAGGATTTCGCTAGGGGCTCAAAAATGGGTTCGACTCATCAATAGTAAACGAGCCATCGTTGTTCGAGCCATCGACGTTCTACTAGAGTCTATCAAAAGGAGTCTACTGTATTTTACCCATATATGCCTAAGAGTTCTATAAAAGGGATAGTGGCAAATAGTGAACCCCAAGATCAGACCAAATGCGGTGTTGGATCAGGTTCTAAACTGCATGCTTAACATACAGGATTATTTTTTATTAAACTTACAAGTGGAAGAACGGAAGTCCAACGCTATTGAGTAAAAGACTAAATGGAATGTGTTTTTTTCAACTCTGTATATAAATCATTCTCTATAGAAAGCAAAGCCAAACAGCAAAGACTCTGATTAGAGTCTGTGTATACACAGGCCGATCCAAGTCTCCACTGGCCACATAGCATCTTGTAGGCTTTGCTAAAATGTTTGACTCTTATGACTGAAAGTCTATAAAGTGTGAGCTAAATATAGACAGTTACAACTAGAGCGCGCAGTCGATGGCAAGCCATCGCAAATCCCCACGTTTTCTCCACAGTAGGTCAAAATTTGACCTTGTGACCCCTCCCCAGGGTCCCTGGGGGCGGGGACAAAAAAAAATGTGCTCTTGCGCAAGCCATTCATGTAAGCAAAACGCATTTTTTCATACCTCAAAAAAGGTAATTTTTCTGATGAAAATTTATATTTTTCTTATTTATACTCAGAACATAGGTTTTGGGTGCTCGTTAGAACCGGCTCATTGATGCGGTTCTAACGAGTACCCACAACCTATGTCTTGGAACAGAAATAAGGAAAATAATGTTTACCCCCGTAAACCCCAGTTTCTCTGCATAAAGTGGGGTTTAGGGAGGGGGGTCTTTATTTCAGGGACTTGTTCATGCGATGCAAAGTGATCATAGTATTGATACGCTTGAGGTGTATCACATTACGTCTCAAGATACTGTTGACTTGCAGAATTCTCCACTTCACTAAAAATGTGCTGTAATGATTGATGTTTGTTTACTATTGCACTAAGAACCAATTCTAAGTGTAATAGAGAAACTGACAGCTGACAGTACCGGCAATACTAAAGGGCTTGCTTATCTTCTTTCTTATGAATGTTTTCATGACCCATCTTCTTTCTTATGAATGTTTTCATTGCTCTTAAAGGAACTCATTTTTGATTTTTATTTGCATTAAATCTCATTCCAAATGTGAAAAAAAAACATTTCAACAAATATTTCATTTGGTTCTTAAGACACTTGAGTTACATAACTCAGTTGATTTTTTGCGAACTTTTTAAAAATATTTCTTGCATACAGGCAAACGGTGTGGCCCCTGATCGTCTGATCTGGGTCCACACTATTCACAAAAGTTACTTTCAACGTAACCGGCAGACAACAAAGCTGACAACAATTGTCGTGATTGGCATTTTAACAAAGTTAACATGTTTTATTTTTATACTTAGCAGTGAAATCAATCCATATCTGAAACAAATAAAAATGATATTTTCACATTGTGAAGATAAATAGTATATTTTCACATTGTGAAAAATAACATGACCATGTTATTTTCATAGTAGCAGCCCATACTACATTTTTTGGTTTGTTTTTCATATAAAATAAAAAGAAAATTTACTTTTTATAGATATAAATACCAAAAACATTTCATTGCATTACGCAAACACGACTATACAAATACATTGCCACCTTTATTGCCGAAAAAATGAAAATTTTAAGATGAAAAATTGTGATATTTTTCTTATTTCTGCTCAAAATATAGATTGTGGGCACTTGTTAAAACTAGACAAAAGTGCCCAGTGGGGCACGTATAACCCTGGCCAGTGCCGAACTACAAAGGGAAATAACTCTAAAAGGCCTGACCCCTTGGCCCTTATTTTCTTTCCCACAATACAAGTAGTCATACTGATCATGTGTGCAAAATTTCAAGTTTCTATGTGAAGCAGTTCCTGAGATATCTTTGACACAAAATAATTGTTTACGGACAGACAGACGGAAAAGACAAAAACTATATACCCCCATGGCATACGCCGGGGGTATAACAACCTCATCGAGGCGGTTCTAACAAGTACCCACAATCTATATTTTAGAGCAGAAACAAGAAAAATAAGGTATACCCCCGGAAACCCCAGTTTTACTATATAAAAGTGGGGTTCAAGGGGATCAAAATTATATAGGCGTGTTTTCGTGATGGAGTGTGTTGAAAAATATCAGCTTTTTCATTTGTGCTTTGCACTCATGAAAATTCTGTTGTTTTCAACACACTCAATGAAATATGTTCAGTGTTCCCCCTAAAAAAGTAAATATCCTACATGTACAACCCTCAAATTTCTATGAACTAACAACACCCAAACCTCTATTTATCATATGACGTCGCATCTGAGAGTGTACTAACGCCATGTAATATTTTCGATAATCCACTAGTGGATTAAATATGCAAATTAGGTAGGTACATCCCATAACGTTACATGTACGACCTCCTTAAAGACTTCGCATTTACTAAAGGCGGAATATTGACATTTTTGTAAACAATCGTGAATAAAATGCATTTTAAATGTCATATAATAAATATAATCTTGCATTCATGCTCATGTATTATTGAATTTATTAAACTCGTTGAGGACAAGGGATAAAATGCTTGGCAAAGCCTCACATTTTATCCCTTTTCCTCAACTTGTTTAATAAATTCAATAATACATGAACACTCATGTAAGGTCCTCTATATAACACTATTGCTGGGATCCAAAGCTGAATCCACTGTGTTAGGTAAACAACCAAGTTATATCCAAACAAAAATGTACAGATTATATATGAAATGGCCATTTATGATCAGTTTTCCATATAATCTTTGCATTTTTTATCATTTTTCTATATAATTGCATTTCTCTATAATTGTTTGATTTGAGGTTTAACGTCCCAAGCAACACTGTATAGGTCACTTTGGAGACGCTGCTTCCAATTTTGTGGGACTTTTACCCCGACAGTGAGACGAAATGACATCTCAAGCCATGTCGCCCAATGAAACCAATAGGGTTTATAACCATGTAGGGTCCGACTCACACCGCTTTACCTGGGCAGACATAGGACCTCTAAGCGGTTTACCACTACTTGTGTGCATTTGGTTTCAGCTTTATGTGAAAGGCCCCCGCTTATCCATGGGGGCTTGAAGAAATAGATGGGCTGCATGATGCTTCCACACAGAGCTGAAACCGACCCTCACACAAGTACTGTTAAAGCACTTAAGGGTATCTCAGCCCGCACAGGCAAAGGGGTGCTAGTCGGACCTTCCATGCTTATAAAACCTATCGGTTTCATTGGGCGGCAGGGTTTGAGAAGTCATTTCATCTCAGTGTCGGGTAAAAGTCCCACAAAATTGGAAGCAGTCTCCAAAATGACCTTTACAGTGTTGATGGGGTTGTTAAACCTCAAATCAAACAAACAAAGCCCTATGTGAAAGCATCATGCAGCATTTCTCTATAAAGACATATTCATTTGGATCCATCTTTAAATAGAGGATCATCTATGAGTGGTCATTTCATTTGAAATTCATGAAACTCACCTACGGTTTGTTTCATGAATTTGGTATGATATGACCACTCATGTAAGACTATTTATTATACAACCATTCTAAACTGGATCTAATTGCCTTGAAATGTGACAATTCTTCAACAGACTAGAAATGCGTCCATAGGACACAGATGCCCCACCTGAAAATATGTCTATGTTCGTATTCATCCATAGAAAGTTATTGACCGTCTTTAAGTTTTGGACCCTTTTTTCATGTTTGACCTCTAAGTATGACCTTGACCTTGTAGGTAAAGAACTTGGTTTTGTGTGAGGCAGACTGGCTCATGAGGGCCAACATTTCTGCCAAATAATTTCAAAATCCATCCAGAGATAAGAAAGTTATTGACTGTGTTTAAGTTTTGGACCATTTTTTTTACCTTTGCCCTATAAGTATGACCTTGACCTTAGAGGTACGGATCTGGGTTTGCACGTGACACATCATCTTATGATGGTTAATATTTCTTCAAAGTAATTTCAAAATCCATCCAGAAATAAGTAAGTTATTGACTGTGTTTAAGTTTTGGACACTTTTTTTGACCTTTGACCCCTAAGTACGACCTTGACCTTGGAGGTACGGACCTGGGTTTTGCACATGACACATCGTCTCATGATGGTAAACATTTCTGGGGTTAATATGTCTTCAAAGTAATTATAAATCCATCCAGAAATAAGTAAGTTATTGACTGTGTTTAAGTTTGGGACCATTTTTTTTACCTTTGACCTCTAAGTGTGACCTTGACCTTGGAGGTACGGATCTGGGTTTGCTCGTGACACATCGTCTCATGATGGTTAACATTTCTTCAAAGTAATTTCAAAATACATTCAGAAATAAGTAAGTTATTTACTGCGTTTAAGTTTCGACCCTTATTTTGACCTTTGACCTCTAAGTTTGACCTTGACCTTGGAGGTACGGACCTGGGTTTTGCACACGACACATCGTCTCATGATGGTTAACATTTCTACAAAGTAATTTCAAAATCCATCCAGAAATAAGGAAGTTATTGACTGCGTTTAAGTTTCGGACGGACGAACGGACGGATGGACAAGGGCAACACTATATGCCTTTTCCACCATTCTTCGAATGGCGGGGGCATAAAAATGCATGGTTGGCATGAATGTCATCATGATGTTACTCGTTTCTGCATAAGTGTTACATACTACACATATGGTCATATGATATTTATGACACAATGTTATCCAATGCATATAAACTGCATTGTATGATGCACAGTGTTATAGCCAAAACCATGTTTTATCATATGACGTTGCGTCTGTGAGTGTAATAACGGCAAGTAATAAATTCTGTAATCCACTAGTGGATTAATATGCAAATTAGTTAGTTACATCCTGTAACATTACATGTACAGCATCATTAAGGACGTCACATTTATCAATAGTGGAATATTGACATTTTTGAACCAAAAAATCTTGAATAATATGTGTTCTAAATGTCATATGATAAACAGAATTTTGCATTCGTGCTGATGTCTTACTGAATTTATTAAACTTGTTGTCAGACGAAAAGGGATAAAATGCTCGGCACAGTTTATCCCTTTTCCTCATCTCGTTTAATAAATTCAATAATACTTGAGCACTCATGTAATATCTCCTCCATATAATGAACAGTGTTACAAAGAAGTTGTGGTGTATCATTAATAAGATGGCGGTATTATTTTATTAGCCTGGCCTTTAAGAACTGCCGGTGGTTGTGATCCACCGAACCAGGACATTTTCCATTCTAGCGTGTCTTTCATAAGTTTCTGTTCGTCTGGAGTAAATCGAAGTAACAACGAAACTGCCTTTATTAGGTGCACAGCCTGAAAATAGAAAGGAAGCCAAAATGAAAGACAATTGGCAAATAGCAATTTTGGGTCATTTTTCCTATATAATCAATAAATTAAATATTTGGTTTGGCTCCACCCTAAACCAGTGTTATATGACAGACAATTGCCAAACAGCAATTTTTGGTCATTTTTCTAGATAATATCTATTTTTTGTTGTTGTTGCAGGGCCCAAGCTAGCCCATAAAATTTGGGAGAAGTGACTTCTCCCTCCTGGGAAAATAGGGAGAAGTTTGCTGGGTCTAGGGAGAAGTGGGTGCACCTAAACGCCGGAGAACAACAATGTATTGAGTAAACCCCTATTTGGAGAAAAGTGTGTTTTATAGGGGTATCAATCAATTCCGCTATTAAGACCACCTAAAATAAAGACTAATTCTGCTTTAAAATGCTTATTTGGTTGGCTGCAGTTATTCTTTCTTTCTGTTTTCTGCATACAGTGACCCCTGATCAGAGACCACTTTTGGGATTGTTCAAAAGTGGTCTTAAAGACCACTTTTGAACTGTCCCAAAGGTGGTCTTAATATAGTAATTTTACTGTATTTGGGCAAGCTGTAACTTTTGTAATATCCATCCATGTTATAATGAATGGTGTTATAAAGTAAAAAGGTTTCTGTGTAATAGTTAGATCATTTCACTAAATTCCTGTCACAATTGTATTTTAAAACAGACTATAGAAACAAGGGGGAACAACCTCGCTAGATGAGAATCAGTTGTTATTTTTTATGAATTTGGATAATTACTGAATATTTACCGGCAAGTAATAATTATTTTCACTTGCAAAATAAAAAATTGCTACCTACTTTTGTTGTTGTCCATGAAAAAAAATGAAAACGATTGATGAATGCAAAAGTAATGTACAAACAAATCATTGGCAAAACCATCTATATTTAAAATTTATTAAATCCTAATGCAGTGTCAATGCCAACGGTCACAATAGTCTTATTACTGTATACAACAGTACTTAACAAAGTACGTCCGCACCCGGACTTTGGCACGAGCTAACGGTACAAATATACCCGTTTAAATTACATAATCTTGTGTAATCTTAATTGGCTCTTATTGCAATAAAAACTTTGTGCAATCAACCGAGATTTATGACAGTACAAGACTTACTAAGTGTGTTGCAATTAAATTACATAACCGTACCAAACTGCAACTGGCACGAAGTGCAGAATAAACAGTTACACTGAACAAAGCTAATTACTGAGATTTCTGACATTAGTGGATCGAAAGATTATCGTCAGTTTACCATTACTGTTCTCAAGGAAGACCCCGAAAAAAAACGGGCGAAATTTCAGGGCGAAGTTTTTTCGCTTTCATCGCCAAAGTCGGCGAAGTGAGCCCCAACAGGGCAACTTCTTCGCCCGAGTCACCCTCTAGCTTGAGCCCTGTGTTGGTTTTGGCTTTAAGACTCTTTCCACTGGCAGTGGGAGAAGACCGGAGTTTCCAGAGAAAAAACATTTGAACTTCCGTTGCAGAACTTAGCGTCTCACGTATGACCCGAGCCCAGAGCGAAACACAGCAGTGAGAGACCTAATGATTAAGAGTCAGCATTCTTACCCAAAAGGCCTAATCTATACATTTTTGTTTCGAAAGGAGAAAGGTAGTCAAAATGAGAAACAATTGCCATTTATCATATGACGTCGCGTCTAAGAATGTAATAACATCATGTATTCAATTCCATAATCCACTTGTGGATTATATATGCAAATTAGTTAGATACGTCCCGTTTATGGCACAATATTGACATTTTGTACAAAAACCGTGAATAAACGGCATTTCAACATAGGTTGTGGATGCTCATTAGAACCGCCTTACTGAGGCGGTTCTAACAAGTATCCACAACCTAAGTCTTGAAGCAGATACAGTAGAACTTCGATGGCTCGAACACTGATGGCTCGTGTACCAAGGATGTGTCCAACCCATTCTTGAGCCCTTAGCGAAATCCTCTACATAAGAAATAGTGGGGGATAATTAAGGAGATTTTAGTCTTTTATCTTGCAAATGTATGCTGTGTGTAGGCGATTCTAATGAGTACACACAGCATACATATTCATTATAAAACACCCAAAAGATGTCTAAAAGTATCTCGTTATGCCTCCTGGCAGTAACCCTCGGTGACTCGAACTACCCCTGTCTTGAACAGATTTTCGTGGTCCCAAAGGTGTTCGAGCCATTGAAATTCGACTGTATAAGCAAAATAATGTATATCCCTGTATACCCCATGTTTCTCCATATAAAGTGGTGTTTAGATGAGTGCTCATTTCACAGACTTGTTTTCATGATGACAACTTCCAGACATTAACCCTTATCTTGCTGAATATTCATTTAAGCCACACCCATTTCTGTCTATCAACCAATCAAATTACTTGATGTAATTTATTGCTACAAATTCATTAACTGAATGCCAAACAGTGTAGATCCAGATCAGATAGCTTCTTCAGATGTAATTTATTGCTACAAATTCATAAACTGAATGCCAAACAGTGTAGATCCTGATCAGACGGCTTCTTCTGAAGCCATCTTATCTGGATCTACACTGTTTGCAAAGATAAGGGTTGTCGTGAACAGCAAGATAAGAGTTAAAACTTCAATGGTTATTTTATTTCTTATGGAAATTTGTTCTGCACTGGCTACGGGCAGGCCTGCTGTCATTGCAGAAGGTAAGGTAGAGGGGGGAGTGTTGTTATTTCTTCAATTTCAAAACTTCCATTTATTTTCCTCTTTCTCCTCTGTTCCCCACTTTCATCCCAACTACCTTTTTTATCCCTTTCTCTGGGAGACAACACAATATGACCCACAAGGGTTGATGTGTAGTTAAACCCAAAACAAACTAGAATACTGTCGATGGCACGCCATCGCAAATCCCCACGCTTTCTACAGAGGGGCCAAGTACCGAGAACCCCTCACCCTCGGCCCTAATTTGACCCCAGGGTCAAAATATTACCTGTATTATATTCTACTAATCATAATCATGCTCTTCAATTTGATATGCCACATGACTATGTTCCAAAAAACTTAAATTTTGACCCTTTGACCCCCCTCCCCCGGGCCCCAATCTGAACCCAGGGTTAAAATTTTACTTGTATTACTAATCACCCCCTTCAAATTGATATTCCAAATGACTATATTTGGTAAAATTTGAATTTTGACCCACTGATCCCCCATGCACCCCCCTCTCCCCCCCCCCCCCCCCCCCCCAAGTCCGACCCCTTGGGCATGACCCAGGGGTCGCAGCCAAAATCCCGTTCAATATGTGTTACATATATCATTAATCATAACTTATGCAAAGTTTGATTTCAATATCTATAAAATTGACTTTGAAATTGAATTTAATTGATATTTGACCTTTTGACCCCTCCCCAAGGCCCCTGGGGGTGGGGCCAAAACTAAATGTGACGTTGCATGCCCTCATCATGTAAGGAAGCTGTGTACCATATTCAGTTACAGTCCGACCAGTGGTTCAGGAGGAGATAGCGTGACGGATGGACGGACAGACGGACAGAGGCGTTCACAATATCCCCGAGCACTTTTTTTAAGTGTGGGGATAACAAACAAACAAACACTGGCTGTAGCCTACATGCTATTCACAGGAAGATGAATGAAAACTCTTTGACATATTGGATGGATGTGCAGGCTAACTGGAGTCTTGGAGGTTGTACAAGTCATATTGTAAGTTTTGCTGTGTCCTAGCCCAGTTTCTGTTTTGTAGTGACAAATAAGGTGGGTATATGCTATCTGTGTGTGTTTGAATTTTATGTCCCCTCAACAACTAAGGCCATATGGAGATGGGACCTCAGTTTTACCCATTGTATACAAGTTGACTCTTCCATTGCCATAGGCTGGACAAGACCATTTGTCATATAAGGGGCGGCAGGCCTATTTTTATCCCCCCGTTTTTCGAAGAAGAAGTGGGGATATTGTTATCGCCTCCGTCCGTCCGTCTGTTTTTCCGGCTATCTCCTCCTTAACCCTTGGGTGGAATCCAACCAAATTTGGTATATGAGTTGCTTATATGTATGGCTTGCACAAGAGCGTGTTTATTTTTGGTCCTGACCCCAGGGGCCCTGGGGAGGGGTCAAAAGGTCAAATTTGCCTCCGTCCGTCTGTCCGTCTGGCTATCTCCTCCTTAACCCTTGGGTGGAATCCAACCAAATTTGGTATGTGAGTTGCTTATATGAATGGCTTGCGCAAGAGCATGTTTATTTTTGGTTCCGACCCCAGGGGCCCTGGGGAGGGGTCAAAAGGTCAAATTTTGGCCCTATTTCTTCAAAATTCAATAACAAAGTCAGTTTTAAAGAATTTTATCCCAAACTTTGTATGTTTACTCAGTAGGCAAGTCTCTTTAACATATTGAACAGGCTTTTCGTTGTCTCCTACATCATGCCCTGATGTCATGGTCATGTAGTATATCAAAGCGAAGGAGATAAAGAGTACAACAATATACAAGCAAAATAAAAGCCCTAGGAAAACATGGGGATTTGCGATGGTGCGCCATCGACTGCACGATCTAGTTCATTTTTATTCTATTTTGGATAGAAAATAGTGCAGGCCCTGATCAGACGCCGCATTCTGCGGTGTCTGATCTGGGGCTGTACTGTTTACCAAGGTACCCCTTTAGGGGTTTCCCGTATGCAATGGGTTAAAGACTCGTCCAAACATCTGGAGAATCGCAATCACCACCCCTGGTTTGAGAGGCGAGTAGCTTATTCACTACACCATGAAGGACCATGAAAATTTATTCGACATAGCGGTAGTTCAAGCCACTGAGGGTTACTGCCAGGAGGTATAACGAGATACTTTTGAACATCTTTTCGATGTTCTGTAATGAAAATGTATGCTGTGTGTACTCATTAGAATCGCCTCACCGAGGCGATTCTAATGAGTACACACAGCATACATTTGCAGGATAAAAGACTAAAATCTTCTTAATAATCACCCACTATTGCTTGTGAAGAGGATTTCCCTAGGGGCTCAAGAGCGAGTTCGACTCAGCCATGGTAAACGAGCCATCTGTGTTTGAGCCATCGAAGTTCTACTGTATTTGGTGATAACTGAAGTTAATTTTCTTTCTTTCTCAATATAAACTTATGTTGTGGGTATTCATTTGATCTGCCTCACCAAGGCGGTTCTAATGAAGACACAAAATAAAGGTTTTAATGGAGAATTGACAAAAATTACCCTTACCTTAGCACTGAATACCCATTCTATCTGTTTCTATGAATTGTTAACCATTGTCCTGCTGAGCCCGGATATGCCTTACCTTTCAAACAATGCCCCTTATATGACATCAGGATCTACATTGTTTGTCATTCAGATTGTGAATTTGTTGCAATAATTTGCATCAAGTTATCCGATTGGTTGATAATGAGTGGTGGGTGTGGCTTATTTGGTTTAAACATATTTATTACCAAATTCATCAAATAACATGGTTACAAATTTGACATACAAGCAATATAGGATTAGAACGAAAGCATAAATTACTTATAGAGTTCTTCTCCTCGGTGGCTTATTTGAATATTCAGCAGGGCAAGGGTTAAGTATAAATGACTACCATTCAAACTGTAATACTTTACCTCTGATTCCCGGCTCAGCATAAACTTCATCACTACATGCTTCAGATATTGAAAATTCACATCCTTTTCTAAATGTCTAGTATCCCACTCCTGTCTCTCACGAGTCCTCGCATTTCCTGAATGTGATTTCTGAGATGAATAAACACTCGCATGTTCACTATTTAATTCTATTACATTATCACCAACACTAGACTGACGTCCAAATGCATTCGGACCTCCATATGGAATGTGACCTTGAGTTCTAAATGAACTATGACCTTGACCTATAAAAGCACCTTGAGTTCTTTCCAAAGAATTCTGACTGTGAAATTCATGTGGATGTCCATCTCGAGCATGAGAATCATTCATAAATGATGTCCGTTCTTGTGAACTTTGCCTTGTATGATATATGTCAGGGCTTCTGGAAGCCGAGTTTTTTCGTGGAAGAGGTGGGGTCAAGGCTGCTAATTTCGGATCTAAAGGCTCATCATTTGGTAAAGATTGCACTTTTAGTTCCCTTTGTAACGTCTTCTTTAAGTCTGTTAATCTTTGTTCTTGCTTCTTTAAAACCTGAAATAAATACCAAATACAGTAAAACTTTGATGGCTCAAACACCGATGGCTCGTTTACCATGGCTGAGTCGAAGCCATTTTTGAGTCCCTAGGGAATTCCTCAACATTAGAAGTAGTGTGGGATAATTAAGGACATTTTCGACTTTTACAGGCCTCCTAGTGGCCCACTTTGAAAATATAGGTTTTTATATAGGTTCCTCTTACTCAAAATATAGGTTATTTACAGGTTTTTCTATAAAAATACAGGTTAAAAAAAGTGTCTTCCAAACTTACATAAAGATTTAAAACTGAAGAAAAAATATTTGATGAATTTTTGTGCCACAATTACTCACAAAAAGTTGATCTGAATTTTACAAAGTCTGAGCGAGCGAAGCGAGCGAGGAAAAAAATTACAATTTCTTGACAGGTTTCATCACTTTTTATGGGACTAAAAAGTAAAAAAATGTAGTGCATTTTGAAGAAAAGTTAGGGTTGAGTCGCTAGAAGGATCAAAAAGTGAAAAATATAGGTTTTTTCATGAAAATACAGGCTTTTTCAAGGTTTTATGAACAAAATAAAGGTTTTATAGGTTTGGCACAAAATTATAGGTTATTATAGGTTTTGCTAGGAGGCCTGCTTTTATCTTGCAATTGTTTGCTGTGTGTGCTCATTAGAATCGCCTTGTCAAGGTGATTCTAATGAGTACACACAGCATACATTTTTATTATGAAACACCGAAAAGATGTCCAAAAATTAACCCCGTTATGCCTCCTGGAAGTAACCCTCAGTGGCTCGAACTACCCCTGTCTCGAACAAATTTTCATTGTCCTAAAGGTGTTCGAGCCATTGAAGTTGTACAATGAATTCCGCCATTAAGACCACCTAAAAGTAAGACTAATTCATCTAAAAAGCTTATTAATAAGGGTGCAGTTATTCTGTCTGTGAACTGGCCTCAGTGGCCTAGTGGATAAGACTCTGACTCTTAGTCATTAGGTCTCTCACCCCCGTAGGTTCGAGCCTTGCTCGGGCCACGTGTGAGACGCCAAGTTCTGCAACGGAAGGTCAGGTAGTTTTTCTCCGGGTACTCCGGTTTTCGCCCACCTCTGATTACGATCGGCTCGATATGAGTGAAATAATCTTGAAAGGGCCGTAAAACCCAAACCAAAAAAAAAAAATTCTGTCTGTGCACACCATCACGATGGTGAAACAAAGACCCCACTTTATATAGAGAAATGTGGGGTTTATGGGGGTATACACTATCTGCCATATTTTTGCTCAAAAACATAGATAGTGGGTACTCGTTAACGGTTAGAACCGCCTCATTGAGGCTGTTCTAATGAGCACCCACAATCTACGTTGAAAGCAGAAATAAGAAAGATGTTATCATTTTTACCCAAATTTTGTTATTTGTAACACCACGTTGAACGCTATTATGTCACACAGACATGTTTTCCTAATGAATGTCCTCTGCTCAGGGAACACCTTTGGGACTGTTCAAACAGTGTAGACCCAGACGAGATGCTGCATTCACATACTGTAGAATGCTGCATCTCATCAGGGTCTACACTGTTTGCCACTCAACCAGCTATTTCAGGCATAACATTGGGTAGTTAATTGTAATTGTACTTGTTAAAAATTTAGAACAAGTATGGTAAGGAGTTGAGGTGTCCGAACAGTACTTAACACTGAAGAAATATTCTAAACCTGCAATTGAAACCAGACCTTGGGTCGAATACTTTCAAAAGTATTCGAATAAGAATACAAATACTTTGCAATTTCACGAATACCGTACAGAATACAAATACAAATACATTTTTATGAATGTATTCAAATGAAAATACAAATACTTTGCAAATGTATTTGAATACTTTTTGAATACTTTTGAATACATTATATATATAAGATAACAAGGAATTATACAAAACAAAAACCATGACACCTATGGCTGTAGTGATGTTTGTGTCATAGAAAGATTCAAATCTTGGTGTTTTCTCTAAAACAAGATGCATTGAATAAAGCAGTGCATGATTTTGCATGAAACCAGGCATTTGTAATGTCTAAAGCGCTTATCAATCAAAAGCTAATGATATATGAATTTGCATTTTTTTCTTCATTTATGTGCTGCTGATAATAAAATAAAGGTTGTTATAATGGTGCTCTGCATCTTTCGAGAAACAGGTGTCAAATTTGCCAGCACATAATAAAAGGTATGTTACAAACGTATTCTATTCAACTCTTGGAGTTTCAGTTTTACTACCTCATTGGACAGTTTTGTTTATGATTCCAACAGGGGAATTGTTCTTATCAAACAAAGGGCATAAGTTTACCAGAATAAGAAGTTTTTACTATGGCATGGTTCAGTTGTCAAACAATGTCTTGTCCCTATCTCTCTGTCCTGAGGCAATCTATTTAATATGACATGCAGGTAGTGTATTTCCTAACTTCAAAGATTAAACATCTATGGCTACAGTCCCATAAAAGATTTGCAAATAAGGTAGATAAAGATCATATATATGCCATAGAATACAGTGTCTGATCTGGGTCTATATGTACATTCTTTCTAAAGATTATGGTTTTTCTATAATTCTTCCTAAAGATTATAAATGTTTGCAAAAAGCAAAGCAGTCACCTCTAAATTGAAACAGACCTGTCTAATAATACAGATTGAAGAGTTCATTGGACAAAAACATGGGTTCAGCAGAAATTATTTTATGCAATCAGCACAAATCAGCATAAAACATCATGTATTTACAAATGGGCAAATTTGTAAAAACAGACTAGATATAGCCATGTGCCACGCTGGTGGGCCATAATTGTGAGTTATTTATGATTGAATTGTCTCTGAATAAACAAAGATCTATCAAAGACGAATTTGAAGTATACTATAAATATATTCTTCTGTTTTTCAGTCAACAAATTATCCTAGCTATCACCTTAAAAGTGATATAGATAATGAAATGATTTGCATGTTAAAATCAAAGCAATCAAATGAGTCATTAGTGTTCTTGTTCTCTATTATGTTTTGTGTTTACCTTCTATTAGTACTTTCAGCAGTTTCTACATTAGCATTCTAAGACATTATTCATATCAGTCAAAACATTTATGTACTTTTCATTGATTTTTCTTGAAAATGGCAAAAGTATTCATAATGTATTCTTAAAACTATTCATGACTACATGACTTTTTAAATTTATTCAAATAGAAATACAAATACTTTTATTCTCAAAAATCCACGAATACAGAATACTTCACGAATACTCGAAAATGTATTCGAATAGTATTCGAATAAGAATACAAAATAGAATTACCCCAGGTCTGATTGAAACAAAAAAAATAATGTGCCGACATGAGAGAAAACAGACCTAACTGCATTTTTCAATTTCCATTCTCCAACTGTGTGTGAACAGTTAACTACCGCATTTACCCTGAATATTTGGACACCTCAACTCCTTGCCATACTTGTTCTTAAATTTGAACAAATACAATTTACTGTGTCATGTTGTGTTAAAAATATCTGGATGAGCGGGAAACTGTGTTGACCCCGATGAGATGCCACATTTTGCAGCATCTCAGCTGGGTCTACACTGTTTGCTCAGGCCTGCCAGCCTGGATACATACAGTAAATACGGTAACAGGGCTAGACGCATGAAGCTCTCTTAACCCATAAAATGCCAATCACGACAATTGTCATCTGCTTTGTCGTCTGCCGGTTACTTTAAGACTCATTTTTCCAAACAATGTGGCCCCACATCAGACTGCTCCTCTAGGAGCAGTCTGATCTGAGTCCACACTGTTTGCCTGTATGCAAAAATATTTTTAAAAAATTTGCAAGAAGATTCAGCAGACGACATCAACACACGCCATTTTCAGATGCAGTTTTTCTCTGCATCTGAAGGGTTAAGGTCTTCTCTTACTATCTGATAAGATTTTTCCTGATTGCCTACAATTAAGTGACCATTCCTCATGAGCAATACAAAATAATGCAGATCCATACTTTCTCTACATAAAGCGGGGATCTGGGAGTTTAACCCAATTTGTACTGAATGGAATCTTCCACCTCATATATAGCAGGAATTTATTTCTTAATTTAGGGCTATTGGGATGAGCTGATTTTGGAAACGGATTTAAGATGTCTGAACTTGTCGCAAAGTTCTGAAGCATCTGATCTGGGTCTGCACTGTTGCCCATGTCCTGTTTTGGGATTTGCCAGATAAAATGAGTTAATGGCTGGTCATGTCAAGTTAATCCTAGCCACACCCGTCCTTGACAGATTTAGACCAAAGGGATGTTTGTTTTCGAGTTAAATGGCCCAGTAAACACTATTAAGGTCATATTCGCACAATCTGGCCTCAAGGTTATAAAACATTTTTCATGCTCAACACAGCTGAGCATGGACT
The DNA here is from genome assembly GCA_963580285.1 of Lucinisca nassula. NCBI lineage: Eukaryota > Metazoa > Mollusca > Bivalvia > Lucinida > Lucinidae > Lucinisca > Lucinisca nassula. The sequence continues at coordinate 36,452,551 of OY757015.1, read as the reverse complement.
TTATCCTGATCATAAATATTAAAATGCCAACAAATGTTGGCATTTTAATATTTATCAGCAGGATAAATGACATTATGTGCTGATCTGAGCAGGAAAACTGTCTGATTTGTTTGTATGATGCTCAGCTGAGTTGAATTTCATGCTCAGCTGAGTTGAGCATGAAAATTGACATCTACAGTATATTTGGTTTGGATTTTAACAATCCAGCCAACACTTTTTGGTTATGTCTAGCCAGTCAATAGACTAAACCACACTTTTCCCCAGCAGCTTGAACATAAGCGGCTAACCATTACAGTGCACATTCTTTTGCCAGAAACTGACAACTGCCCTTCTTGAATCAAACTTACCCTATTTTTGTCTGCTAATTGTTCCTCTAAACCAATCACAGTTTCTTGTAAGACTGCAGCTTCGGCTGACTTATGTTCATGGTTGGAATGGGCCGTCTTCAACTCCTCTATCTATAAATAGAAGTTTGGACAACTTTCAAACAATTACGAGTAAGTGAGTGTTTTGAGTTTTACGTCTCACCAACAGCTTAGGTCATACGAAGATGGGACCTCGATTTAAAGACTCATCTGAAAGTCTAGAGAAGCCCGAGATCGATCCTGCAATCCCTGGTTTACAAGGCATCACATGAACAAGTCCGTGAAATGAACACCCCCTACACCCCATTTTATATAGAGAAAACTGGGGTTTACGGGGGTACAAATTATTTTTCTTATTTCTGCTCCAATACATAGGTTGTGGGTACTCGTTAGAACCGCCTCATTCAGGCAGTTCTAACGAACACCCACAACCTATGTTTGCAGTCTTTATAAGAAAAATATCACAAATTTTCATCAGAAAAGTAGCCATTTTGGAGATGTGAAAAAATGCACTATCGCGCACGGGTGTGTTATCGTAATGGCGAGTAGCATAACCACTACATCAGGGAATTATGAAGGGGAATAACTGTAACAGTATTGATCCCTTGACCTTTCATTTTCTTTGGCAGCGACATCTAATAAATATCAACATTTATACAAAATGTAATTAGATTCCCATTACAAAAACATGCCTATACTAATACATTGCAAGTTTTACCGACGAAAAAAAAAAAATTTTCAGATGAAAAATTGTGATTTCTTTCTTATTTCTGCACAAATAATAGATTGTGGGTACACGTTAGAACCGCCTCATTGAGGCGGTCCTAATGAGTACCCACAATCTATATTTTAGAGCAGAAAAGAGAAAAATAAGGTTTATCCCCGTAAACCCCAGTTTTACTACATGTATATAAAAGTGGGATTCAAGGGGTCAGAATTATATAGGCATGTTTTTGTGATGTAAATTATTAATCAAGATATGCACAAAAAACCTGTTTTCAAGACCTACAAAGGGGAACAGTTATGTAAGTAATGATCTCCGGACCCTGATTTTTCCCTAGCAACAACATCTTATCAACATCAATATTTATTCAAAACATGATAGGATTCCTAAATTATTAAACACGATAGACAGTAAAAACAAAAGTGTTAAGGACACCAAAGTGTCACAGACAACAATAAAACCAAGTCTGCTATTTTCGTTTATTTGGCGTATTTCTTGCTTCCAAAGGATCTAACTTCAGAACTTATTTATTTTCACTGTAGCTGGAGTTGTGCCGTGTGGCGGCCGTAAAACGTCTCCCCGTACATCATCATAGTGCAGATTATATTTTCTGGTCCTTTGGGATCATTGAGTTCATTTGGTATCATTCTGAAAATAGAGTTCTGCTTTAGCCGGTGCTAGAGGGCGTGGCCGGTATTGCACATTTCAGTACTGGTCATGAACAGACTCAATAAAACTGAGTCTGCTATTTTCGTTTATTTGGTGTATTCCTTACTTCCAAAGGATCTAACTTCAGAACTAATTTTACAAAATTCAAAGGGGAATAACTATAACATTACTGTTCCCTGGACCCTTATTTTTTGGTAGCAGCAATATCTCATGAATATCAACATTATGCAAAATATGATAAGCTTCCTATAACAGCATTAATCCTGCAACCTTTATTTTTCTGTGAAATCAACATCTCATGAATATCAACATTAATGCAAAATCTTATTTCTGCACAAAAAAATGTGTTGTGGGTTCTAAAGAGTACCCACAACATACGTTTTCATGCAGAAATAAGAAAAATATAAATAATTTACGGATGAAAAAAGCACCTTATCTGGAGCTATGGCAGTAGCAATTAAGGCTGACACGATTAATCGTATAATCGATTAATCGATCGATAAATCCCACACAAATGATTATCATTTCTGATTTGATGATAATCGATTACTTGTTAAGTACAATTTATTACCCAAAGTTATGCCTAAAATAGCTGGATGAGTGGCAAACAGTGCAGACCCTGATGAGACGCCGCATTATGCGGCGTCTCATCTGGGTCTACACTGTTTGCTCGGGCCTGTCTGCTCAAATATACATATGGTAAAGTGCAACATATGGTAAGAGTCATGCCCAGACAGAAAGCCAGACAGGTAAAATAATGACAAAAACCTTAGCGATTACTTATCGATTATAGATCGCAATGACATGACTGATAATCGATTATCTTTTCAGCTCCGATTAGCCAGCCCTAGTAGCAATTATATGGTTCAGTGATTGTGGATACTGATCAGAATGCACTATGACCATAAAATACAAAGAAAGAATAACTGCAACCTACTAAATAAACTATTTAAAGCAGAATAAGTCTTAACCCTTCTCTTGCTGAATATTCATTTTAGCAACACCCATTTCCGTCTATCAACCAATCAAATTACTTGATGTAATTTATTGCTACAAATTCATAAACTGAATGCCAAACAGCGAGATCCTGATAAGATGGCTTCCTCAGAATTTTAGTGTACCTCTTCTCTGAGCCTATCACAGGTATTAGTCAAATGATCACACTTCTGCCTCAGTATATTTTCTGTCTCTGTTCTTGATTTAATATCCTCCTCTAGGCCAGCTTTCTCATCTTCTAGAGTTTTCTTTACTGTTTGTAGTTCCTGAGACAGCTCGGCATTCCGCAACATGAAATCATCTCTCTCTGAAATAATCAGCAATATCTAATACTACATATGTGTCGATACAACACAGATACCCAAGACCAGGGGTCATTATCACCTGGTAACAAGTATTTTGGAAAAAATAAAATAAACTACATGTACACTAGAAATGTGTCCAAGGTACCTGGATGCCCCCGCATGGTAGCGTAATGAAAAAAACTTCAACACTAATTGCTAATGCAATCTCAGACACGGACGCGGACAGAGACCGACTGAAGGACAGGGGTATTCCACCATTTTTCAAATGACGTGGAGGGGGGCGAGGGGATGGGGGGGGGGGGGGGTCATAACTCCAATAGAAAGGTCATAACTCCAATATTTTTGGGGGGGGGGGGATATTACTACGGTATAAATCAAGCCTGACCTATCTTTTATGATCATAAACATTGTCTAAAATATGAATGCAATTCACTTACCTTTTCAAAAGATATTGCACAGTTTTTTTTTTGCAAGTACAGGACCTAAGTAATGTACATAGAGATAGGGGTGAACAATAGAAAATGGCCAGGAAATAAAAATGTAAAATCCTTAATGCTCTGCATGCTGGGATTTTTTCCACAGCAGACGACATTTTGAAATATTTTTCTAATTTTTCCTAGGAAACAGGATTTGACATCTCATGCAAATTGGAGACAATTTGCATGAGATGTCAAGTCCTGTTTTCTGGAAAAAATAAGAAAAATATCAACAATTTGTCGTCTGCTGAAATAGCCTAGATAGTAGTAAAGGTTAAGGAGCTGTTTGTGACTTGTATATACAGCAGTTTCAAAATATTTTATTTTCCGATATTTTTCAGAGAAGATCAGGAATGACATTACATGTGAATCCCTTGCTGGCAGATGATTTGCGCGAAACTTTTCTTTTTCTGAGAAAATTGGGCCTGACATTACATTTCCAATGTCTGCTTGCAGACGATTTATATGAAATATAAAGCCTGATTTTCTCTAAACTAAGACAAAGATTGGAAATGCCAATTGCTCTGCAATTCTGTGTTGCTTTTAACCCATTTTGTACTGGATACCCTGGCAAACAGTGCAGGCCCAGATCAGACCCCGCCTTCTGTGGTGTCTGATCAGGTCCTACACTATTTGCAAAAAGTCCAGCTATTTTCCAAATAAATTTTAAAAACTAGACAAAAGTGCCCAGTGGGGCACGTATACCCCCGGCCAGTGCCATCACCTCAGCTGAAACAAGAACTACAAAGGGAAATAACTCTAAAAGGCCTGACCCCTTGGCCCTTATTTTCTTTCCCACAATACAACTAGTCATACTGATCATGTTTGCAAAATTTCAAGTTTCTAAGTACAGTAGTTATTGAGAAATCTTTGACACAAAATAAAAATATACACTATTAAACAGCAAGAACTACAAAGGGAAATAACTCTAAAAGGCCTGACCCCTTGGCCATTTTTTCTTTCCCACAATACAAGTAGTCATACTGACCATGTGTGCAAAATTTCAAGTTTCTATGTGAAGCAGTTCCTGAGATATCTTTGACACAAAATAATTGGCCAGTGCCATCACCTCAGCTGAAACAAGAACTACAAAGGGAAATAACTCTAAAAGGCCTGACCCCTTGGCCCTTATTCTCTTTCCCACAATACAACTAGTCATACTGATCATGTTTGCAAAATTTCAAGTTTCTATGTACAGTAGTTATTGAGAAATCTTTGACACAAAATAAAAATATACACTATTAAACAGCAAGAACTACAAAGGGAAATAACTCTAAAAGGCCTGACCCCTTGGCCCTTATTTTCTTTCCCACAATACAAGTAGTCATACTGATCATGTGTGCAAAATTTCAAGTTTCTATGTGAAGCAGTTCCTGAGATAGCTTTGACACAAAATAATTGGCCAGTGCCATCACCTCAGCTGAAACAAGAACTACAAAGGGAAATAACTCTAAAAGGCCTGACCCCTTGGCCATTATTTTCTTTCCCACAATACAAGTAGTCATACTGACCATGTGTGCAAAATTTCAAGTTTCTATGTGAAGCAGTTCCTGAGATATCTTTGACACAAAATAATTGGCCAGTGCCATCACCTCAGCTGAAACAAGAACTACAAAGGGAAATAACTCTAAAAGGCCTGACCCCTTGGCCCTTATTCTCTTTCCCACAATACAACTAGTCATACTGATCATGTTTGCAAAATTTCAAGTTTCTATGTACCGTAGTTATTGAGAAATCTTTGACACAAAATAAAAATATACACTATTAAACAGCAAGAACTACAAAGGGAAATAACTCTAAAAGGCCTGACCCCTTGGCCATTATTTTCTTTCCCACAATACAAGTAGTCATACTGATCATGTGTGCAAAATTTCAAGTTTCTATGTGAAGCAGTTCCTGAGATATCTTTGACACAAAATAATTGGCCAGTGCCATCACCTCAGCTGAAACAAGAACTACAAAGGGAAATAACTCTAAAAGGCCTGACCCCTTGGCCCTTATTTTCTTTCCCACAATACAACTAGTCATATTGATCATGTTTGCAAAATTTCAAGTTTCTATGTACAGTAGTTATTGAGAAATCTTTGACACAAAATAAAAATATACACTATTAAACAGCAAGAACTACAAAGGGAAATAACTCTAAAAGGCCTGGCCCCTTGGCCATTATTTTCTTTCCCACAATACAAGTAGTCATACTGATCATGTGTGCAAAATTTCAAGTTTCTATGTGAAGCAGTTCCTGAGATATCTTTGACACAAAACTAGCATACACGGTTCTAAAGTTATGCTATGCATCACTTTTACCATACAGTACAATGGCACAAATTACCAAAATGACAAAGGGCCATAACTCACAAAGTATTTTTCGTAATTTTGTCAAAAGTTAATCAGTTCATCTACTCATCACCACCAATCTATTCACCAACTTTCAAGGCTCTAGCTCCAATAGTTTTTGAGATATCTTGCTGACAAAATTTTATAAAAAAAATATAACAAAGGGGAATAACTCTAAAGAACCTGGCCCCACAGCCCCAATTTTCTTTCCCACAATACAACTAGTTATGCATGTTGTTTGTACCAAATTTCAAGTTTCTAGGTAAAGTAGTTCCTGAGAAATCTTTGACACAAAATTTAAGGTAACTCACAAAATACACATCTCAGTAGCAAATATAACAAAGGGGAATAACTCTAAAGAACCTGGCCCCACAGCCCCAATTTTCTTTCCCACAATACAACTAGTTATGCATGTTGCTTGTACCAAATTTCAAGTTTCTAGGTACAGTAGATCTTGAGAAATCTTTGACACAAAATTTAAGGTAAGTCACAAAATGCACATCTCAGTAGCAAATATAACAAAGGGGAATAACTCTAAAGAACCTGGCCCCACAGCCCCAATTTTCTTTCCCACAATACAACTAGTTATGCATGTTGTTTGTACCATATTTCAAGTTTCTAGGTATAGTAGTTCCTGAGAAATCTTTGACACAAAAAAAAGTTTACACACACACACACAGAAAGTTTACACACACACAGAAAAGACGAAAACTATATACCCCCATGGCATACTCCGTATGCCGGGGGTATAATAACACAACCTGACACACCGAAAATTTCGAAATGGACTCCTGCTATAAAAAGAAGGAAGATTCCATTTGGTACAAAAGGGTTAAAGGATACAGATAGGAGAGTGGCTAATATTCTTGTTGAACTACCTGTGTGCAAAATCATGTTTGTTTTCTTTCCTGTACATTTTGCCCCTCAAAAAGTGGGCCAACACTTAAAGGAAAGAATTTGCTCCTCAGGAGCAAATACTTTCCTTTAAGAGTGGCCCCTACTATCAACGGAGATAAAATATTTTCATAGAAGTTACCAGCCCCCAATGTAAATCCCATCCATTAAGGGGAATGGTTCCCATTGAATGAACTATTTTGGTTTGGTCTGGTTCCCCTAGAATGGAGGTAACTATTTTTGTTTGGTTTGGTTCCCCTCGAATGGAGGTAACTATTTTGGTTTGGTTTGGTTCCCTTCAATGGAGGTTGTCTGGTGTTTAATGGCCAAGTCAACACTATTTAGGTAAGGCCAAACCCATCAGTTTACCCAGCCACAATTTTCCAGGGCAGGCTTATACATTTGGAGTCAACCAGTACAGTGGACAATCTTTCACCAGGAACTAACAACTGTCCTTCTTGAATCAGACCATAGAAAGGATTTCATGACTGATTAATCTCCATGAGAGAATATTTACATTCTCAGTGCATTTGCAGAAAACTCCTATACTTAACTACTGGGAAGCAATGTCATTCATACTTTATTCATAATACAGTAGAACTTCGATGGCTCGAACACCGATGGCTCGTTTACCATGGCTGGGTCGAACTCGTTCTTGTGCCCCTAGGGAAATCCTCAAGATAAGAAATGGTGAGGGATGATTAAGGAGATTTTAGTCTTTTATCTTGCAAATGTATGCTGTAAGTACTCATTAGAATCGCCTCGGTGAGGCGATTCTAATGAGTACACACAGCAAACATTTTCAGTATATAACATCGGAAAATGTTCAAAAGTATCTCGTTATGCCTCTTGGCAGTAACCATCAGTGGCTCTAACTACCCTTGTCTCGAATAAATTCCATGGTCCCAAAGGGGTTTGAGCCATCGAAGCTCGACTGTATTTACATTGACTCACATGGCGTTAGTGACATCAAAATAAACATTGGTTCTCTTCAATTTGATTGGATGATGGCCACGTTATGGCACCAACGACACTGTTTCGCTGTCAATAGGAAAACTGTGTGCAATCATTTTCTTCTTTCATTTTTGCCCTTAAACATTTTTTTGTGCCATATGATGGATGTAAATATAAGTTTTGTTTGTTTGATTTGAGGTTTAACGTCCCCCTCAACACTGTAAAGGTTATTTTGGAGACGTTGCTTCCAATTTTGTGGGACTTTTACCTGACATTGAGATGAAACGACTTCTCAAGCCCTGTCGCCCAATGAAACCAATAGGGTTTATTAGCATGGACGGTCCGACTCGCACCGCTTTGCCTCGGCAGGCTTAATTGGCCGAAACTAGCTAGTCTGGCCCAGAAAACATGTACACTCCATATATTTGGGTTCTGTTGCCCACAGGCAACAAGTGGATGTCTGTTGTGTCCAGGAGACCAGATACCGTGGTGGAAACTGCCGCACGATCAAGGGCAAGGACACCAAGTATAAGCTCTACTGGTCTGGAAACGATAAAGGCACTGCTGGTGTAGGAGTATTTGTGGCAGAAGAGTGGATAGAGAAAGTTTTTGAAGTGCAAAAAGTCTCAGACAGAATTATCATGGTGAAGCTTGTAGTCGGCCAGTGCGTGGTTACCCTTCTGTCTGTGTATGCCCCACAGAGTGGTTTAAGTGCTGAAGTCAAGGACTTGTTCTTTGACCAACTGCGTGCTGTGACTGCCAGGATCCCAGGATCCGAACTCCTGATCCCATGCGGAGATTGGAATGGCCACGTAGGCCGTGCAGGCACTGGATACAAGGAAGTGCATGGTGGGATCGGGTATGGTAGACCTGAACCAGATGTTGAGGGTGAGAGGATTCTAGAGTATGCCCTGGCATTTGACCTGCTTCTTGGAAACACATGTTTCAAGAAACGTGACAGTCATCTTATCACATACAAGTCAGGAAGCGCAGCGACGCAGATAGATTTCATCTTTTACCGCAGGACAATGCGCAAACTTGTCACAGATGTGAAAGTGATCCCTGGAGAGGAAGTAGCCCTGCAACATCAGCTACTCATATGCGACATGAGGATTGATGTGCCACCAAAACCCAAGCGCAAGTTCACCCCCAGACTAATAAAAGTTTGGAAGCTGAAAGAATCTCAGACAAGAAATCATTTCCAGGAGGTGTTCAGCCAGCATGTGAGTGCTTCGGCAGGTGTAGCAGATGCTACCACTGAGGATATATGGAACAGCATCAAGACCGGTCTGCTCAAGACAACTGAAGAGGTGTGTGGCACAACTCGGCCCCACCGCTGGCGTCGCGAAACCTGGTGGCGGAAACAGGATGTTAATAAGGTCATAGCAGCCAAGCAGCAAGCCTTTAAAGCTTGGAAGACTGGTAAGGGCACTCGTGCATCATATCTTGCGGCCAAACGCATAGCCAGACGTGCGGTGCACCATGCTCGCCAAGAAGCTGAGAAGGAGATCTACAAGAATATTGACCCTAAGTCCTCAGAAGTATACCGCCTTGCTAACCAGATGAGAAGAGAGAATGCCGATGTTGTAGGTGACAAACCAGTAAAGAATGATGCAGGGGAGATGTCAATGAGTGAAGACTCAAAGCAGAGGGCCTGGTTAGAACACTACAAAAGGCTACTCAATGTTGAGTTCGACTGGGACCCAGACCACCTGTCTGATGAACCACCAGTGGAAGGGCCACCCATCCCAATCACTATTGATATGGTTAAGAAGGCCATCTCTCAGATGAAGACTGGCAAAGCATCTGGTCCCTCTGGCATAGTGGTGGAGATGATAAGAGCTGCAGGTGATGCGGGTGCCTCGATGATCCGTGACCTTGCAGCTGCAATCATCCGTGATGGGAAGGTACCCTCTGACTGGGAACAGAGTTTCATTGTCTGTCTCTACAAGGGCAAGGGCGATGCATTGGAACGGGGCAACTACCGTGGTCTCAAGCTGACAGAACAGGTCATGAAAGTCCTGGAGAGGATTGTGGATGGCCTAATTAGGCAGTTGGTGTCCATTGACGATTCCCAGTTTGGCTTCGTCCCAGGAAGAGGCACAACAGATGCAATTTTTGTTGTCCGACAGCTGCAAGAGAAGTATCTGGCGGCCAACAAGAGACTCTACATGGCTTTTGTAGACCTGGAGAAGGCATTTGATCGAGTGCCTCGGAAAGTCATCTGGTGGGCACTAAGAAAACTTGGAGTGGACGAGTGGATTGTGAAACTGGTCCAAGGGATGTACGCAAATGCTCGGAGCCGTGTCCGCGTTGGTGATGGTTACAGTGAAGAATTCGAGGTGAAGGTGGGTGTTCATCAAGGCTCTGTTCTCAGCCCACTGCTTTTCATCATTGTGCTTGAAGCCTTGTCATGCGAGTTCCGCTCTGGAGTCCCCTGGGAGGACCTGTATGCTGATGACCTTGTCATCATAGCTGAATCCCTTGAGAAATGTGTCAGGAGGCTTTTAACTTGGAAAGACGCAATGGAGGTGAAAGGGCTGAGAGTGAATGCAGGAAAGACAAAGATCATGATCTGTGGTACAGGTCTGGACCTCTTGCAGAGTACAGGCCAGTTCCCATGCGCTTTATGTCGCACTGGAGTGGGCAGCAACAGTATCTTTTGTAATGGCTGCAAGTTCTGGGTGCACAAGAAATGCAGTGGGCTCAAACGCTTGATAGAGGACCCTGAGTACAGGTGTACACGGTGCCAAGGAACTGCACGCCCCTTGGATGGCAGACCACAGAGGGAAGTTCAAGTTGGATCCAACAAGCTGGAGGTTGTAGCTTCCTTCTGCTACCTAGGTGATATGCTCTCTGCAGGGGGTGGTTGCGACCTTTCAACTACATCACGTGTGAAAACAGCCTGGAAGAAATTCAAGGAGTTGCTACCAGTTCTCTCTTCCCGCCACCTCTCGTTCAAGACACGTGGCCGTGTGTATAGCTCTTGTGTGCGGAGCGCAATGCTCCATGCCAGTGAGACATGGCCATTGACAAAGCCAAACCTCCAACGTTTACAGCGAAATGACAGGGCAATGATCAGACAGATCTGCAATGTCAAGCCACAGGACACTGTCACCATCAGGTCCAGTGATTTACTTGAGCGTCTTGGCATTGAGGACCTGGACCTCATCCTGAAAGAGAGAAGACTTCGCTGGTATGGACATGTGGAACGCTCCAACGGTGCAATCAAGACTGCCTGTAACATACAGGTAAGTGGAAAGCGGGGGCCAGGAAGGCCCAAGATGACCTGGAAGCAGCTAACAGAAAGAGATTGCAGAGAATGGAAGCTCTCTGCTATCGATCCTCATGATAGACAAGCCTGGAGATCTGGTGTAAGATCTGCCATGCGTGCAGCAAGCCAGCTACCTGGAAGGGGGTCCACTTATGTGGACGTTGCCCCTGTACCTGCACGTTAATCAAAAATCCGTTGATGATGATGATGTGGTGTATTCCTTGCTTCCAAAAGATAACCCTTTTATAGAACGTATTTAGATCCTCTAAGCTGTTTACCAGTACTCGTGTGCGGGCCGGATTCAGCTCTGCGTGGAAGCATCATGCAGCCCATATATTTCTTCAAGCCCCTATGGGCGGGGACCGGTAAATATAAGTAATAAAGGTAATTTTTTTAACATTCATCGAATTTTGAACAACAATGGGTCACAAGCAAAGTTTAAGTGAACGCCTTCGGGATTCACTCACTTTGCTCGTAACCTGATGTTGTTCGTACTTGGATGAAGTTAAATAATTACATTCACTTCTTAAATGTTGCTGATCCTAGCAGGTACATAAACCGTGACCTCTGATTACCAGTCAGATGCACATCCAACTCAGTCACTAAGGCTTTGCCTCTGATTTTCAGCACCCACTCACCTTTGTTGCTGTTCTGTAATTCAGAATTCTTCGATTTCGAGGACTGTTTGGTAGCTTCTAGTTTTTCCTTGGCTTCTTCTAGTTCACTCTGCAGTGTGGAGACCTACAACAGATTACGAATAGAGTATTTTACCGTATGTTATCAGACAGACAGGCCTAAGCAAACAGTGTAAACCCAGATGAGATGCCGCAGAATGCGGCATCTCATCTGGGTTTACACTATTTGCCACTAATTGAGCTATCTTAGGGCACAACTTCAGGTAGTAAATTGTACTTGTTCCAATTTAAGAACAAGTATGGAAAGGAGATAAGGTGTCCGATTATTTAGGGTAAATACGGTAGCCCAACTTCAATAGCTTGAACACCTTTGGGACCATGAAAACTTAATAAAGGACCTTATCAACCTTCTATTAAGGGGAATGGGAACACCTTCAGGGAGGCTACTCCTGCAAAAGTATTTTTGTCTCCCATGTTAATAGGGGTCAATTCTTAAAGAAAAGAATTTGCTCCCAAGGAGCAAATTCTTTCCTTTCAGAGTAGACCCCTTTTTCAGTGGGATACGGCTTATAGAAAAGCGAACAGCAAGTCTAGAAAGTGGTCTCCCTTTAATAGATGGTGGAAAAATCTGCCAGGTGTTTTCATTCTCCTTAAATAAAGATAATTTGTGTTAATGATAAGAACTGACAGCATATTATTTTTTTTGCAAAGGCATGAAAAAGACTGATATCTGACCATTGGCTTGAAAGGAGATGATATTTACAGATTATTCTATTTTTAGCTCTGGCAGCCATCTTGTACAACGGAGCAGAACCATTTTAGCAATTTTGGCAGTGTGTCATAAAGAAACATTTTTCTGAATTTATTTTGAAATCCCACCACCACAGACTTCAAAGGAGATGCTGTTTGCAGATTTTTCTACTTCATCTCTGGTGGTCATATTGCTTATTAGAGTTGATTTTGTTTGTTTGATTTGAGGTTTAACATCCCCGCCAACACTGTAAGTCATTTTGGAGACATTGCTTCCAATTTTGTGGGACTTCTACCTGACATTGAGATGAAATGACATCTCAAGCCCTGTCGCCCAATGAAACCAATAGGGTTTATTAGCATGTACGGTCCACCTCGCACCGCGGTTCCTGGTACACGGGCCGGATTCAGCTCTGTGTGGAAGCATCATGCAGCCCATATATTTCTTCAAGGCCCTATGGGTGGGGGCCGCTTATTAGAGTGGAACCATGTTAGCAATTTTGTCACAGGGCCATGAGAGAACATCATTGGCCTTCAATTTAAATCTGACCATTGATTTGAGAGAAGCTGAAACTGAAATTCTTTTTCTCTTTTCAGTCGTGCTCAGTTTTAATCATCACATAAGTCTTTGAAATGAACACACCCTAAACCCCACTTTATATAGAGAAAACTGGGGTTTACTGGGGGTATACACTGTTTTTTCTTATTTCTGCTCCAAGACATAGATTGGACATTACCCCCCGCAAACAAAAGGTTGCTTAGACAGAAACTGTGGGAGGAGTTGAGTTCACCGTACATGCATATTCTGGGTACAATACCAAGAATTGCACAAAAATGGCCAAGTTCAAAAAGCAATTATTTTGTCAAAAAATAAAATTCCAACATAAAATTTCTTCATGCGCATACTCAATATATCTAGAAAGTGTATGCTAAGAATCAGATTGCTTAGACAGAAACTGTGGGAGCAGTTGAGTTCACCGTACATGCACATCTGGGTACAGGCCAGAACAATTAGTTAAAAATAACAAAGGGGAATAACTCTAAAAACACTAGCCCCTAGAACCTTATTTTTCTGTAGCATAAGCAGCTCATCAATGTCAATGCTTATGCAAAATATGGTGACATTCCTTAAATTATTATGTAGGCTATGCAGGAAAAATCAAAGTGTTACGGACATACGAACTTTCGGACGGACAACGTTAAAACAGTATACCCACCCCCCCCCCCAAACTTCGTTTTGCGGGGGGTATAATGATCACCCACAACCTATGACTGCAGTATAAATAAGAAAAATATTACAAATTTTCATCAGAAAAGTAGCATTTTTGAGATTTGAAAAAATGCACCATGTCACACGGATGTGTTTGTCTCACGGATGTGTTTCTCACACGGATGTGTTATCATAATGAGCATTTTTAGTACAGGGCTTCAAGATGAACATTTCAGTGAAAATTTTCTGAAATGTCACCAGCTTTCTAACAGATGACATTCAAGATTTTTCTATTTCTAGCTCATATGGCCATCTTGCTCAATGGAGAAGAACCATTTTAACAGTTTTGGTACACAGCTATAACAGAATTGTATGAAATTAGAGTAAAATTCCTGTATTAAGAACACCTTTGGGACTGTTCAAAAGTGGTCTTAAAGACCACTTTTGAACAGTCCCAAAGGTGGTCTCTGACCAGAGGACACTGTATGCTGAAAACGCAAAGAAAGAATAACTGAAACTTTCTATATAAGCTTTTTAAGGCAGAATTAGTCTCAATTTTTGGTGGTCTGAATAGCGGAATTTTACTGTATTTAGAAATTGGCTTAATTGTTTTAGGAGATGTCATTGAAAGAAATCATAGATGACAGACAACAGAATTCTAATTTTCAACTCTGGTGGAGGATAGTTTGTTCAGAGAAGTAGAATCAGTTAAGCAATTTGGGTCGAGTTATTAAAGAAACATTTTCTGTGAAATTATTTTGCCATTGGCTTGTAAGGAGATGTTGTTTGAAGATTTCTATTTTTAGCTCTGGCAGCCATCTTAAAAGATGTGGGACCATTTTATTGTTTGTTTGAATTGGGGTTTAACGTCCCTGTCAACAGTATTTAGGTCATTTTGGAGCATTGCTTCCAATTATGTGGGACTTTCACCCGACATTGAGGTGAAATGACATCTCAAGCCCTGTCGCCCAATGGAACCAGAAGACTTATATGCATTGGACAATCTAATTCACACCGCTTTGCCTGGGCAGTCTTAGTCCTTCTAAGCAGTTTACCAGTACTTGTGTGTGGTCAGATTCAGCTCTGCATGGAAGCATCATGCAGCCCAATCTATTTCTCCAAGCCCCGATGGGCGGGGGCAATGGGACCATTTTAGCAATATTGTTGCAGGGCCAAGTGAGAAACGTCTCAGCCAAATTATCAAGCCACTGACTTCACATTTTTCTTCCAATTTCAGCTCTGGTATTCATCTTGTTCAGTCGAGTGGAACCACTTTAGCAATTCTGGTATAAGGCCATGATAGGAGCATTTCTGTGATGAAATAAGTTTAAAATTCAGCCAATGGCTTGCAAGGAAATGTTGTTTAAAGGTTTTCTATTTTTAGCTCTGGCCGACATTTTATTCAATGGCCGTGAACTATTTAAGCAGTTTTGCTACAGAGCAATAACTGGAATGTTGGTGTGAAATTATTAGGAAACTGGCTTAGGGATTAAAGAGATGTACCGATAACAGACACACAGCAATCATAAAAGCTCACCTTCAGCACCTTGTGTTCTGGTTAGCTAATAAAATAAGAAAATCATCCTAACTTAGCCTAAATAGTTATTATATGACAGCATGGTTGAATATAAGAATCTTACATGGGTGTGAAAGGTGGATGGATAAATTCGCCCCGAGGGTCACTGTCCGGCATCACGAGGCTTGCCGAGTGATGCAGGACAGTGATCCCGAGGGACAGATTTTTCTATCCACCCCTCACACCCATGTTGGGATTCTTATCTTTGCATACCTTCCATTTCTGAGCGTGAATTTTTAATACTGCAGTCACTTCGGTTGCCGACATCCGCCATATTGTGATGAGACTACATTGATGTTTAGTGACATCATGTAATGTGCTGTCACGTCAGCCTTAATGATGGAGCATATGAGGTTGTATTCAACCAGTGCATTTATCAAACACGCGAGAATATTTGATTTTAGGTAAGAACACCAGGGTTAGAACATAATTTCTATCCCAAGCTAAAACTATGGATTTCCTTATCTGGTGTGCAAGAAAATTTATGTAACTATAATAACCAATGGGGTCTTCACTCCAATCAGGGTCAGTTTATCTTTCTTCCCTCTTCTTTTACATGTCTAAACAACTTTATTGTAATGATCCTCTTTACTGTAATGATCCTAAGTATTGGGACAGATAGGCGTGAGCAAACAGTGCAGACCCTGTTCAGGGAGCAGTCTGATCAGGGCCTACACTGTTTGCCTTTTTTTGACTCCTTGCTGGAACATCAAACAAATTTGTTAAAATTTTAGGAGAGTTACAGTACCGTAATGATCCGGCTATAAGACGGGGTTTTATACCGCCAGAATACCCCCTAATTTTTACACCCGTCTTATAACCGAGATCTCGGGCATCCTTGAAATTTTCAGCAAAGAACGGAGGGAAAATCACGTGCGGTAAGTACATGTGTATACCTGTTGCGTAACTATGGGTCTGTGAAGTGATGGGCGGGAGCGTGATTCCAAATAAATAATAATACAGTATAGCTCCAATATATCGCGGTAGTCGGGGTCCATAGCCCGAAAACCGCGATGTGGTCGGAGCGCGATATAAGTCGCGGTAGTTTGCCGAGATGCCAATACAAGTCGCGGCGATACCACGGGCCGAAAAACTATACAACAACAAAACTATCATTTTATTGTGTTATGATTTCGGGCAAGTGTAAAAAAAATCGTCTACAACTGTCAGTCTTTTTTGAGTCCTCAAATAAGGTAAAACTAGACCAGTAAGTAAATCGCAATAATTGCTGCACTGTCAATTGAGAGACAAACCATCTGTGTATTTATTACGGTTCAAGTATGACACTATTGTTAATCCGTGTCATATAATTGCCACCCTGCGGTGCGTGTCGATAAGGTGTGAAAATATGGTCAAGTTATGTCTCTAATTGGCGTTTATTCTCCAATCATAAAATTTAATCCACAATCAATGTGAAAACGATTTAATCGCTCCTCAGACAATAAGCTACATCTAACGGTAGATGTTTGCATATTAAAAACGGACTTTTCTGCGATCTCGTGAATGTTTATGTTTTGGGCGCCAAATAGCAGACACTGGGCGGGAAAAGTCAAACGCTGTTGTTGGCTATTGACACGGAGTTTTTGGGGATAATTCGAAGCTGTGCAAAGTGATGGTTTTCTATCCACCTCTATTCACAACCGTTTAGCTATCAAGAAAATATTTTTTACCGGTTTCAAACATTTTTTTTTTTATGAAAAAGATACACACAATGACATTAAACATGTGTTGGGGTGCTGGATTCGGATGACGTCATTTACTGATCGCGTGCATGAAAATGGTAGCAGACATCGCTGTCTGATTGAGCATTGAGTGGATTACTCAGTTATGACAAGTTTGGGGATTAAGATTAATTGTTCGCCAATACCTGTTCTAACTGACGCTAATTGGATTATTTGGTTATAATGTGTGAACTGAATATTGGCGCCTGGTTTAACCTGGTTTTAAATAAATTTTAACAACTTAAAACTCTTATTTTTTTTAATTATGAATTTTTAAGGGAAAAAAAAACGGGATCCACGGCGCGACCGCGATAGATTGGACATCGCGAAATATTGGAACGCGATATATTGGAGCTATACTGTAAACATCGGTAAAAGAAACCAAAAGATCGTGAAGAACAGTTATAATTCAAGCCTAAAGGTTTTTATCATATTAATTGGATTAATTCCCATGCGTTTTCAATGGATACATTCCCCGGAAGGTGCCCCGGAACATAATAAGCACGTGCGAATTTTCATTGGTTTATGATAATGAGATCATAAATATTAATGAGGCAAAAGTTTCACTCCATTTGCAT
Source organism: Lucinisca nassula (assembly GCA_963580285.1). Lineage (NCBI taxonomy): Eukaryota > Metazoa > Mollusca > Bivalvia > Lucinida > Lucinidae > Lucinisca > Lucinisca nassula. The sequence continues at coordinate 36,435,087 of OY757015.1, read as the reverse complement.
AAGAAAAAAAGTTGATGATGCCTTACGTTTTTTTTTTTTATTATTGTTATTATATTTTTCCATAAATGTCCAGTGCAGCAAAATAAATCTCTGGTCAAACATTATGGATGCACAGGCTATTCTGTCTCTTCCTATTTCACTCTCGATTAGCACTGGCCTGTTTTTTTAATCTATTTAATCTTATGAAGTTATGTAAACACACCAATTATCCAATAACACCTGCAGAGTTAATCACCTTATTACTGTCCGATAAATGTTTACACGCGTCAGCAGTTCAACACAGGTGTAAATCTTCTGACGGTCAACCACATGCGGTAAATACTAGAATGGTCGGGCGGCGAAATATTTCTAAAGGAAAATTGTCCTGTCAGGAGCGGAAGACCGGGAGATAGGATTCGAAATCGTGTTATCCGGATGGAATCTGGAGATATCAAATGTATGCCGACGTGCATGTATTAAACTATAGAAAATACCAGTTACGGGTAGTTGCTCCCCTTAGTTTACCTGTCAATCATTTTTCTTTCCTTCCTTCATTGGTTTATGATAATGAGTTCATGAATATTAATGAGGCGAAAGTTGTGATGTTAATAAACTCAAATTTCAGACACAAAAAATAAGTGATTACAGTTTCTAGGTAAGAAAATTTATTCAGGTACCTAAAACTATCTGTTTATCATTGAAGTTGGTCTAATATAAATTTTATTTTAGTAAAGTTGTCATTGTCATTAGATTTCGCGACCTAAAAACACCGAGCGAAATTGATCAACCAGTGTCTCACTCTGAAATGTTCGGCACTTTCTACATCGGCTCAACCCCCATCAGATTGTTAGAATTTATACCCGTCTTATAGCCAAGACTAAGCAAAAATCACCTAAAGGAAAGCCAAAAAATACCCCCGTCTTATAGCCAAATCGTCTTATAGTCGGATCATTACGGTAAGTCCAAAAGGCGTTTTTAAGGATTTTTAAGGTATGTGGGAGAAATCTCACCTGAGCTTTAAGTTCAGTTCCTGCTACCACCATGGTTTGGTTTTCCTCCGTTTGTCTCTTACATAATGTTTCTGTTTCTAAAATCTCCTCCTGAAAAAGATGATAACAGATAAATGTCTAACATGTTCTATAAAAGGGTTATCCTTTGGAAGCAAGGAATCACCACAAAACTAGAATATATGGAGTGTACATGTTTTCTGGGCCAGACTAGCTAGTTTCGGTCAATTAGGCCTCATCAGTGACACTCAAATATTTTCAAAATTCCACAATGGAATCAATGTTCCAAAATGACAAGAAAATATAAACTGCACTATGATGTAGGGAAGGGAGACTTTTTACGGCCGCCGCACATTCCCAAACACTAGCTGTAGTGATGTTAAATATGTTCCATAAAAGGGTTATCCTTTGGAAGCAAGGAATACACAACAAAACTAGAAAATATGGAGTGTACATGTTTTCTGGGCCAGACTAACTAGTTTGGGCCAATTAGGCCTCATCACCTAAAGCTTATGTTTAAGAAGCACTTCATGAAGAATTCTAGAATTTTAGTGATGACCACTGTTTTCTTCACATTATCATATTTATCATATTTATCTGGACAGACAGGTCTGATCAAACAGTGTAGACCCAGATGAGATGCCGCAAAATGCAGCATCTCATCAGGGTCTACAATGTTATTTTGCGGCATCTCATCTGGGTCTACAATGTTTGCCACTCATCCAGCTATTTTCAAACACAAAATTTGGTAGTAGATCATACTTTTTCAAATTTTAGAACAAGTACTGTAAGTAGCTGATGTGTCCAAATATTTAGGGGAAGTACGGTATGAACATTGAAAAACGAAATTTTAATTTCTATAAATTACACTTTATTTTAAGGTAACCCTGTGTATCATTCATGAAATTAAGGTGTACAATGTGTGATATATGCAGTGCAAAAATGATATTGTAGAAGTCACAGGCTGGAGCTATCGTTTGTACCTACCTTGGGAAAATTCTATTAACAACTAGATCAGCAGTCGATGGTATACCATCGCAAATACCCGCTTTTTCTATGAGCAACACTAATGACTATGTATTAGCTAGCCAAAACTACATCTAAGTTAAAAAAAGTTGTAAAGAACATTCTATCTGATAAGCAAAGTTTCAGAAGTGTAACTCTTATAGTTTAGAAGATATGGCAAAGTCATACTTTTTGACCTTTAACCTTGGGGTTATGTTGAGGTCCACCCAAAGTATCCCAATTTATTCTATATTCCAACAGCCATCAAATAACCAAGTTTCAGAAGTGTAACTCTAATAGTTTAGAAGATATGGCAAAGTCATACTTTCTGACCTTTGACCTTGGGTCGAGGTCACACCAAAAGTGGCCGAACATATTCTATATTCCAAGGACCATCCGATAAGCAAAGTTTCAGAAGTGTAGCTCCAATATTTTAGGAGATATGGCAAATCATAATTTTTGACCTTTGACCTTGGGGTTATGTTGAGGTCAAGGACGAAGGTCACACCAAAAGTGTCCAAATTTATTCTATATTCCAAGGGCCATCCAATAACTAAAGTTTCTGAAGTGTAACTCTAATAGTTTAGAAGATATGGCAAAATCATACTTTTTGACCTTTGACCTTGGGGTCAAGGTCAAACCAAAAGTAGCCCGACATATTCTATATTCCAAGGACCTTCCAATAAGCAAAGTTTCAGAAGTGTAACTCCAATAGTTTAGGAGATATGGCAAATCTTAATTTTTGACCTTTGACCTTGGGGTCATGTTGAGGTCAAGGTCACACCAAAAGTATCCATATTTATTCTTTATTCCAAGGGCCATCCAATAACCAAAGTTTCAGAAGTGTAACTCTAATAGTTTAGAAGATATGGCAAAATCATACATTTTGACCTTTGACCTTGGGGTCAAGGTCACACCAAAAGTAGCCCGACATACTCTATATTCCAAAGACCATCCAATAAGCAAAGTTTCAGAAGTGTATCTCAAATAGTTAAGGAGATGTGGCAAATCATAATTTTTTACCTTTGACCTTGGGGTCATGTTGAGGTCAAGGTCACTAAAAAGTTACCCACTGCCATCTACATTCCATGTACTGTCCACATGCAAAGTTTCAAAAGTGTAACTTCAGTGGTTGCAGAGGAGATCCATTTACAAGAAATGTGACGGATGGACAGACGAACTGACGCCGGACTCAACTGTTGTACGAAAACAATATACCCGATTTTTCTTCGAAAAAGCGGGTATAAAAAGGTAAACCAAGTCACACGCTTGTGTGAATTCAACTGCCACACAAACAAAGTTGTGGCTTTGATATCTGCCCAAACGGCTTGGGCAAATATCACTCTCAGGTGAGGAATGTGATCCTATGTTCCCCGTCATGAATCAATGTAACGAATTTGTTATATGGAAAGCTTTTTGGCGACATTTTGTACTTTGTTGCAATGTTTTTCAAAGATTTTTTCTGTAGCGGACGTCGTGAGAAGTACGTTTACATGTGACATCATCAAATGCCCACTTCTGCATGCATTATGGAGATCATGGTGCTCAGCAAGAAAATATTTACGCCATGTTAGAATGAGAGTTTTAAGATGGAAAGCAACAAAATAAAGTACTGAATGAATGAAAAGCAATCAAACGTTTTTGTTTATTTATTTATTTACTGGCTGGAAATTATTGGTGCATGCAATTAATTTTGCATTTTTTTTACCATCATACAGTAAACCCAAGATGGCGAACATCGCAATTCAGCAAAGCCAAGCCCAAGAGGGTAATATATTTTTGCTAACGGGGGGAAAATAATGGCCCTTGCACTGTCCAATCAAAAGCGTACAAAGTTCTTTTCAGTATAACAAGGCACTTTGATGTGTATGTTATAGTAAAACCTGTCTTAGTGGCCAGCTCTAATAAGCAAACAACCTGTCTTAAGCTAGCATGTATTTGGTTCCAGAAAAAAGAAAATGCCCTAAAATCCACCTGTATTAAGGAAGCACCTGTCTTAAACAAACAAATTTTGATGAAGCAGAATGCGACATCTCATCAGGGTCTACACAGTTTGCTATTCAAAAGCTATCTTAAGGAAGCCTCCGCCCATCGGGGCTTGAAGAAAAAGGTGCTTGCTTAATACAGGTTGGACTGTATATGATTCACAACTTCTGTTTAGAATGTGATACTCCACATTTTTTAAAAAAAACTAATGCTGTGGATACTTATTACACCTTGATAACAAGTACCCACAACACTTGATTTCAAACAGAAATCTGAATGAAGTATTCTTTGACCCACTTTGTCCTGTAGACAGATAGCAATACTTATTTAAACAGCGTAGATCCAGATGAGATGGCTCTTAATATAAGAATCTTATATGGGTGTGAGGGGTGGATTGAAAAATCTGTCCCGAGGGACACTGTCCGGCATCACGAGGCTTGCCTCGTGATGCCGGACAGTGATCCCGAGGGATGGATTTTTCTATCCACCCCTCAAACCCATATTGGATTCTTTTTCTTGCATACCTTCCATTTCTATTGCGAATTTTTAATGCTGCTGTCACTTCGGTTACCGACGTCCGCCATTTTGTGATGACACAACAGGAATGTTTAGTGACGTCATGCATGCCGACACCGCACATGAGGTTGTAATCAACCAGTGCATTTATCAAACATGCGATTATATTCGATTTGGGGTCGGAACAACAGGGTCAGAACACAAATTTCTATCCCAGGGTAAAATCGCGGATTTCCTTGTCTGGTGTGCAAGAATGAGCCATCTCATCTGGCTCTACACTTTTTGTCATCCCTTTACTGCTTATTGACTGCACCCCCTATTTACAAGAATGGACCTGTCCAAATTTAAAAATGGAAGAGTTCACTTCCGACACTCAGGGGTGAAAGGTTAATCATTTTGATCTAGAGTAACTTAACCCTTATCCTGCTGAATAAATCAATTTAGCCATGTCCATTTCTGTTATCAACCAATCAGTTTACTTGAAATTATGTATTGGTTAAAATCACAAACTGAATGTCAAACAGTGGAGTTCCTGATCAGATGGCTTCTGAAGAAGCCATCTGATCTGAATCTGTACCATTTGCAAAGGTAGGGGTTGTCATGTTTAGTAGGCTAAGGATTAAGTGTGTACCTTTAGTTTTGAGTTTGCCTCTTCCATCTTTCTGATGTTTTGTTCGGACTTTAAGCTTTCTTCTAGGAGCTCTTTCTCGCGGTTTTCTAAATGAGTCTGAAATAGAAGACAAGTTGCTGAAACGTTTATCTGATGATAATAATTCTGATATTTATTCTTTCCCTGTTAAATTCTTGAAGTACAGAGGACCCGCGTTATAACGACAGTATTTGTTCCCTATTATTGTGCCGTTATAATGAATTTGCCGTTATAAAGAATCCCAGTTAGGATTATGATATGGTATTAAAGGTCTGTTTCACATAATTACCCCAAGAAACAATTGTTAGAATCGCCTCATGTTATAGACATTTGTTAGAATCGCCTCGATGAGGCGATTCTAGCAAATGTCTATAACATTTGTTTCTTGGACTATTAAATAACAAGAATCTTTCATGACTATGGATTCGATTTGGGCATTTTCAACCCGAGGGAAGCCCAAGCCGCTCGGAATCGAAGCTAAACCTTGAGCTCAGAATTCATTCCATTGAAATTGTCGTTATAACGAGTTTTGCCGTTATAACGAATGCCGTTATAACGCGGGTCCTCTGTACCAAGTAACATAGCAGCAGTTGATATTTTATTTTTCTTTTATTTTTTGGCAGACAATTCTTATGACAATGTCAGGCCAATTTTTTTTCTTCTGAAAACAGACAATTCAAATGCAATGTCAAGCCTTATTTTCTCTTAACACAGACAATAAGACTGCTATCTCAAGCCTTACAAGACTGCTATCTCAAGCCTTATTTTCTCTTAACACAGACAATAAGACTGCTATCTCAAGCCTTATAAGACTGCTATCTCAAGCCTTATTTTCTCTTAACACAGACAATAAGACTGCTATCTCAAGCCTAATAAGACTGCTATCTCAAGCCTTATTTTCTCTTAACACAGACAATAAGACTGCTATCTCAAGCCTTATTTTCTCTTAACACAGACAATAAGACTGCTATCTCAAGCCTTATTTTCTCTTAACACAGACAATTAGAATGCTATCTCAAGCCTTATAAAATCTTAACACAGACAATAAGAATGCTGTCTCAAGCCTTATTTTCTCTTAACACAGACAATTAGAATGCTATCTCAAGCCTTATAAAATCTTAACACAGACAATAAGAGTGCTAGCTCCAACCTTATTTTCTCTTAAAACAGACAATTAGAATGCTGTCTCAAGCCTTATTATATCTTAACACAGACAATAAGAGTGCTATCTCCAACCTTATTTTCTCTTAACACAGACAATTAGAATGCTGTCTCAAGCCTTATTATATCTTAACACAGACAATAAGAGTGCTATCTCAAGCCTTATTTTCTCTTAACACAGACAATTAGAATGCTGTCTCAAGCTTTATTATATCTTAACACAGACAATAAGACTGCTATCTCAAGCCTTCTTTTCTCTTAACACAGACAATAAGACTGCTATCTCAAGCCTTATTTTCTCTTAAAACAGACAATTAGAATGCTGTCTCAAGCCTTATTATATCTTAACACAGACAATAAGAGTGCAATCTCGAACCTTATTTTCTTTTAACACAGACAATGCTGTCTCAAGCCTTATTATATCTAAACACAGACAATAAGACTGCTATCTCAAGCCTTATTTTCTCTTTACACAGACAATTAGAATGCTGTCTCAAGCCTTATTATATCTTAACACAGACAATAAGAGTGTTATCTCGAACCTTACTTTCTCTTAAAACAGACAATTAGAATGCAATGTCAATCCTTATATTTTTTAAAACAGGCAATTCACAGACAATGTCAAGCTTATTTTTTTCTTTTAAAACAGATAATTCAAATAACTTCAAGCTTTATTTTCTCTAAAAACAGACAATTCTTTGCAATGTCAAGCCATATTTTCACTGAAAAATGCCTCATTCACATGAAATGTCCAGCCTTATATTCTCTAAAAAAAATATTTGAAAAGTTGTCTACTTAAGCTCTGCTTGGCAATTTAAGCACTGAAGCACGTTATGGGTTCTCAAAGAAATTTCTTGGTGATCTGAGCAATGCTAACAATGCATCACTTTTACAGAATATCAGCGGCCAGTTGTTCAAAACAAACAACCTCATTAGTTAACATGTTGTTAAAACTTTGATCATTAAATATGGCATAATATATGCTAATATTTTTGCTGAAAAAATGTGAGCAGCTTTTGCAAATGCAAAAGCTGCTCACAATTTTACAGCAAAAAAAAAAAAAAGTTTTTTAGGTATTGTACTTGCTAGAACAGTTAACAATTTGACCGCCAACGAGCTTGTTAAGCTAACGAGGCTTTGAGTTTGGACTTAAGCCAATCAGTCTACCTAGCAACACATAAGTGGTTAACCAGTACAATGCACATTCTTTCACCAGAAACTGGCAACTTCCCTTCTTGAATCAGCAGAAAGGTGAGAATGATCACGATAACAAACCCGTGCCACATAGTGCATTTTTTCACATCTCCAAAATGACTACCACATTCGGGCGTGTATTACCCGCAGTTTTTTTTCCTCAAATTACAGGCCCAAGTTCAGGGTGCGGGTAATCCGGCTGAATTATTTTTGGACCATTTTAATTTTACTTTTGTCAGCTGAAAATACGATGCATCTCATGTTATGCTCTATCCTTTTACAATTATAAGACAGGGATTAACAATAGTGTCATAATTGAACCGTTATAAATCATCAAACAGTGTAAATCCAAATCAGACGTCTGCGGTGTCTTTCTGAGGTGTCTGATCTGGGACTGCACTGTTTACCGATGTCCCAAAGAAGGACCGGGGGCATATGTGGGTTAATAAATAAATAACAATGGTGAACAGGTAAAATTTTTTCAACATTTTAATGTAAAATACATACTTTCTTGTGATACTCGCACGCACATGCATTTTTCCACCTTTTGAAGACGATCGCGCGTTCTGTTGTATGCTACAAAAACTGGCCAAATTCTTACTTTTTCTCACTTTTTCATCCACAAAAATTTCAGCAAATGTTTCATGCGGGTAATACAACAGAGTAACAGTTTTCCCCCAGATTTTGGCAAAAAAGGGGGTGCAGGTAGGACGCAAATGCGGGTAATACATATCCAAATACGGTACTTTTCTGAAGAAAATTTGTAATATTTTTCTTATTTATACTGCAAACATAGCGGCCCCCGCCCATCGGGGCTTGAAGAAATAGATTGGCTGCATGATGCTTCCACGCAGAGCTGAAACTGTCCGCACATGGGTACTGGTAAACATTTTAGAGGATCTAAGCCTGTCAAGGCAAAGCGGTGCAAGTCAGACTGTCTATGCTTACAAACCCCATTCGTTTCATTGAGGGGCAGGGCTTGAGGTGTCATTTCATCTCAATGTCGGGTAAAAGTCCTATAAAATTTGAAGCAACGTCTCCAAAATGTTGACAGGGAGGTTTAACCTCAAATCAAACAAACAAACAGCAAGTATAGGTTGTGGGTGCTCGTTAGAACCGACTCAATGAACTGCCTCATTCAAGATTAATCGCCTTGAAAGAGTGTTGCTGACCAAGCACATGTCAAACCTAAACCCCTTGATCACCAGTTAGACGTGCATCTGACTGAGGTATCGAGGTTTTGATTGATTGTTTGGGGTTTAACTAAGGCTGACACGATTAATCGTATAATCGATCAATCGATCGATAAATTCCACAAAAATGATTATCATTTCTGATTTGCTTTTAATCGATTACTTGATAGGTACAATTTCCTACCCAAAGTTATGCCTAAAATAGCTGGATGAGTGGCAAACAGTGCAGACCCTGATGAGACGCCGCATTCTGCGGCGTCTCATCTGAGTCTACACTTTTTGCTTAGGCCTGTCCGTTCAAATATACATATGGTAATGGGCAACATATGGTAAAAGTCATTCTCAGACAGAAAGCCAGACAGGTAAAATTATGACAAAAACCTTAGCGATTAATAATCGATTATGGATCGCAATGACATGACTGATAATCGATTGTCTTTTCAGCTCCGATTAGCCAGCCCTAGGTTTAACCCTTATGGGTCATTTTGTGTTAACTCCCAGAGAAAGGGAGAAAAGAGACAGAAGAGGTAGTAGAGAAGATGAAATTGTGGGAAACAGAGGAGAAAGAAGAAGATGAATGGAAGTTTAGAAACAGGAGATACAGTAGAACTTCAATGGCTCGAACACCGATGGCTCGTTCACCAAGGATGTGTCGAACCCATTCTTGAGCCCCTAGCGAAATCCTCTACATAAGAAAAAGTGGGGGATAATTACGGAGATTTTAGTCTTTTATCTTGCAAATGTATGCTGTGTGTGCATTTTCATTATAGAACACCAAAAAGATGTCTAAAAGTATCTCGTTATGCCTCCTGACAGTAACCTCAGTGGCTCGAACTACCCCTGTCTCGAACAGATTTTCGAGGTCCCAAAGGTGTTCGAGCCATTGAAGTTGGACTGTAACAACATTCCCCCTCTACCCTTACCTGCTGTAAGGACAGCAGGCCTTGTCCAACTGTAAGTCAATATCACTTGGATGCCCTAATTACCTTTGCCTCACCCAACTACCCCCAACTATCGAGGCTTGCTCAGTATCTGTTGAAAATAGAAAGTTTCAATTTCTTTTCACTTCTGCATACAACTGTTTTGTTAAGTAATGTTTCATAAACTTATGTGGGACAAGAAAATATGTATTAGAACATAAGTAACCAACATAATATCTATTCAGTTTTTAACAGTTCTTAAAAACTTACAATTACATCTTCTAGGCGTGATTTTTCATGAGATTTTGCTGTTTCCAAGGAGACGAGCTGAGACTCCAGGGAGGTCATCTTGGATCTTAGCTGGGTGTCAAGGTCAACCTTTTCCATCTTTTCTTTGTTGAGGGCTGTCTCGAGCTCCTGTTTCTGAAGGAAATAAAATTATGCCAAACTAGAACTGTCAGAGGATTTGACTATAGACCCGCTATAGCGCTATCAGAAAAGAAAAATACAAGTAAAAAATGTTTTTAGCTTTCAGCCTCTAATTAAAGGTGGTAAAAAGGCAATCCAGAGTTATGGTTCATGTGCTCTGCACATCGTCTCATGGTGCTTTACATTTGTGTGAAATTTCATGAAAATACCTCAAACAGTTTTTGCGTTATGTAGCGGACAAGGTTAAAATTGCCATTTTCATTGTTCAAAGGGCAATAACTCCAAAAGTAGGCAATCCAGAGTTATGTTTCATATGCTCTGCATATCATCTTATAGTGCTTTACATTTTTGTGAAGTTTCGTGAAAATACCTCAAACGTTTTTTGAGTTATCATGAATAACGGAATTACAGTTGCCATTTTTCAATGTTCAAAGGGCAATAACTCCAAAAGTAAGCAATCCAGAGTTATGGTTCATGCTCTCTGCACATCGTCTCACAGTGCTTTACATTTGTGTGAAGTTTCATGAAAATACCTCATACCTCAAATAACGGAATTACAGAATTACGGAATCACACAAGGACAAGGCAAATCCAATATAGCCCCTAAAGAACAGAATAGTAGCTAATATAGAACCGTTCTCTCTTGATGACATCAAAGAATAAATCTAATAAAGAACCTTTTTCATAGAAACAAATGTTAAGGACATTTGTTAGAACTGCCCCACCGCAGCAAATCTAACAAATATCCACAACATCTGTTTCTTGGAGTGTTAAAATAATATCTCCATTAATCTGTCTAGTCCTGAGCTAAGGGTTTGTTCCACCGATGAGTTATAACGAGTTTTGTCTTTATATCTAATGTCAGTTTTGTTTCGTTTAATTTGCAGTTTAACGTCCCCGTCAACACTGTATAGGTGATTTTGGAGACATTGCTTCCAATTTTGTGGGACTTTTATCTGACATTGAGATCAAATGAAATCTCAAGCCAATAGGATTTATAAGCATGGATGGTCCGACTCACACTGCTGTGCCTTGCCAGGCTTAAATCCTCTAAGCAATTTACCAGTACTAATGTGCGGTCGGTTTCAGCTCTGCGTGGAAGCATCATGCAGACCATCTATTTTTTCAAGCCCTTATGGGCGGGGGGCTGATCAAATGTCAGTACAAACAGGGTTGACCATTCCCTACCTCTTTTTCAAAAGATGTCTCCTTCATCTTGACAAACTCCAGGTTCTCTAAAGACTTCTTCTCTGCCTCATTTAATTTCTCCTTGAGACTCTCAATCTGTCAGTAAAAAATGATAAACCCTTTACAAGTTGCCTACTCAGAGTCCAGTTGTATAAAGCTGATGATGTCCATAGCTGATATATTGTTAAATCCAGTTGTTCAAACCTTGGTTAGCTTAACAAGCTTGTTAGTGGTCAATTTGTTAACTGTTCTTGCAAGTACAATATCTAAAATTTTGTTATTTTTGCTGAAAAAAAAATGTGAGCAGCTATTGCAAGACCTTTCCTCTCGGAACCCTCAAACAAAACTTAAAGCAGACTCCTGATTTTTCTTTTTTTTATATAATGCCAAGGTTGGGTCCAAAGCAGAGACCATGTTTGTTAAACAACCATGCCAGATCCAAACAAAAATGTGCAGGTTATGTAGACAAGAATTCCACCAAAGGCTATATTGCACCTGTGGAGGTGCAAAGTCACTGAACCATGAAATCTAGATCAAGGTCAAACATGGATGCTTGCATATAAGTTGTCACTCCTAGATGCAAACTTGTACCAAGTATCATTAATGAAGCTCTTATAGTTCTTGAGGAATGGACTCTTACATTAGGGTGAAGGTTAGTATGGTTGCAATAATTCACAAACTCAGTGAACCAAGATATGGACACTTGCTTTGAAGTTGCTATTCCTAGATGCAAGCTTGTACCAAGTATCATTAATGAAGCTCTTACAGTTCTCGAGAAATGGACTCTTACATTAGGATGAAAGTTAGGGTGGTCGCAACTGTTGACAGCTTGACGAACGTACAAATGAACGGATGGAAAACCGAACTCCTATATCGTGCCATGCTTTAAGCAGACGTGACAATGAACAATGTTATAAACAAGATTGTGTGTTTTATTATTATATTTTTTCTTTTTTTTTTTTTTTTTGGTTTTGGTTTTACGGCCCTTTCAAGATTATTTCACTCATATCGAGCCGATCATTAATCACAGGTGGGCGAAAACCGGAGTACCCGGAGAAAAACCACCTGACCTTCCGTTGCAGAACTTGGCTTCTCACATGCGACCCGAGCGAGGCTCGAACCACAGCGGTGAGAGATCAATGATCAAGAGTCAGCGCTCTTAACCACTAGGCCATGGAGGCCTGTATATTATTATATTAATATTATAATAATTATTGTTATAATTATTATTATTATTGTTGTTATCATTATCATTATTATAATTACTCTAGTTACAGTAACTATTATTAGTATACTTTCAAGAATAGTGCTGATGTTCTAGTTAAGAACCTGGGTAAACCAATATTACTTTAACAATATCGGGACACAAGCTAAGTTTAAGTTAACCCCTTCGTTGTTCACTTTCTTTGCACATGACCCGATGTTGTCTGTACTTCAAGAAAATTATATAAATTCCACTTTGTGCTCAGGTAAGCTTATAATATTTTAGCCAAGCAATTGCATACCTCTTTATGTAAATTCTCTCTCATTGCTTCAGATGTTCTCTGACAATGAGCTAATTCCTCATTGTCCTCAACTATCTTACCATTCAGATGGGAAATCTGAAATTACAAATAAGAAGTAGTAGTTATTTTGGAAGTAATTTTCAAAGCAAGGATCAGTTGATCAAAACTAACAATGTCGCTAGTTAACATGTGTTAAAATTATTATCATTAAATATGGCAAATATATTGATATTCTTTTGCTGAAAAAATGTGAGCAGCTTTTGCAAATGCAAAAGCTGCTCACATTTTTTCAGCAAAATTACCACTGGTATTTTACTTACTAGAACAGTTAATAAGAGCACCTCATTAGGGTGCCAGCGCTCGGCTGCAAAAATTCTAAGTCAAAAAAGGGGCATAACTGTGCCAAAAATATTTTCAGGGTTACCTCACCTATTGGTATAAGTTCCCCTTTTCATAATGGACAACTAGTCCGAGTTTCAAGTAAATATGTTCAGTAATGACAGAGATATTACAAAATGTCCAAGTGTTTGCACGACGACGACAATGCAGATGACGACGCAGACGACAAAGAGCTGTGACAATACCTTGTCGTTTTCTTTGAAAACAACCGAGCTAAAAACATCTCACTGGCGTGGTCATATCGTAAGTAATTTATAAAGCAGGCCGATAGCTCCATAAAAGGTGTTTTTTTTTCATCAAAAAAGTATTAATATTTTTCTTATTTCTGCATGAAAACCTATGTTGTGGGTACTCATTAGAAGCGCCTCAATGAGGCGCTTCTAATGAGTACCCACAACATACATTTTATACCCGGTCACTTTACCTCAATACAATGTAGCCGGTCAGTTGACCTCCCTACACTTTTCCTGGGCAGGCTTAGACATACCCAGTGGGTGGTCAACCAGTACAGTGTACATTTTTTCGCCAGAACTGTTCTTAAATCAGTGGAAGGGAGAGAATAATCAAAGAAAAGATTTCAAGATCAATCTCAACAAAAGGATGATGCCAACAATGTAGGTACTGAACCCGTGTCTCCTGATTATCAGTCAGACACACATCTGGCCGGCCGTGGTAGCTCAGTCGGATGCAAGTCTGACTGTTATCAGGAGGATGCGGTTTCAATGCCTGCCTGGGTCGGCAACATTCTTTCGTGGAGATTGATCATGAAATCTTTTCTACAGTCATTCTCTCCCTTCCGCTGATTCAAGAAGGGCAGTTGTCAGTTTCTGGCGAAAGAATGTAGACTGTACTGGTTAACCGCTTATGTATAAGCCTGCCCAGGAAATGTGCGGCTAGGTAAACTGATTGGCTCAAAAATGACCTTAAATTTTGTTGATTGGGCCGTTAAACTCCAATACAAACAAACAGACACACATCTAAATGAGCTACTGAGGTCGCCAGTTACAAATGTGAAATTCCAACATTTTCAATGCCTTTTTTTTTTTTTTTTACAGTGGTTTGCGAATTAATCGATTACTTGTTCATGGCAAATGAGTATATAACTCATTAGGGTATTCTATGATCAATTAAATATTTGTCTCCGTATACAGGTAACCCTCTTTATACCTACATTTGACATAATGACAAAACTTGTTATGACAACAATTTCAAAGTAACGAATCCTTGGCTCAAGATGGGAGGGATTAATCGTGATATCAACACATACTGAATTTGTTACTCAAACAACAAAAAAAAAATTGTGGATATTTGTTAGAATGCCTCAGTTCTAACAAATGTCCACAACATAATTTTGTGGGTATTTGATTAAAAAGAATACCGACCGTAATGATTCCAAGTATAGGGACAGCCAGGCCTAAGCAAACCGTGCAGACCCAGATCAGACTGCTCCTGATGGAGCAGTCTGATCAGAGTCTTCACTGTTTGCAATTCTTCCTGCACTTTTTGGACTCTTTGCTTGATCATGGAACAAATTTATTAAAACTAGAAAATTATAGCAAGGTGCCTGAATTTTTAGGATTTTTATGGTTTACCATATGTTTATATGGAGAAATAAACAAAATTATCCTCTGATTATCCCCAAATGCTCTAGCGCTAACATACCTGGTCCTCTAGATGTGATATTTTCTCACTCCAGGAAGACTTTATTTGCGAGAGTTGCTCCCTTGTCTCTGCCAGTTTCTTCTCAAGACCATCTCTCTGTAACAGCAATCAATAATTTCTCAATATGATAATACACCACAGCCTCTTATAACACTATTAGTGAGGTACAAAGCAGAAAACGTGTTAACTGTCAACTGGGTCATGTTACCTAAGTTTCATATTCTTTCATCTCATTAAAGCTTCATATGAAATCTTGAACAAATATTAAGTTTAATTTTGATATCTGAGTGACCTTTGTCTAAGGGAGTGACCTTGACCTTTGATACTCATGCAGCGCCCAGGAAATGCGGTGCGGGTCGGACGGCCCATGCTTATAAACCCTATTGGTTTCATTGGGAGACAGGGCTTGAGATGTCATTTCATCTCAATGTCGGGTAAAAGTCCCACAAAATTGGAAGCAACGTCTCCAAAATGACCTATACTGTGTTGACGGGGACGTTAAACCTCAAATCAAACAAAAACAAACAAAAATACTCATGCAGCTTCATTTAGTTGATTGCATATACAAATTTGTAGTTGACATGCAACAACAGTTTCCCCCCAAAAATAAACAATGTCCATGTTTTCCCTTATAGAAGTATATGCAACCAAAATGTAAATTGGGTCAAAGTAAAAAAAGTCATCATTCGAGCAAATTATGATGGGCCTGAGGCCCCAAAACTATATGCCAAGTTCCAATGCAATTGGACCATTGGATCCGGAGTAAAATGGTGGCCATACTGGTCATATGACCAAACTCATATTAATTAATTTTCATTTCCTTCTTCCTAAATGATTTCATATGAAATTTGGTTACAAACTAGAACTGTCAGAGGATCTGACTATAGCCCCGCTATAGCCCTGTCAGAGGAGAAAGACTCATGAATTAAAGGTTGTGAGAGGGTTAAATCCCTAACAAGCTACCTACGCCTTATAGACTTTTCGCGTTATTAGATCTGAAAAACTGTCTAAGTTAAAAAATAAGTTTTGGATAATGAAAAAACCACATGCACATCTTAAGACCTCTTTGAAAACACCTGAAAAGTTTCAAAGGATCGGCCTAGAACTGTAAGCGGAGTTGCAGTAACAAGGTAGCTACTCCCTATACATTTTAACATTAGTAGATCTCAAAAATTGTCTAAGTTTAAAAAAGGTGAAATAAGTGAAAAAAATTATTTAAGGATAATGAAAAAAGAATATGCACATCTTCAGACCTAGATGAAAACACCTGTAAATTACAATAGGATTGACCTAGAACTGTAAGAGGAGTTGCGGTAACAAGGTAGCTACTCCCTATACATTTTAACATTATTAGATCGCTAAAATTGTCTAAGTTAAAAAAGGTGAAATAAGGGAAAAAAATTATTTAAGGATAATGAAAAAAGAATATGCACATCTTCAGACCTATATGAAAACAACTGTAAAGTTTCAAAAGGATTGACCTAGAACTGTAAGAGGAGTTGCGGTCACAAGGTAGCTACTCCCTATACATTTTAACATTAGTAGATCTCAAAAATTGTCTAAGTTAAAAAAGGTGAAATAAGTGAAAACAATTATTTAAGGATAATGAAAAAAAATATGCACATCTTCAGACCTATATAAAAACACCTGTAAAGTTTCAATAGGATTGACCTAGAACTGTAAGAGGAGTTGCGGTAACAAGGTAGCTACTCCCTATACATTTTAACATTAGTAGATCTCAAAAATTGTCTAAGCTAAAAAAGGTGAAATAAGTGAAAAAAAGTATTTAAGGATAATGAAAAAAGAATATGCACATCTTCAGACCTATATGAAAACACCTGTAAAGTTTCAAAAGGATTGACCTAGAACTGTAAGAGGAGTTGCGGTAACAAGGTACCCACTATCAAATATTACAGACAGACAGACAAACAGACGGAATTCCGGACAAATCAAATATTACAGACAGACAGACAGACAGACAGACGGAATTCCGGACAAGCCAAATCCAATATAGCCCCCACTTTTTCAAAGCGGGGCTATAATGAAGCAGTGGTTTCTGCGTTAAACAAATCATATCTGAATGACCTTGGGCCAAGGTCAAGGAATGACCTTGATCTTGAATACTCATATAGTTTCATTTCCTCTACAAATTTTCAGATCACAGGCTGCAGTAGTTTCTGGAAAATACACGGTTTTGAGTTTTTCCCATACAAAAGCCTATGCAACCAAAGTTGATCATGGACTAATATAGGTCAAGATCATCCAGGGGTCATCATTGGAACAAATTATGATTGGCTCAAGTTCCCCAATGCTACATACCAAGTTTCATGATAATCAGCCAACTGGTTCCTGAGAAGATTTCTGAATGGTTTTTACCTTAAATGCACAATGCAGTCATACTGGCGTGTGACAAACTAATATTAACCCTTATCTTGCTGTTCACAACAAGCCCTTTCTTTGCAAACAGTGTAGATCCAGATCAGATGGCTTCTGAAGAAGCCATCTGATCAGGATCTACACTGTTTGGCATTCAGTTTATGAATTTGTAGCAATAAATTACATCAAGTAATTTGATTGGTTGATAGACAGAAATGGGTGTGGCTTAAATAAATATTCAGCAAGATAAGGGTTAAGTAATTTTCCTTTCCTTGTTCCTTTAAAAAGCTTTCATATGAAATTTGTTTACAAATGACCCAGTAGTTTCTGAGAAGAACATGTTTTAATTTTCATATCTGAATGACCTTGACCTTGAATACTCATGTAATTTCATTTTCTCATTTTGCTCACTGCATAGAACAATTTTCAGATTCCAGGCTGCATTAGTTAAGGGTTTTACCTTATATGAGCATGGCAGCCATCTTGCATATGTGACTGGAACCCTGTGCACAAACTTTTGTTCCCCAATACCCTGGATGCTCCATAAGAACTTTGATTTCAACCCAGTGGTTTCAGAGGAGATGTTTGAAAATGGTGACATATGACACAAAGGACAGACGACAGACAAAAGAGCCTTGCCATACTATAAGTTCAGCTTACCAATAAGCCTTCGGCTAAGGTGAGCTAACAAAACAAAACAAACCTCACCTCTTGTTCAAGTGCCTGTGTCCTCTCATCTCCAGAGAGAGCCTCATTCTGATTTCTCTGTTCTAAAGTCTTCACTCTGTCCTGAAGTTGCTCTATATGGTCATCTTTCTCTATCAGAAGCTGACTCGTCTGAAAATATTTAAGGGGAATGGGAACACGTGGCAGATTTTCCACCATTTTTCAAAGCGAGACAACTTTCGGGACTTCCTGCTCGCTTTTCTATAAGCCCTGTCTCACTGAAAAAGGGGATACTCTTAAAGGAAAGAATTTGCTCCATAGGAGCAAATTCTTTCCTTTAAGAGTTGACCCCTATTGACATGGGAGACAAAATACTTTTGCAGGAGTTGCCTCCCTTGAAGGTGTTCAAGGGGAATGGGTACACTCTGCAGATCTCATCATGTTTACAAGTCCATGTACTAAGCACCCCTGTATATCACAGTTTATATATAGAAAAGTGGTCTACATGGGTATTCATTTTTTTTTATTTCTGCTCGAAAACATAGGTTGTGGGTACTTGTTAGAACTGCCTCAATGAGGCAGTTCTAACAAGCACCAACAACTTATGTTAAAGGCATTATTAGGAAATTATCACCAACTTTCTTCCGAAAATAAATCACTTCTGGGATATGAAATAATGAACTATGAACATGAGTGTGATATTGAAAAGATTTTTTCTTCCGCCATTTATCAAAAGGAAACAACTTTTGCTACTTTTTGTTTTGCTTAGATGGTATTTATTTCAAATATCTGCATACGAAATTGTTAAACATAAACACTATGAAATGAGTTCGCAAGAATGCTTGTCCAGCAGTCACCTCAAGTTTTTGTTTGCCTTCCATTGTCAGAAAAGGGATCCCAGTTGGATACTCTCTGTAGAATTTTCCACCCTTTATCAAAGGGAGCCAACTTTTGTTACGTTTTGTTAGATAAAACAGTATTTCAAATATTTCTTTCCTTTAAGAGTAGACCCCTACTGAAATGGAACCCAAAAAATATTTCTGACACAGTTTTCTTCCGAGGATTTATCAATTCTCCTTGAGAGGAAAAGATTTTCTTGGATTTTTTGTAAAAAAAAAACAGTAAAACTGTGCAGGTCACTTGTTTGTTTGATTTGGGGTTTAACGTCTCTGTCAACACTATTAAGGTCATTTTGGAGACACTGCTTCCAATTTTGTGGGACTTTTACTGACATTGAGATGAAATAACATCTCAAGCCCTGCCGCCCAAAGAAACCAAAAGGGTTTATATGCATGGACGGTCCGACGCGCACTACTCTGCCTGGGGAGGCTTAGCCCTTTTAAACGGTTCACCAGTACTCTTGCACGGTCGGTCTCAGCTCTGCCTGGAAGCATTGTGCAGCCCAATCTGTTTCTTCAAGAACGGGCGTATATCAAGCTTGTCAGTTTACCTAGTGGGATTCAAAGCAGGGCTGCTCGGGTGAAAGTCCAATGTTCTAACCACTCAGCCAAAGAGTTGAATCCCTGATGCAGTTGTCAGAGAGTGATTAAAAGTCTATGTATATAATCTACCAAGATAGATAACTGAAGAGAGCAATTGTGGTCTGTAACACACCCCCTCTCCAAGGAAGTCAGATGACCCAGAAGCCATTTCAACACAAAGTCATTTCCAGCAAAATAAAATTCCATCCCAGGGAAGCCCCCAATCTTACAACATGAACGCCATAACAAGGAAAAGAAGTATAGCTGGAAAAAAAATCCCTGCTTTGAACCCAGGCCGCTGGGTTAAAGTCCGAATACTCTAACCACTGAGCCAAAGAATCAACTCCCTAGTGCAGTTGTCAGAGAGTCGTGATATAGAGGATATTTGATTTTTTCAGTGTAAGATCGAATTTTATTTCATCGAATGAACACCAAAACTGTTATTTTCACTAGTGGCGTAGCCACGAGTGAAAATAGCAGTTTTGGTGTTCATGAGTGAAATAAAATTTGATCTTGCACTGACAAAATCAAATTTTCTGTTTCTTACATGCTTCAAAAGGCAATATTTAGCGTCTTTAATGGTGTCGCTCACATTCGGAGAAAATTATCTTTGTTCCTGTTCGTTTCGCGTCAATTTAGTGGTGTCCATCGTGTTTAGTGGGTATACTATTGGGTGTAAACTGAAAGTTTGCACCTGAGAAATGGCCTGGGATGGTATTATTATGAATGATTAATGAAATAATTGAGAGAGTAGTTTTCCAAAGAAGTTGCTGGCAAGTCTAACGTCGCGCGACAAAAGACGTGACATCAGCGTCATAAATGACGTCAGTAACGTCCCCGTCACATATGAACGTGCTATGCGTCAATTAGAACACATTTCAGTATTGTTCAGTTGTCTGACAAAGATAAAATTGAAATTAGAGTTAGATTTGAAGGAAAAAGTAGTCCCAAACAGTGAAAAATAAAAAATCGTATTTTCACTGTTTGAAACAGTGAAAATATTGATTTATATTTCACTGATAAATCTCTATCATTCATTGAAAAGCATGTAAGAAAAAACTTTAAGCTATGCAGATAATCTACCAAAGTAGATAACTGAAGGGAGAAATTGCAGCCCGTAACACACCCCCTCTCCATAGAACAGGCCTCATACTGACCAAGCATTTCCAAGCCTGAAAGTCCTGATTTTACAGCCTTAACCCTTATCCTGCTGAACATGACAACCATTGTCTTTGCAAACAGTGTAGATCCAGATCAGATGGCTTCTGAAGAAGCCATCTGATCAGGATCTACACAGTTTGTAATGCAGTTTGTAAATTGAACAAAAACATTATATCAAGTAATTTGACTGGTGAATAGTCAGAAATGGGTGTGACTAAATAACTTTTTTCAGCAGGATAAGGGTTAAATAGTCATTTTAAACAGAATATAGGAAGAAAAATCAAAATCTAAAAGCCTGATATCAAGAAAAAATCAAGCTCTAAAAGCCTGAAATCCTGCACATGCCTGAAAAATATGAGGCCTGATAGAAGTCATATTTATGATGATGCGGAAGCCAATTTCGGCATGAAATAAAGTTCCATCCCAGGCAAGCTCCTATCTTATGACATGAAAGCCATAACAAAGGAAAGAAGCATAGCTGAAGAAAAATCACACCTATGTTGGGATTCGAACCCGGGCTGCCCCGGTGACAGTCCAATGCTCTAACCACTGAGCCAAAGAGTTAACTCCCTGACGCAGTTGTCAGAGTGTGGTTATAAATATGTAAGCTATGCATATACATGTAATTATGGATATAATCTACCAAGGTAGAAAACTGTAGGGAGCAACTGCGGCCTGTAACGATGTCTGAAAAGGGTCTACTGTTAAAGGAAAGAATTTGATCTTCAGGATCTATTTCTAATTACCTTATTTTTGTGTAAGTCTGAATTCCTCATCATGGTCTGATGGGTGTTCTCAAGTTCTGTATACTTCAACTGCAGTGAGGATACCGCACTGGACTTCTGTAACAAATTTATATACAGTCAAACCTGTACTAAGCAAGCACCAAAAGTAAAGCCAAAATGTGGTTGCTTCAGACAGGTGCTTGCATAGCACAGGAACAGTTCAAACTACACTGAAACTTGGATGGCTCGAGCACCAATGGCTCATTTACAATGATTGATCTGTGCCCACTTTGAGTCCCTTAGACATTCTTTCCTTGGGTCCTGATAAGACAAAGTCTGGTATAAATCAGGAAATGTGTGGTTGTGAGTTTGACGTCCCACCAACCAAGGTCAAATGGACACAGGTCCTCATTTCAAAGACTCAACCGAAAGTCTGGAGAAGCCCAAATTGAATTCACAACCCCTGGTTTACAAGGCGAGTAGCTTTACCAATGCATCACAGAGGCTTCTATAAATTAGGAAGACATTTCATTATGAAAATGTATGTTCTGTGTACTCATTAGAATCGCCTCAAAGAGGTGATTCTAATGAGCACACAACATACCATACCTTTATTTCAGATGAGCATTATACCTCCTGACAGGGATCTACAAGTAACCCTCAGGGGCTCAGTCTACCCCTCCCTAACAAAGTCCCAAATGTGTTTGAGCCATCAAAAGTTGCAATAGTTTTACCTTCACCAGGATCTGGAAACTGACTTCTTGATGCAGGTGATTCAGGGATATCTGTATGCTGAGTGTACTCATTTGATAAATACACACAACTTAGTATAGTAACACCATGCGGCAAGGTTTTCCGTGCGACATAGTGCATTATTTTATATTTCCATAAGCTATTTTTCTTGCGAAAATTGGATAACTTTGTCTTACTATACTCTTTCTATACTCCAAACAAAAGCAACCTTGAAATTTTCTAAAGTTCCCTGACTTTTCACTTTTTGTATTTGTTGAGCTTTCAGCAACACTTGGATACAGTGTGATTTTCTGTCCTTCAAGGGGTATCAATACACCTTGAAGGGAGGCGACTCTTGAAAAATTAATATCTCCCTTGTCAAAAGGGGTCTATTCTTAAAGGAAAGAATTTGCTTCTGAGAAGCAAATTCTTTCCTTTAAGAATAGACCCACTTTTTAGACAGACAAATGTCCAGGCCTACAGGAAACAGGAAGTCCCCAAAGTTGCCCGAGATGTCTGCCAAAGGCTATGCCGCTGCTGCATGCACTTGAACATTTGGTTTGTGTGTTTGTTTTGGAGTTTAACAGCCCAGTCAACATTATTTAGGTCAAATCCAGCCAGTCAGTTTACCTATCCACACTTTTCCTATGCAGGTTTATACGTAAGCAGTTAACCAGTAAAGTGCACATCATTACTTACAACTGCGCTTCTTGACGCAGCGGAAGGAAGAGAAGGACCGTAGAAAAGACTTCATGATCAATCTTCATGAAAGAAAAGTGCCAACCACAGCAGGTATCGAACCTGTATCCTCCTTGGGCCAGTTGTTCAAAACTAACAACATCAGTAGTCAACATATCATTAAAACTTTGATCATTTATTATGGCAAATATGCTAACATTTTTGCTGAAAAAATGTGAGCAGCTTTTGCAAATGCAAAAGCTGCTCACATTTTTTTCAGCAAAAATACCAATGTTTTAGATATTATACTTGCTAGAACAGTTAACAATATGACCACTAACAAGCTCGTTAAGCTAACGATGCTTTGAACAATTGGGCCCTGATCACCAGTCAGATGCTCATCTGACAGAGCTACAGAGGTCAGCCAACATCAGGGTAGGTTGACACAAAAGTTTATGGTTTGACAAATGGATGAATGGATGGAAAAATCTGACTCCTTTATAGGGCCATACTTGTCATGTGTGTCCATTCACATATAATCTAGTGTATTTAAATACAGTAGAACTTCAATGGCTCGAACAACGATGGCTCGTTTACCATGGATGTGTCGAACCCTTTCTTGAGCCCCTATCGAAATCCTCTACATAAGAAATAGTTGGGGATAAATAAGGAGATTTTAGTCTTTTATCTTGCAAATGTATGCTGTGTGCGCTCATTTGAATCGCCTCGATGAGGCGATTCTACCTCAGTGGATCCAACTACCCCTGTCTCGAACAGATTTTCGAGGTCCCAAAAGTGTTCGAGCCATTGAAGTTCGACTGTAGGCTGTACCTCTTCTAAAGATGCATTTAGTTCTGTAATTTTTTCTTCCAATGTAAGTCTCTCCTTGGTCATCGCACTGACAAGCTTTCCATGTTCTACTTCATCATCTTTTAATTTCGACCTGAAACAACAACAGGAATTATGTTAGTACAGTCGAACTTCAATGGCTCGAACACCTTTGGGACCATGAAAATCTGTTCGAGACAGGGGTAGTTCGAGCCACTGAGGGTTACTCCCAGGAGGCATATCGAGGTGAATTTGGGACATCTTTTGATTTCCTATAATAAAAAGTATGCTGTGTGTACTCATTAGAATCGCCTCATCGAGGCGATTCTAATGAGCACACACAGCATACATTGGCAAGATACAATTCCAAAATCTCCTCAGTTATCCCGCACTATTTATTATGTGGGAGATTTCCCTAAGGACACAAAAACGGGTTCGACTCAGCCATGGTAAACGAGCCATCGGTGTTCGAACCATCGAAGTTCTACTGTATATTGTACTTACCCTAAATATTTGGACATCTTTTTACCCACTTTGTTCCAAATGAAAACTTCCATCTTATATGTATATAGCACAGATCCATTTAAAATTTTAGGCATTTCAGGTTGTGTTTTCTTCAAATTTTATTTGGAAAATGACGGAACCTGTTGCAAACAGTTCAGGCCCTGATCAGATGCCGCAGTCTGCGGCATCTGATCTGGGCCTGAGCTGTTTGCCAATTACCCTTTTTGGGGTTTCCAGTACAAAATGGGTTAATTTAGTTATATAATATCAACCAGCATAAGAAATTATTCATTTACTGGCTGCAAATTTCTTTTTACTCGGTGGCAAAAAGTGTAGATCCTGATCAGATTGTTACAGTGTTTGCATCAGTGCAAATTAGCGCAATTTCACTAGCGCCCGAGGCAAAAAAATACTGTCTGCGTCCACAGGATGCAAATTAACATTTATGATATGCCACGAGCCATGTGTGTGTGTGTGTGTGTGTGTGAATTCGGGTTTAACGTCACTTTCAACAATTTTTCAGTCATACCACGACGGTGTCTGGTTGCGACAGGAAGCTCAATGCTCACTTTTATAGTGCTGCCTCACTAAAGTATCATGTCCCAGACACATTACATGATACCACACCCAGTCAAATTATCCTGACACTGGGTCGACCAGTCCTAGCTCTACCCCGTAAATCTGAGTGCCAAGGGAGGAGCAGATAGTACCATTATTAACGACTTTGGTACGTCGCGGCCCGGGATTGAACCCGTGACCTCCCGTTCCCCGGAGCTGACACTCTACCAACTGAGCTACTGGGGCCGGTATGCCACTAGCCATACTGGTTCTTTGCTCAAAGATGCTGATGTGACCTCTAAGTAGCACAACAGGGTGCTAATATTATCAGCTACTAGAGACATAGCATGCACTACATGTAGGCCACTTCAGTTTCACAATAAATAAATGAGTAATAACCGAAATGTTACAGTTTAATCCAGGTAATTGGGACTCAAAAGATAAAGAGAAATAACTATTATATTGCGTAAAAAGTTCAGTTACATATGTACATGCATTGCTAGTCGGAACATTTTACCGTAAGACAGCATGTTGTGCATAGATCAGCCTGTGCAGCGATAAAGATTGAGTGAAAAACAGTTCCGTTTGTGGTAAAGTGGTTCTATCTTAGCCGTGTATTGACTACAATGTTGCGAGAAAATTTTTTTGGTAGACTGTAATTATATATTTCACTAATGTACCAATGAAAGTGGGTCTACCCATACCCAGCATAAGTCCAGTCCAGGTTTTACAAATACACATGTAACCCTCTTTACACAGTATGCTGACATCACAATGACAAAAATAGATATGGTCGTAAATAAACATTACCTTGTTTTTGCACAAGCACCACTCACAAGGTTTAACCCTTTTAGTACCAAATGGAATCTTCCTCCTTATATATATAGCAGGAGTCCATTTCAAAATTTATGGGTGTCAGGTTGTGTTTTCTTTAAAATTTATTTCGAAAATGTCTGAACTTTTAGCAAACAGTGGAGGCCCTGATCAGACCCCGCATTCTGCGGCATCTGATCTTGGCCGGCACTGTTTGCCAGGGTATCCGTTTTGGGGTTTCTGGTACAAAATAGGTCAACTTTACCTCCCCAACCCAAACCCCACCCCACAAGAAAAGGAAGGCAATCATGTCGGCTTACATTACAGTCTCAACTTTCTGCAACTTGTCTTGTAGAACCACAAGCTCATTTTCCATGTCCTTTCTTAGTTTTTCTTCTTCCTCATGTTGGGCTGTTTTCAGACTCACTTGCTCCTTACACGTGCTCAGTTCTTCCTGTGTAATCAGCAACTGCAGAAACAGAAGATCTCAAATGAGTTGTCAGTTCACTAGAATACTGACAAAGGCTATGCCACACCTGTAGTAAACTTGGCTATTTTGGTGAATGCTAGGGTGGCCACATTTGTTGACGGTTTGATGAACACATGGATGAACAAACGGACGGAAATTTGGACTTCTATATCATGCCATGCTAATCGCAGGCGTGACAATAAAATAATCCAGCACACGACAAAACCTATGATGTTTGTTTGTTGTATTGGAGTCTAACGGTCCAGTCAACACTATTTTAGGATATTTTGAGCCGGTCAGTTTACCTATCCACACTTTTGCTTGGCAGGCTTATACATAAGCGGTTAACCAGTACAGTTCACATTCTTTCGCAAGAAACTGACAACTGCCCTTCTTGAATCAGCGGAAGGGAGAGAATGACTGTAGAAAAGATTTCATGATCATTCTCCACAAAAGAATGTTGCCGACCCCACGGGAATCGAACCTGCATCCTCCTGATCACCAGTCAGATGCACACCCGACTGAGCTACCGAAACCTGCCACAACCTATGATGAGTATTAAGCTGCCAGAAAGATCATATCAACAGATACCGTATTACTCTTAATATTCGGACATCTCATATCCTTACCATACTTATTCTAAAATTTGAACAAGTACAATTTACTACCCGCTGTTGTGTCTAACAATAGCAGTGTGAGTGGCAAACAGTGCAGACCCTGATGAGATGCCGCGTTTTGCGGCATCTCATCTGGGTCAACACTGTTTGCTCAGGCCTGTCTGTCCGAATACACATGGTAAATATGGTAAGGTGTTTTTTTTTTTTTTTTTTTGTTTTTTTTTTTATATTGGTTATACGGCCCTTTCAAGATTATTTCACTCATACTAAGCCTATCTTTAATCAGAGGTGGGCGAAAACCGAAGTACCCGGAGAAAAACCAACTGACATTCCGTTGCAGAACTTGGCATCTCACTGGTAAGGTGGGTATCTGATGATAACTGCAGCATTATTTTCCATATTTCCCCATATAAACCTATGTTGTGGGCATTCATTTGAACCGCTTCACTGCGACAGTTCAAATAAATACCAACAAAATAGGTTTTTATTGGGAATCAACAAAAATGATCCTTTAACCCTTTTTGTACCAAATGGAATCTTCATCCTTATATATAGAGCAGGAGTTCATTTCAAAATTTAGGGATGTCGGGTTGTATTTTCATCAAACTTTATTTGGAAAATGACTGAACTTTTAGCATACAGTGGAGCCCTGATCAGACCCCGTGTTCTGTGGCATCTGATCTGGGCCTGCCCTGTTTGCCACTTTAATACCTGTTTTGGGGTTTCCGGTACCGAAAGGGTTAATTATCCCCAATTACAAACCTAAACCATTTAGAATTATTCAAGACTCAGATCAACCTACATACTCACCCAATATGGCACCCTGATGAGCATTTTTTCCTTTAAGAGTAGATCTTCATTTTTGTAACAGGTACAAAGATTTCAGTCAAGTGAATTTCATGAACAAGTTAGTATAGAATGGCATTTGTCCTGCTTATAAATATTAAAATGCAAATAAATAGAGAATTTCATTTATCTTTCTTATAAATATGAAAATGTCAATTGTTTATAAACAGGATAAATGGCATTCTATAGCTTTTGTCCTTGTTATAAATATTAAAATGCCAACAATTGTTGTCATTTTAATATTTATAAGCAGGATAAATATTTAAATTCCAATGGTTGTTGACATTTTAATATTTATGAGCAGGAAAAATGTTGTTCTCTATTTATTTTTGCTGAGCAGGAAAAAAGTCATTCTCCACTTATCTCAGTATAATAAGAACATTTATAGATAATATTTTAAATATATTTATCATATGACGTCGCGTCTGAGAGTGTAATAACGTCATGTATTATTTTCGATAATCCACTAGTGGATTAAATATGCAAATTAGCTAGATACGTCCCATAACGTTACATGTACGACGTCCTTAACGACGTCGCGTTTACTAACGGCAGAATGTTGACATTTTTGTAAACAATCGTGAATAAAATGCGTTTAAAAGGTCATATGATAAATAGAATCTTGCATTCGTGCCCATGTATTATTAAATTTATTAAACTCGTTGAGAAAAAGGGATAAAATGCTCGGCAAAGCCTCGCATTTTATCCCTTTTCCTCAACTCGTTTAATAAATTCAATAATACATGAGCACTCATGTAAGATCCTCTATTTACGTGTGAGACGCCAAGTTCTGCAACGGAAGGTCAGGTGGTTTTTCTCCGGGTACTCCGGTTTTCGCCCACCTATGATTAACGATCGGCTCGATATGAGTGAAATAATCTTGAAAGGGCCGTAAAACCCAAACCAAAAAAAAAAAAACAAAAAAAAAAGATCCTCTATTTATGAACACAAAAAATTTCATGATCAACTGAGATGAGCACAAAAAGTTTCGTAATCTTTGAGCCAGGTCTTGCCAAATGGTAATGCCAGCTGAAAATACATGACACCTTTGCCCCAATGAGACATACAGTGAGTCCAGGGTTCCCACTCAAAGGACAAAACTAAATTCCCTGACAGTTCCCTGACAAAAAGTCAAATTTCCGTGACAAAATTGGAACGGAAAAAGTCATAAACACAGACGAAACATTATGATGTGGCCTACGAATTGATTTGTAACATGCCAAATTTTTAAAATTCCCTGACATTTCCCTGACATTTTTAATAAATTCAATTTTTCCCTAACATTTTGAAATTCCCTGACATTTCCCTAACCTTGAAAAATTTCCGATTTCCCTGACATTTCCCTGAGTGTATGAACCCATACAGTTTATTCTCCTTGGTTATAAAACATTTTTCTTATTTCCAACCATAGCATGAACATTTTCCTTCATACAAGTAAAATTCCAACAATTTACAAAATTTCTATCTCCGCTAACCTGAACATGTAAAAAGCCTTTAGCTCGGTTTGGTGTTAAATGGCTCAGTCAACACTAGTAGCAATGCTGAGTCCATTAGTTTACCTAACCATACTTTCCTGCTTATACATAAAGTGTAAACCTTCCCCAGAAACTAAAAAACACCCTTCTTGAATCAGCTGAAGGAACAGAAAGTCTGGAGAAAAATTTTTCAAGAATAGTCTCAAGGAAAGAAATAGAGTGAAGGCAATAATCAGGAATCTATACAATTAACCCACATCTCCCATCAGAGACACCAAAGGGGAAGAAACACAAACATGAAATAACTAAACCCTAATGGAAACATCAACAGCGGAAAACCAAAACAACAGTTACTTTCCATCAAAATGGCCAATTGGTTATCCGAAACCAAAAAATATAAGGGAAACACCCAATAAAAAAAAAACTCAATAACAAAAATAAACAGTGACAGAAGAACGGCGTTGGAAGGTCAGAGAAAAGTATTTCACTGGGAGCTTCAATCGGATTTTATGCCGCCGCAATTCTCGCCCTTACTTTCGTCGCGATTTAGACAAATAGTTTGTTCAGTCCGCATGAAGGCTTCCTAACTCATCAGTGCAACATCTCCAAGAACACAAAAACCAAACAACCACAGAGATGAAACAACGGTGAGGACACAATAGCAAGAAACAACTGAAATGCCAGAGCAAAAGAAACCCAATAGTTAGACTCTGATGGGACCGACCAGAGACAGAGTTGCTGACCTGATGGGGATCAAACCCTCAACCTCCTGATCATCAGATGAAAGCATATTCGACTAAGCAACCAAGACCGGCTTGTAAAAAGCTACATTTTAACTGTTTTGAGTATAAATACAGTCAACCATCTTTATGCAGACATTCAATTTTACAACAAAACTCTTTTTAATGACATTTTCAATGGAGCAAGATTCTACTCTCAAGCTGATACAGACTAATTGAGACAGTCAACAATATTTTATCTAATACTCCAAGAAACAATTGTTGTGGATATTTGTTAGAATTGCCTCACCGAGGCGATTCTAAAAGATATCCACAACAGTGTTTCTTGGAGTGATTAAGAAACACTTTATTTTCTATCATACTACCCTGTAATCGGATACTCTGAATTGACAAATGCTTTATAAGGGCAAAATGTTGGGAACAAATGACATCTCAGGCCCTTCGCCCAATGAAACCAATAAGTTCTATGAGCAGAGATGGACCAACTCGCACCGCTTTGTCTGGGCAGGCTTAGATCATCTAAGCGGTTTACCAGTACTTGTGTGCGATCGGTTTCAGCTCTGCGTGGAAGCATCATGCAGCCCGTCTATTTCTTCAAGCCCCGATGGGCGGGGGCCAGATGGATATCTAATACTAAGAAACAATTTTTGTGCATATTTGTAAGAACAGATATCCACAAC
The DNA here is from genome assembly GCA_963580285.1 of Lucinisca nassula. NCBI lineage: Eukaryota > Metazoa > Mollusca > Bivalvia > Lucinida > Lucinidae > Lucinisca > Lucinisca nassula. The sequence continues at coordinate 36,404,945 of OY757015.1, read as the reverse complement.
GATTGTTTCTTGGAGTGATTAAGAAACCCTTTATTTCCAATCGTACTACTCCGTAATCTGATACTATAAAGCTCCAATTTCTTTATAAGGGCAAAATGTTGGGGAACAAATACTGTCATTATAACAGCGGTCCTCTGTAAGTTTTTTGACTTGAAGCCTGGTTGCTGCTTTACTCCACCTACCATATGTTTAACTTTTCCCAGCTCCTGCATTGTGGATATCTGTTAGAATCACCACACCTCAACAACGGTTGTTTCTTGGAGTGATTAAGAAACCCTTTATTTCCAATCGTACTACTCCGTAATCTGATACTATAAAGCTCCAATTTCTTTATAAGGGCAAAATGTTGGGGAACAAATACTGTCATTATAAAAGAGATCCTCTGTCAGTTTTTTTACTTGAAACCTGGGGCCACATGCTCAAAACTAACGACATCGTTAGCTAACGTATCGTTAAAACTTTGATCATTTATTATGGCAAATATGCTAATATTTTTGCTGAAAAAATGTGAGCAGCTTTTGCAGATGCAATAGCTGCTCACATTTTTTCGGCAAAAATACCAACATATTCGATATTATACTTGCTAGAACAGTTAACAATTTGACCACTAACGAGCTTGTTAAGCTAATGATGCTTTGAACAACTGGGCCCTGGTTGCTGCTTTATTCCACCTTGTTTGTTTGTTTGTTTGTTTGTTTGAATCTGAGTTTAACAGCGCAGACAACACAATTTTAGGTCATTTTTTAGCTGGTCAGATTACCTATCCACACTTTCCTGGGCTGGCTTATACGTAAGCGGTTAACCAGTACAGTGCACATTCTTTCGCCAGAAACTGACAAATGCCCATCTTGAATCATCAGAAGGGAGTGAATGACCATAGATCAATCTCCATGAAAGAATGTTGCTGACCCCGGCAGGTATCGAACACGCGTCCTCCTGATCACCAGTCAGACGCGCATCCTAATGAGCTACCGAGACCGACACTTTACTCCACCTACCATATGTTTAACTTTTCCCAACTCCTGTGTTGCAAATCCTTCTATCTCCTCCTTGAGATCTTCCTGTTTACAGTATTTCTCCTTTATCATCTCTGCTTCCTTCAGTCTGTCCATCAACTCTTGATTTTCCTGTCAAGAAACAGCTCATTATGTAAGCAGACTTGCCTACCCCTTGAGACAGAAAATAGTAAGAGTAAGATAGTCCAAAAAAAATAGTAAGATTCAAATTTTATTCGTAAGGGTTTAAAGGTATCTGATGTGAGGTCAAAATAAGCCCATTTCCTCGAGTTTTTTTTTTTTTTTTGCTGCAATAAATCGGCCGATTCAGCTTTTCTTTTTTCCCCATGATTTTTTTTCCTTTGTAAAGGCATCCATCTTGCTGCTCATACCGAAACAAATTTGTTAAATGATCTTGATTGGATCATTTCCCTAACATTAGCCGATGAAATTTAATTTAATTTCGCAACGAGAGTAAGCCAGGAACGACAACTATTGTCTTTTTCCGGTATAAATGCGCGCTTACCCGAACCGAACCGAAATAATCGCGCCGATTTACCGATTTTTTTCCAAACACCGAAAATCGTACGGGATTCGGCCGTGGTCGTAAGGTCAGAATTTGGACATGAAAATAGTAAGCCTTACGACCAAATCGTAAGGGTAGGCAAGTCTGTGTAAGCGATCAAGGAAAAGTGGTCAAAACGTTAACTATTCTGAAAACTTAAAGATTAAGTAGCAAGAAAGGACAGGGATGCGGTGAACAAAGTTTCCTAAATCTGAGACAGTTAACCCTTGTTCTGCTGAACCCGGATATGTCTTATCTTTCAAACAATGTAGATCCAGATCAGATGGCTTCTTCAGAAGCCATCTGATCAGGATCTGCATTGTTTGCCATTCAGATAGTGAATTTGTTGCAATAATTTGCATCAAGTAATCTAATTGGCTGATAATCAGTAGTGGGTGTGGCATATATGAATATTCAGCAGGACAAGGGTTAAGATGGACAGGTCACTTTACCAGGATGCCCAAGGAACATTTCACAAAGAAAGTAATCAATAGAAAACAAGCAATGTAAATATGCTCCCATGGTGGTAAAAAGAAGCAGTACAAGGGCACCCTCAAAAAATCCCTCAAGGACTTCAACATACTAAACTCCATTCAGAAAATCTGAATCATCGATTTTTTCGTTTATCGCGTTTAATACTCATTTTAACCCATATATCACTGTGGGAAAGTTGTAGACCTCACTCTCCGCCAATTTCTCCAGCAAGTCGTATGCCTCTGCGACAGCCAGGAAAGGCTGTGATTATTTGGAGAAAATTGCAAAATCTAAATTTTCTTTCACAGACTAAGACATTCTGACAGGTTCGACACACCCTTGTAAACCATATATAGAAGTGGTCACTGCTCTTGTAAATTACAAGGGCGTGTATATTTTATTGCACGATCACTTCATGGAAAATCATTAGCTGTGACATCACATCTGATATCGGTATAATTTTGACCACTGTTGACAGCACATCGCGCTAGTGGCTCCCTGGTCCTAGAGAGCTTCTATCTAGCCATTCGAATGTAAGGTGTGTCATAAAAGCACATCTATTTATTTATCTTGTCTGCACAAGATATTATGTTGTGCGGACAAGATATTATCTTGTCCGCACAAGATAATATCTTGTGCGGACAAGATAATATCTTGTGCGGACAAGATAATATGTTGTCCGCACAAGATAATATCTAGTCCCCACAAGATATAATCCTGTGAGCTCAACATATAAAATGAAAAAAAATCATGTCCCTTCCCGGGTTCCGTAGGATGCTAATGAAAACGAGGCCAAAACAGAATTAGTGAAGCCAAGCAGAAGTGTATGACACAAAGCCAGAGCCAACACATCATCAACAGAGCAGTCGTCCTCTAACCTCTTTTGCTCTATCTGCAACACACAGTTTAGAGCTAGAATTGGTCTCATCAGCCGTCTATGAACACAAAAACAGTAGCATTTGATTAAGACTGGTCATTGTCAGTAATGACAGATGAACCATGCTATATGGTAACTCTTACCTTGTCCTTTTTCTCTAATTCCTTCTTGAATTTGTCTACCATTGTAGCTCTGCTCACTTGATACTGTTCATTGAGATCTTGGTTTCTTTTTGCTGTTGCTGAAATACAATGACTCAGAAAATCAAAAATTATTTTGCTTGTTCTTGATTTCAGATGCCATAGGACATGCACTATTTTCTAGCAGAATTTTCCGTCAAAACTAGAATAAAAACAAAACTAGAAATGTGTCCATAAGACACGGATGCCCCCGCCTGAAAATATGTTGATGTTAGTATTTGACCTTCAACAGCTAAGTATGACCTTGACCTTACAGGTACGGACCTGGGTCTTAAGTGAAATGAATTGTCTCATGATGGATAACATTCTGCCAAGTAATTTCCAAATCCATCTAGGAATAACAAAGCTACTGAACAGACACAAGAAAAAAACTCTTTTATTTACCTTTGACCTCTAAGTATGACCTAGACCTTGGACATACCAACCTGGGTCTTGCACATGACACATTGACTCATGATGGTTAACATTTCTACCAAGTAATTTCCAAATTCATTCAGAAAAACCTGACACAAGAAAAAAGACATTTTTCTTTACCTTTGACCTCTAAGTATGACCTTGACCTTGGACATACCAAGCTGGGTCTTAAGCAAGACACATCGTCTCATGATGGTTAATATTTCTGTCAAGTAATTTCAAAATCCATCCAGAAATAAGGAGTTATTGACTGTAAGATTCTGACCCTTTTTTAACCTTTGACCTCTAAGTATGACACTGAACTGGGTTTTATGTGAGACAGATCATATCATAATGGCGAACATTTCTGCCAAGTAATTTCAAAATCCATCTAGAAATAAGGAAGTTACTGACCCTGTTTAAGTTACCGGTATGGACACTCTTTTACCTTTGACATATAAGTACAACCTTGACCTTGGAAGTATGGATCTGAGTTTTGTCCACAACACATCGTCTCATGGTGGTTAACATTTCTGCCAAGTAATTTCAAAATCCATCCAGAAACAAGAAAGTTATTGACCCTGTTTAAGTTTCAGACCCTTTTTTGACCTTTGACCTCTAAGTAGGACCTTGACCTTGGAGCTATGGACCGGGTTTTTGCGCAGGACACATCATCTCATAATGGTTAACATTTATGCATGGTAATTTCAAAATCCATCCAGAAATAAGAAAGTTATTGGCTGCGTTTAAGTTTCAGACAGACGGACCAACAGACAGGGCCACTGCCATATGCCCTTCCACCATTCTTCGAATGGCGGGGACATAAAAATAGGCCTGACACCCTAATATGACAAATGGACTTGTTCAACATACAGCAATGGAAGAGTTCCTTAAAATGCAATGGGTTAATAAATTCAATAATACACGAACTTTTGTAAGATCCTCTATATATACAGTTGTAAACACAAAATATGATCAGAATTCCAATGTCATAAAAAAATATTGCTTTTTATTGGCTGATATTCCATTTTATGCGGCTGACAGATCCTTAAAATCTTACAAATGAAAATGTGCTTTAGAATGGGAATAACTGCACTAAAAAGTGTTTAGTTTGTTTGTACTGGAGTTAAACGGCCCAGTCATCACTATTCAGGTCATTTTTGAGCTGGACAATTTACCAATCCACACATTTCCAGGGCAAATTTATATGTAAGCTGTTAACCAGTACAGTGCACATTCTTTCGCTAGAAACTGACAACTGCCCTTCTTGAATCAGCGGAAAGGAGAGAATGATGTAGAAAAGATTTCATGATCAATCTCCATGAAAGAATGTCTATCAGCAATGCCATGGATATACAAACAGCAATAAACATCAATGTCAAGGATATACAATCTTGTTGACTGGTAAATTTAAATTTGACTGACAAAATGCCCAGGCAACAACTCTTTAATGTCGTAGCTATGAACATAGGCTAGTCCTATCATTTTTGCACTGTGTACTCGTATTTTGCATAATCCACACCTAACTTTTGCCAACAATACATGGAATTATAACAAAAGAAACGTGTCAATATGACACAGATGGCCCTGCCCAGAGGTCCTCCCAACTCCGAAAAAGCATGTTGCAACAACAGCTGTCATCAGACTGCATAGCTCGCCTGGAAAAGTGTCCTAAAGATAATGGGCATAGATGAGTGTATCGCTGATTAAACCTTTAGACAGATATGCATCATCACGTCAAGTATGAAAAAAATCCATCATATGGTTTGGAAAATATGATCTCTTAAAAACTTCTATTTTAAAAAGTTCTAATTCTGTGACCTTGACCTTATGGTCATGGCTGTGGGAGTGGGGTGTGGTATTGCTGTATAAAACTATGGACCTGTATCTATCACATGGTTTGTAAAATACAAGCTCTTAAAAAAATAAACATTAAATTTTTTTATTAAAGTCTGTGACCTTGACGTTGAGGTCATGGACACCGGAGGTGGTATTGCTGAATAAAATTTTGGACCTGTATTCATCATCATGCCAAATATGAATCAAATCAATCATATGGTTTGCAAAGTATGAGCACTTTAAAGTCCAGATTGCACCTGGTATGATGTTACAGGATCACATACGTACTTACACACACCCATACGGAAGAACATGCATAATGTACATGGGTACATACCCCTATAATATATGTCCCAAGCATCATGCAAATGTTGGGGTCATAAAAAGAGAATAAAAATGTCATTTCTCTATTTTCATAATGTGCATTAAGCAGTGGTTAATGAAGATTTTAACCCTCATTCCACTGATCACAACAACCCCTATCTTTGCAAATAGTGTAGATCCAGATCAGATGGCTTCTGAAGAAGCCATCTGATCAGGACCTGCACTGTTTGTCATTCAGTTGGCAAATTTGGCTGGATACACTAAATTAGCTGAAGGTAAAAATGGGAGCGGCTAAATAATTTATTCAGCAGGATAATGGTTAAGATAAGACCACCATCTCTGTCACCTCATGAAATTTCACTTCTTCCATAAAAACAAAGAGAACTCGTACCATCTTGATGTTTTTCCACGATGGCCTCCAACTTTTCAATGCTCTTGGTCTTGTCTCTTATCACAGATACATACTCTGTAGGTGAAGTAAAATACATGGTTAGTGTCTCAAACAGGAATTGATACACATTCTGAAGTACAATGCAAACTCTCTTCTACAACAGCCATTTAGGAACGTAAAAAATAGGCTGTTGTGGGGATGCGATCGCTAAGCAGATGTTTTTGTCTGTCTGAATTAAGGATGACATTACCAGTACTAATGTGCAGCCAGTTTCAGCTCTGAATCGAAGCATCATGCCGCCCAATCTATTTCTCCGAGCCCCAATGGTGGAGCCTGGTATGGAGACACCACAAGACAAAACCTAAAATATCATGTGGAATTCGGTCTATGCAACCAGAAGAGACTCAGATCAGCCTTGTTTGATAGCCAGTAGGTTGTAAAGGGCTCACACGATCAGCAAAGACTCGGATCAGACTGTGTATCTGCAGTCTGATAAGAGTCTTCACTGGTCACACATATCTTAGTGTAGGTTTTGTCAAGTGTTGGCCCATATATATCATTTCCAAAGGTCCTCCAGGTGTAAAAAACACAAAGAATAACTGAAAGCTACTAAATATGCTTTTAAAATCGGAATAAGTCTTAAATGCAGCTGGTCTTAACCCTTATCTTGCTGTTCACGACAACCCATATATTTGGAAACAGTGTAAATCCAGATCAGATGGCTTCTGAAGAAGCCATCTGATCAGGATCTACACTGTTTGACATTCAGTTTATGAATTTGTAGGAATAAATTACATCAAGTAATCTGATTGGTTCAAAGTCACAGATGGGTGTGGCTAAAATGAATATTCAGCAAGAGAAGGGTTAAAAGTGGAAAGTTCATCGTATCTGATCCAGCCTGACCCCACTAAATTTCAAAATGAATTTCTGTACAAACATTGTGTTGTGAGAAATATAAGAATCTTACATGGGTGTGAGGGGTGGCTGGGTAATTGGATATAAAAATGTGTCCTGAGGGCCACTTTCTGGCTTACCAAGGGCTTGCTGAATGATACTGGACAGTGATCCCATGGAACTGTTTTTTCCCATCTACCCCACACACCCATGTATTAAAGCGTCAACATCCCCATATTTTGATGGCAATAATGCTGTCTTTTTGACGACACGGTATGTGAATTGATGATAAGTATGTGACGTCCTATTCAACCAGTATACATAACTCACAAGATAATTCTTTACTTTTATCCTATCCCTTGGTAGAAAAAGAATTTTTACCCAGGGTTAAGTCCAGGATTTCCTCAACTGGTGGGCAAGAAGATTTTATTCCAATGAAAATGGGCTTATCTATGGCATCACGCTAGCAAGTATGTGTGCGGAACAAGTCTGTATACTCCCATTTTACACTGTGGTTTATAGCATATATGATATTCTTGCAATATCTGTTCCAAATGATAGACTGCAGGTATCTGTTAGAACTGCCTCATAAAGCGGTCCTAGCAAGCACTTACAATCTATATGTAAAGCAGAAATGAAAAGAATGTTACAAAATTTGATTTGTTAAAATATCATTTTTGTAGATATGAAAGAATGTGCTATGTTACATGCATAACATCCCAGTCAACACTATTTAGGCTATTTTGAAGATGTTGCTTCCAATTCTGTGGGATTTTTACCCGACAATGAGATGAAATGACCTCAATCCCTGCAGCCCAATGAAACCAATATGCATGGAAGGTCCGACTCGCACCACTTTGCCTAAGCAAGCTTAGAACTTGTAAGCAGTTTACCAGTACTCATGTGTAGTCGATTTCATCTCTATGTGGAAGCATCATGCAGCCCCATCTATTTCTACAAGCCCCAATGGGCAGGGGCCAATTTTACTTGTGTATGAGATATTCTTATGGCCCCTTTCGTTAATTGCAGAAAATACCCACCATTTACTTTTGCCTGTAGTGTTTTGCACTGTTCAGCTTTCTTCTGAAGTTGTTGTGACAGCTCCTCTTTTGAACCTCCTGCCTGAAAAACAATGACGGAGAGATCAGGGCCCAGTTGGTTAAAGCTTAACAAGGTCGTTAGTGGTCAAATTGTTAACTGTTCTAGCAAGCACAATATCTTAAATTTTGTTATTTTTGTTGAAAAAAATGTGAGCAGCTTTTGCATTAGCAAAAGCTGCTCATATTTTTTTAAGCAAAAATATTAGCATATTTACCATAATAAATGATCAGTTTTAACGATATGTTAACTAACAACTCCGTTAGTTTTGAACTGGACCCAGGATAACAATGCGCAAACAGGATAATAAGGGGTACAGGGACTTCAAGACTACACAAGACTTAAACAAACAGCATACCTGCGATAATTTTTAACTGTCTGAGGGAGCTTTGCCATTGTGATGAGGGAGATATAGGGAAATTCTCAATTCAAATGTCATAGAGAGACTCCAAACTTTTGCTAAAATTTAGCATAAATTAGGCAAAAATCTGCATCAAAATGAGGGAGTTTGCCTCCTGATGAGGGAGGTATCACAAGTATGAAATACAGCTCCAGTTTGGACTTACAATTTGGAGGTACTTTTTACTTTTTTTATCATAACCCATTGTATACACATTGGACTCTTCCATTGCTATATCTTGGCAGCCCCCGTCCATAGGGGCTTGAAGAAATATATGGGCTGCATGATGCTTCCACGCAGAGCTGAATCCGGCCCGCACACTAGTACTGGTAAACTGCTTAGAGGATCTAAGCCTGTCCAGGAACCGCGGTGCGAGGCGGACCGTCCATGATAATAAACCCTATTGGTTTCATTGGGTGACAGGGCTTGAGATGTCATTTCATCTCAATGTCGGGTAAAAGTCCCACAAAACTGGAAGCAGCGTCTCCAAAATGACCTTTACAGTGTTGAAGGGGACGTTAAACCTCAAATCAAACAATTGCTATATCTTGGACAAGTCCATTTGTCATATAAGGGGTGTCAGGCCTTTTTTTTTTGTTTTTATATTCTGTCAGCAAATAGTGCAGGCCCTGACAGATGCCGCATTCTGTGGCGTCTGATCTGGGCCTACACTGTTTGCCAAGGTATCCCTTTAGGGGTTTCCAGCAATGTAATGGGTTAAAACATGTTTTAGGTAGGTGTGATGGCTGTAAAAAGCCTTCCTGTCCTTCATCATAGAGCAGATCATATTTTCTAGTCCTTTGGGATTATTAATTCCACAGTGGCATTTTGTTTGTTAGAATTGAGGTTTAACTTTTCTGGCCTGTCAAGACTATTTAGGTCAATTTGGAGATGTTGCTTCCAATTTTGTGGGACTTTTACTCAACAGAGAGATGAAATGACATCTCAAGCCCCCCACCCCACCCCCACCCAAAACAAAATACAATAGAGATGGTCTGATTCACACCTCTTTGCCTGGGCAGGCGTTGACCTTTTAAGCAGTTTACCAGTATTCATGTGTGATCGGGTTCAGCTTTGTGTGGAAACACCATGCAGCCTAGCCAGGATGGGCAGGAAATGTGGTAGTTTGAAAATATTTGAATCATTGATGAGGCCTACTTGACCAAAACTAGCTAGTTTGCCCACAAAAAAATTGTACACTCCATACTTTTCAGTTCTTAATTTCAAAGAATATCTGTTTTATAGAGCATAGTAATAATAATGATCTCAATCAGGAAATTCTACCAAGAACCAACAATAAAAATTTTAATGTGAAAAAATAACAAGAATTCCACCGAAGGCTATGTCACGCCTGTGAAGGCACAAAGTCACCAAACCAAGAAATCTAGGGTTAGGACAAATATTTATGCTTCCATAAAAGCTGCCATTCCTAGATGCAAGCTTGTACCAAATATCATTAATGAAGCTCTAATAGTTCTTGAGAAATGAACTAAAACATTAGGTTGAACACTAAGATTGATGCAATAGTTCACTAAGTCAGTGGACCATGAAATTTAGGTCAAGGTCAAATATGGATGCTTGCATTTGAGTTGCCATCCATATATACAAGTTAGTACCAAGTATCATTAATGAAGCTCTTATAGTTCTTGAGAAATAAACTTGACCATTTGGGTGAACGCTAGGGTGGTCGCAATATTTTACAAAGTCAGTGAACCATGAAATGTAGGTCACGGTCAAATATGGATGCTTGCATTTAAGTTACTATCCACAGATAGAAGTTTGTACCAAATATCATTGATGAAGCTCTTATAGTTCTTGAGAAATAGTTCTTGAGAAATAAACTTGACCATTTGGGTGAACGCTAGGGAGGTCGCAATATTTTGCAAAGTCAGAGAACCATGAAATGTATGTCAAGGTCAAATTTGGATGCTTGCACTAAGTTGCCATCCACAGATACTAGTTTGTACCAAATATCATTAATGAAGCTCTTATAGTTCTTGAGAAATAAAGTTGAACCTCAGGGTGAACGCTAGGGTGGTCGCAAATGTTGACACCTTGACAAACGGATGGACTGACGGACGAACGAACGGACGGAAAACCGGGCGCCTATATCCTGCCAAGCTAATAGTAGGCGCGACAAAAATCATCCTAATATTCTGGAGTTAACTGTTACCCTTATCCTGCTGAATAAATTAAGCCACACCCATTCTGACTATAGCTATGAGCCAATCAAATTACTTGAAATAATGTTCAATTCACAATCTGTATGACAAACAGTGTAGATTCTGATAAGATGGCTTCCATCTGATCTGGATCTATACTGTTTGCAAAGGTAAGACTTGTTGTATTCACCGGGATAAGGGTTAAATAAATCTCTTGATATCCAAAAATGAGCCTAAGGTTTCCTTCTTGCCATCGCAGTCATATCATCATTTTTCTCACATATCCATCTTAACAAAAAGAATTTCGGCCCCTGCCCATCAGAGTTTAAAGAAATAGATCGGGCTGCATGATGCTTCCATACAGAATGGGAAGCGATAGCACACAAGTATTGGTAAACTGCTTAGAAGGCCTTAACCTGCCTAGGCCAAGTGGTGCAAGTCAGACTGTCCATGCTTATAAACCTTATCAGTTTCATTGGGTGGCAGAGCTTGACATGCCATTTCATCTCAATGTCTGGTAAAAGTCCCACAAAACTGAATGATGACCTAAATAGTGTTGACGGGGACAATAAACCTCAAACCAAACAAACGACAAGAATTCCGCCACAGAAATATACGTTTTGGGTACTTATTAAAAGTGACTGAGTCAAGTGCACGGAATTTATATTATTCCCCTTGTTACCGGATAGCAGTCCTTGTCTGTGAGCCAAACAGTTAATGCCCTGGTGAGTGGTGATGTAAGATACACAACACCTTCTGCAGCCTTCTTGAATCAGTGGTAGAAGGAGAAAGAATTTGCTCCCAGTGGTAGAAATTTGTTTCCTTCAAACAATTTTAAAAGGGAAACACCAAAACAGGTCACTAGTAGACAGTGCAGGCCTAAATAGGATACTGCAGATTGAGCCTTCACTGTCTCAGTCTGGGGGAAATTTCAACCATTTGCTAAATAGATTTCTTAACATAACTGAACTTGAAACCCCTCAATTTTTAAATGGACTCCTGTGGAATATATAAAGGGGAGGATACCACTCAGTTTGAATTTGAATCGAGGTTTTACGTCCCCGTCAACACTATTTAGGTCATTTTGGAGAAGTTGCTTCCAATGGGGGAGTTCCAAATCTGCCCACGCACAGATTTTCTTGAAACTTCAATTGTTGTTTACTTGAGGACTATCAACTATATATATAACTTTGTTTTATTTGATAAATTACTATATATCTCAGGAGAGCTCCTTGGGGTAGTCCCCTGTAGTGGTCATACACACCTTTGAAGTTTTCAGTCTTAAATCAATAGGTATGATTATTTTCAAATTTTGTTGCTTTGATTGGCAACAGAACTCTATAAGGATGTATCTAATACAAAAAATGTAAATGTGTCTAAGTCTTTAAATTTTTCTGATAAATTTATTTTCCAAATTTCTTCTACTTTTCATGAAAATTTATAAACAATGAGATTTTCATCATAAGTGTTATATGTGTTACTGATCTTGTCACCCCAAGATATTGCATATAAAATAGGCCACATATAACCTCCATATAGCAAACAAATTTCAGAAAAGTCAGAAACCGGTAACATTGTTTTTGATTGCTAGATATGGGTTCAGGTCTATTTTTGTGCTAAAATCAGTTGCAATATAAGGGGACAAGATTTCCTTAAAGTGTATTTTTATTGTGTTTTTAATGACCATTTGGTGCCACGTTATCATACAAAGCTTAGCATAGACATTTATGTAATAAAAACTCTCTCCCCCCTCCCCACACCCCCCCCCCCCCCCCCCCAACACACACACAAAAAGATCAGGCGTTTTAGTTTGACTTTTCAAAAGTAAATGAGAACATACATTAACAAAGTATACCAGTCCAGTCCAAACATTTGAAAGAGAAAACATAAAATGCATTCATGCACTATTCATGATGAATGTTAATTTTGACAGTTTTGCAAAAATGATTATCCTGAAAAAAATACATTATGGCAGAATAGGAATAAGACAAGGTGAATCTTTTTACCCTGTTTTATTTGGTCTTTCTGTATATTTTTAAACCCCGAAATAAAAAGACACTTGGTGTCAGTAATACGCAATGACATATTGAATCTGCTTAATAAATTACTTGCATAGCCCTATTTTTTTTCTTTAATTATGTTTGCTGTTGTCATTCTCTTCTTTAAAATAAAACAGCAGCCAATAAATTGCTAACTGTGAAGGGACAGACTGATTTTTCCATTTGTTCTAATGATTGATCGGTCCATGTGTTGGTAATTTTTTCTTACATCACTTGGTCAAAGAGACTCACACTCCGCTCGCCCACCAAAGGTTTTGTGAGATCATGAAAACTATTTTCTGCATTGTTTCTAGGTTCATTATAACATCTGCAAAAGTGTAAGCTACAATGTCTTAGTCTTCAAAATAAATGCAGAGCTAGTCACACTGTAACTAGTTGTAAAAATTGGCATTTAGCATACTCTTCCCTAAATGAAATAGATGGAAGGCAAGTTGCTGTAACTAATGCATTTGATAGCTGATATTATATTTAGATGTTCTAATACCATTCGCATTTTTAGTCATCTGTTGCAGTATTTGTCATCTGTGTTAAGTTTTCTAGCTCTGTATTCATCTGTTTTTGCAAATGGCGTAAATCAGCTGTTAGTTGTACTATTAGCATATTTCTGAACCAAAATCTGCAGTTGGCTTTATATTTTTCCATATTACTGATAGCAAATATACCGTTTGCTCTTTTCTTAATCTGAAATAGTTCGAAAGCTGAACTGATTCATCTTCTCTATAATACTAATTCATGTTACTCAAAAAATAACTGGTTGCTTTCTTGATCATATTTAAGAATATAAATACAGTATAACCTGTCTTAGTGGCCACCTCTATTAAGCAAGCAACCTGTCTTAAGCAAGCAGGCTTTCAGTTCCGGGAAAGGGAAAATGCATTAAAATTCACCTGTGTTAAGCAAGCACCTATCTTAAGCAAGCACTTTTTGGTTATCCCAAAGGTGCTTGCTTAATACAGGTTGGACTGTAGATCATATTTAAGAATATAACTTTCTGACACTGATTTGCACAGCAGGCGACATTTGTTTGTGCTTTAGTCCAGATTTTGCGGGGGGCATTGTTAGAGTGACAAAAGAGCCAACACAGTTGTGTTTCCATTTTTTTACAGTAATCTGTGTAAACAGTGAGCCAAAAGATCAGAAAATATTGTTTGTGGTATTATGACATACCTGGCTCAACCATAATAAAACATCATTACTCTTGGCCATTCAAGCAAGCTGTGTCATTCAGGTATGACAATCAGACTTTTCAAACGCTTTAAGTAGACTGCATCAGTTCAGAGAGTCAAGCGATAGAACCATCCATTTTACTTGCCATTTCTACAATCTTTGTCATAATAAGCTTCAGCAGTCTTTAGGATTACATTAAATGCTAAAACGCCTGTTAAGAAATGAAATATATTTTCAATTAAATCCGATTGAATTGTTAATGAGCGCTCAAAATGAATTTTGTTTTTGGTGTTCCCCAGGGTGCCATAACTGATACAAATGCTGATTAAATGAGCTCATACTACACAATCAAGGTTTAAACATACATATATTCATGTGAATATATATATTGGTGTGCGATTTCTCGATTGAAAATGTTATACCATATCTACAAATGGTTTGAAAAAAAAATCTGACCACTACTATTCAATGTTCAAATGCAGTATGTTACCGGTCTCAGATTTTCAAGAAAGTTTGACAAAATGATCTACATGTACATGGGCAATTTTCATATTAAAATGATGGGGTGACAAGAACTGCAACAATGTAAACTCAAAAGTCAAACATACTCCAAAAGATTTTATGGTTGTGAAATCTGGGGTCTGCTCCATATGAAATTGATCATAGTCTATGGAACTTCAACTGAACAATAGCAAATGTGATACAAAAATAATCACAAATGACTACAAAGATGCCTGAGAACAAAATAACTCCAAAACATAAGAAGCTGTTATGTATATATACACTTGTTTGAGGGTACCCCTATTTTCGGAAGTGGAAATAAACAAAACATTGTAGATTTATAATGAAAACAGATATGAGAGTGAAATAGCTAAGTAATGAACAATCATTTATCAGGCATTAACTATGCACAATATCATGGAAATCTGTGCGTGGGCAGAACCCTATGGAAATTTACTATAGGCTGGAACTCCACCTTTGTGTGACTTTTACCAAACATTTAGATGAAATTACATCTCAATCCCTGCCGTCCAAACAAACCAAAAGGGAAAATATGTAGGGATGGTCGGACTCGCACCACTTAGCTTTGGAAGGCTTAGACCCCTAAGTGGTAAACCAGTATCATGTGTGGCCGGTTTAAGCTTTGCACGGAAGCATCATGCAGCCCAATATATTTCTTCAAGCCCCGATGGGAGGGGGCTTCTCAGTACAAAATGGATTAACAGCAGTGCCCCCACACCCAATAAAAGATGGCAAAACTTTTATGTGCGACTGTGAGTGAGTGAGTGTTTGAGTTTTACGTCCCACCAACAGCTCAGGTCATATGGAGACGGGACCTCGGTTTAAAGACTCATCCGAAAGTCTATGTGCGACTGTCACCTCCCTTGAATGTTTATCTGTTCAGTTTATGGTATTGTATACCTACCACGGAGTCATCACTCGCCTGACTGCTTGCTGGAGAGATGACAGAGCTGACAGCAACATCTGAGAAGTCTAGAGATTTTTTACTTGATGGACTCTGACCTGGCGAGGCTGAAAACAGAAAAAAAAACACTGGATCAATATGAAACCTGTCTTAGTGGCCACCTCTATTAAGCAAGCAACCTGTCTTAAGCAAGCAGGCATTCAGTTCCCCCAAAAGGAAAATGCATTAAAATTCACCTGTGTTAAGCAGGCACTTGTCTTTGAATATCCCGTAAGTGGTTGCTTAATACAGGTTCGACTGTATTTCAAAGGTATCAGTACATGTCATTTGTTTCAACAAGTTACACCATTCCTCTTGCTTATACATGTACAGTAAAAATCTTAACCCCTAAGATGCCGAGAAAAACTACATCTGAAAATGTCGTCTGCTTATGTCAACTGCTGAATCTTTCTGCAAATTTTTAAAAAATATTTTTGCATGCAGGCAGTGTGAACCCACATTCGACTGCTCCTAGAGGAGCAGTCTGATCTGGATCCACACTGTTTGCAAAAATGATTTTTTAAGTAACCAGCAGTCAACAAAGCAGATGACAATTGTTGTCACTTGTGATTGGCATTTTATGGGTTCAAAATTCCGACACCTTGAGAACTTGATGTAATTCTTCTGAAATTGTAACAAATTTGTTTCATGATCCAGCAAGGAGTCCAAAAAGTGCAGATAGAATGGCAACCAGTGTAGATCCTGATCCTGTCCTGCTCAGAAAGCTCCTTCAAAAGCAGTCTGATCTGGACCTGCACTGTTTGCTTAGGTGTATCTGTCTCAATACTTAAGATCATTATGGTAGTTAACCCTCATCTTGCTGTTCACGACAACCCCTATCTTTGCAAAGAGTGTGGATCCAGATCAGATGGCTTCTGAAGAAGCCATCTGATCAGAATCTACACTGTTTGACATTCAATTTATGAATTTGTAGGAATAAATTACATCAAGTAATCTGATTGTTTCAAAGACAGAAATGGGAGTGGCTAAACTGAATATTCAGCAAGAGAAGGGTTAAGTGATGAAGGAGTAACACAAGTTCACCTACAGGAGAAATCATCCAAAAGACTGGAGAAGCCCAGAATTCGAACCCATAACCCCTCAGAATCATTTACAGTGTACAAGTATGCTAAGCAAATCTTTGTGTTTTTTTATCATATGACATCACGTCTGAGAATATTATAATGTCATGTATTAAATTCGGTAATCCACTAGTGGATTAAATATGCAAATTAGTTACGCTCCGTTTACATTACATGTATGATGTCCTTAACAAATGGCGGGATATTCACATATATGTAGAAAAATCGTGGATTAAATTCTTTTTAAATGTCATATGATAAATAGAATCTTGCATTCATGCTTATGTAATAATGAATTTATTAAACTTGTTGAGGAAAAGGGAAAAACCTTGCATTTTTTCCCTTTTCCTGAACTTATTTAATAAATTCAATAATATATGAACACTCATGTAAGATCCCATATGTAATGAATACTATGCTTCATACATGTAAGTCAACTTTGGATGTTTGGTGAATCAAAAATGTTCAAAGTTGGCTTAAGGAACGTATGGCTGTACTTGACAGCCCAATAACCAGCATGTTGTGACGTGGGCCACCAAATTTTCATGACAGGCTAAGTGGTTAAATGCAGAGTGCAGATACTGATAAAGATGAAAATTAAACTAACAGAAAGTCTGTTACCATTATGGTACAGGTCACAGAAAGGGACACAGAAAGATTCTATTGCATGCTTCATGAAAATAATTCTCCCTTTTGTGACCTCCTTTGCAAGTAGTTTGCAAGTAGTATGCATGGGAGTGGTCAGTGACGGGACAAACAATTTTCTAACACGGGAGTCTCATGAATTCTGTAAGATTTTGCAAGTGTCACTCACAAATATTTTGTGATGTGGTAGGTATCAGAATTTTTACTGGGTGAGTTGTGAGACCAAACTTGCATGACATTTCTTGGACTTCTTAACCCTTATCCTGCTGAATATTCATATATGCCACACCCACTAACGATTATCGACCAAAGATTACTTGATGCAAATCATTGCAACAAATTCACAATCTGAATGGCAAACAATGTAGATCCTGATCAGATGGCTTCGTCAGAAGCCATCTGATCTGGATCTTCATTGTTTGGAAAATAAGGCATATCCAGGCTCAGCAGGACAAGGGTTAAAAGCCGCCGAGTTGAAGTACCTAAAAAGATATAAACTTTCACTTACCGGTACGACGAAAGGTTTAGGAGCAATAAACTGCCACATCAGACTGCTTAACCCTTGTCCTGCTGAATATTCAAATATGCCACACCCACTACTGATTATCAACCAATCAGATTACTTGATGCAAATTATTGCAACAAATTCACAATCTGAATGGCAAAAAAAATAGATCCTGATCACTTGACGTCAGAAGCCATCTGATCTGGATCTTCATTGGAAGGTAAGGCATATCCGGGCCCAGCAGGACAAGGGTTAAGCTTGTACAGTTTGTCAATTGCCCTGCACATCTCACATTTTTACAGTAAATTATGAGGGACTCGCAAGCAACTCACAAGTGACTTGCATGGGTTTTGTGAAATAGAAGTGGAGGCAATGATCAGGAAACCATACAATCCACCCACATCTCCCTTCAGAGACACCAAAGGGAAAGAAACACAAACATGAAACAACAGACCTAATGGAAACATCAATAGCGGAAAGCCAAAAGCAACCTTAAACCCTTAGTTGTATTGCAGTGCGTTTTGCATATGCGCGTACACTTGAACCTTCCCGGGACCTGTATTGTAATTTTAACATCACATCTGAACATTAACAGGTGATTTTTATAGTTTTGAATGAAGGGCTCTTGACTTGCTTACATGTATGTTATCTTACCAGTGAAACTTCCATTCCTTGGGGTGGCATGACCCGGGAGAGGAGACAGGGTTCTATCCCCTTCAACAACAGAGCCTCCTTCTTTCTGAATCTTCTCTTTCAGTTTAGCAAACATATTCTGTTTGTAGGTTCAACACTGAAACATACAATGTAGTAAAGTAAAAACTTCAACGGCTAAAATACCTTTGGGACCATGAGCATTTGTTCTTGCACACCAGATAAGGAAAACCATAGTTTTAGCTTGGGATAGAAATTCTGTTCCATTACGCAAACTGGCTGCAGGCCTAACAAATACATTGCCACCTTTATCGTCAAAAAATTGAAAATTTTAAGATGAAAGATTGTGATATTTTTCTTATTTCTGCTCAAAATATATATTGTGGGCACTCGTTAGAACTGCCTCAATGAGGCAGTTCTAATGAGTACCCACAATCTATATGTTAGAGCAGAAATAAGAAAAAATAAGGTTTACCTCTGTAAACCCCAGTTTTACTGTATAAAAGTGGGGTTAAAGGCGGGCAGAATTATATAGGCGTGTTTCTTGATGTAACCCTGGTGTTCTTACCCAAAATTGAATATTCTCGCGTGTTTGATAAATGCAATGGTTGAATAAGACCTCATATGCGCCGTTGTTAAGGTTGACGCCACAGCATGTTACGTGAAGTCACTAAACATGTGACGTTTTGTGGCTATGTGTTTTGCAGATGGCAAAATTTTCCTGTGTATTGGTTCCCGGTGCGAAGCGGGAAGCTGTACTAGCTGGTCTATCTATCTTCTTATACTGAGTCGGTCATATGTGGCCATTACCTCAGTTGAAGCCATACGCCAGGTTTTCCCAAATCTATTTCAGCCAATCGGCGAATTGGCCGATTCATCCAGGTCAATTTCGGACGCTCCCATTTCGGCCGACGGGAAAAATTGGTCGATTCGCCCGTCAATTTCGTATGCGTGCAATTTTGCCCAACAGGAAAAAGCATGCGTGATTTTTATTTTCTTTACATAATTCACGTGAGAATACTACTAAGATTTTGTGAGAGTGGTAATTCTGTTAAGGATTGACAGATGGAATTTCCGGAAGTTTATATTTGACAAATTGTGGTGTCAAAATTCACGCCAAAATCTCGCGACCGCTTATATCGTCGAAAACCGAGTGTAGTCGAAAGGCAGTGGCTAGCCGTCCGGTACCGGACGACCAGCCTACGGGTCTGCCCGTCCGGTACCGGACGACCAGCCAACGAGTCTGCTCGTCCGGTACCGGACGGCTAGCCAACCCACGTAGGAATGGCTAGCCGTCCGGTAGTAAATTGAAGTCTATCATTTTATATAGGGTATGCGTTCCAAATAATATTATGCACCATATAGTGTAATAAAAAATATTTCTAATTTACTCTAACTGTATTCTTATCACCTGTTTGTCGCCATTTTTCACTAAATGTAAGTAAGGGACATAATTGTAATTGACCCTGATGCAATAGACTGTTGTACTCAAAGCCTTGTCCGGGCACTGTGACAGTTATTATTATTATTTTTTTTTATGTCAATGTTATAATTTCTATTTCATATTATTATTGTTGTTATTAAAATCTGTCAAATGTGTGTCCGATGTGGAGCTTGATATTAATCGTGATAGATTTACATTAAATTTAACCTATCAGTTCAACATGGTAGGTTCAAAGAAATATCAATTAGGGGTAATTATCTCATTAGCAGGGCACACAAAATGGCAACGATCCGAAACTCCATGAGTAGAGCAATTACCGTAATGATCCTATGTATTGGGACAGATAGGCATCGGCAAATAGTGCAGTCCCAGATCAGATTGCTCCTGGAGCAGGGTCTACACTGTTTGCCATTTCATCTGCCTCTTTTGGACTCTTTGCTGTATCGTGAAACAAATTGGTCAAAACATTTAGGAGAATAACTGCAAGTCATCAAGATCTTTATTTCTTAGGATTTTTACGGTATTGCTCAGTTGCTATTAGTTTTTTCGCGACCTTTTAGTAAGTTACATAAAGAAAGGAAAAGAAAATATATGAACTTATAAAAAACATCAATAAATGTGTGTTAAGCTATTCACATCATTCCCGAAAAAAAGTTATATTACCGTTTGGTAGTTACTTATAAATATATTATTGATAGTAATAATATTAGAAATAAGTAAACACGACTACAGCGTTTATCACCACAGGCATAATTGCTACGACAATCATGAATTACCGATAGGGCTCTGCATCCAGTACTCCAGAAAATGATACAAGTGCTATTCAGCATTCATATCCTAGATGAAATGAGAGTCTAAAATTTACTACCGGACGGCAAGCCATTCCTACGTGGGTTGGCTAGCCGTCCGGTACCGGACGAGCAGACTCGTTGGCTGGTCGTCCGGTACCGGACGGGCAGACTCGTAGGCTGGTCGTCCGGTACCGGACGGCTAGCCACTGCCTAGTCGAAAACTGGGTGGACGGCCATATGCTGTTTTCTTCCTGATTCGTGCCCCTTAGATGTTTAGCATACGAGCTGCACACTGTAAACAAAGTGTCATTATTTCACAAATAATCAGAATTTACTTCAAATTATTAATTTTAATTAGAAAATCAAAAAGACAACAAAGCATGACCGTTTCTACAAATAGCATGCCTGTAATGACGTCACTATATCGATCATGATCATCCAGAAACTTTCTTCTTAAATTCGTGCCCTTTTGAAAAGCCTGTTTGGATTGTTTCCCTTTGACTGGTGTAGCGGTATTACACTTTGCCATGAAAGGAATAACTCTCTCCCATCTGAACAAAAGTTTTCTGATGTCTGTATAAACATGGTAGAGCCAAATTACTGCTGTAGGTCACTAAGGCTTACATTTATTAAAAATGGTCAGAACTTAGGATGAAAAATCTTAGTGGGTGCAGACAGCAAGATAAACAACCACAATAACAACATCATATCCTTGACCTCTTATGTTGTTGAAATGAATCTGGGCAAGTGAGGCAGATGCGCACATGTACTTTTCACGCGCTCTTCAAAGGCACGAATTCAACAAGAAGGCACGAATCAAGAAGAAAGAGGCATATATATGAAACTGGAGTAAACTTTTGGCATCTTTGACTATTATAAAAGTTTCAGTATTAAGGTATATGCAAATGTCAACCAGACACGTGAGCTAAAATTTACGGTTGTTTATAATGTCGACAAGTTTCTAGAAAAGCAACTCATAATGTTCCAAATTATCTGAATAATCATAAAATATGATTATTAAAAAGTGTATTTCTGTTTTTAGAAGAAAAAATAATAAATTACTTTATTAGAAAATTACCTTTCAAAATGGTCAATTTTTGAACATCGGTTTCTCCATTGTCCTTCCTCGGAAACATTCAGTTTTTACATTAACCTAAAGTATATTCCATGTCCTAGCAAGGACGAGAAGTAGTTTTTCCAAAAACTTCCACAATAACAATATATCCAGTCTTTTAAACACCCATCGAACGGTCATTTTGACAGCCATTACTGTATACATGGTTGGTAAATTCTCCAGGTAAAACTGGGGTATAAACATGCTAATCGTGGGTAAAAATATCCTGCACAACGGATTTTATTCTAACTATTTTTATGCCTAGATCATAATTTCCTTTATTCTTCCGTTAAGTTGGTAAATATTATTATGCATTAAATAAATACAAGAGGGGAAAATTGTTTGATTTGTCCAAAAGCCATAATAACGATTTGACAGAATTTTTATTATCGCTACGCTTATTTACCCCAGTGCTAAATTTAATCCGTGCGTCATACTGTGTACATGGATGACAATGTATAGTGAACTCTACATGTTGATAGGGGTTCTATCGGCATCGATATAATGTTATAATGCCAGTTTTTGGAAAAATCACGTCTCGTCGTTGCTAGTACACACACTAAAGTATATTTTGGTGTAAAAATGGTATGTTTCTAATGAAGGACAATGGAGAAACATACGTTCAAAAATGGACCATTTTTAAATGTAATTTTCTTACAAAGTGAATATTTATTTTTTTGTTCCAACAACACAAATACATTCTTTAATATGCATGTTTTTTATTTATTCTTTTAATTTGGAACATCATTGGTTGTTTTTCTAGAAATTTGTCAACATGCTAAACACCCATGAATTTTAGCCCACATGCCAGGAAGACATTTTCATAGTCCTTAAGTGGCACACTTATACAAAATACACAGGAGCAGCTTTGTCATTCGACATTTCAATCCTATGACAAAATAATGTGTGCTAATCGTAGACGCAAGCTTTTTGTAAAAGCTCATACTTGTAGGCTGTTTATGACAGATGTTCAACAACAAGCTGTTCACTGGTAGACATCCCTGTACATACGTTGCACATACCATGCGTTCTAAATGCTGCTTATTTCAACCTCTGACGTATAAGACATTACTGTTCATTGATTTATAAAAAGAAATAATAAAATTATTTGCCAACACAACAACGAAAATGACTATCAGACTCCATTTTGTAGACTGGCTTCTTTACCGGTCTCACTATAAAGCGACAAGAAGCGTCAAGAAGCGAAAAGAAGCGTCAAGAAGCGACAAGAACGTTTTTAAACATTTTTTATATACATCTAAGGTAGATTTGATCTTTTATAACATTCTCAATGCTTCCTGGTATATTTTTGTCAACACAAGTTCATTAGATGCCCTAAAGTTTGCTCCGAACGACTGTGCAATCCCGACTCTGAAAAGCTTAGACAAGTATTGGGCGACAAGAAAGCGTCAAGAACATATTTTTACACTTATATTCAACCTTTCTGGTAATAAGACAAGACCAGACATTGGCAAACTTAAATGTGTAATTTTGGGTCCATACAAGCTCCTTTAAAAGCCCATAAATGCTTATCAGATCCATAATAAGGACCTGTCGTCTAGCTTTATCGACTGATGAAAAAGCGTCATGAAGGGATTTTAACTTTTGTTTCGCTAGATACCAGCCTACTTGTGATAGATTTCATAAGATATTAATATATATACATAAGCATTCATATAGAGAGAAACAAAAATTTACGAATAATTCTTTTTTTCTTCTTTTTTTTAAGGCTTTATTATGCAAAAACGGTGCCGGTCAAGTATCTGGAAACAAAAAAGCGTCAAGAAAAAAAAACTGACGATTTTCTACACGTATTTTTTCTGGATTTCTGACATATGCAAAGATCCACATATCATTATGGGTTCAATTTGCTCATTTATAATACTTCTCGGGAAAATAAAATCCACTTCGGACCCTTATAGTTATGGAAAAGTTCCACCTTCTGTCGGTTGTTCGCTTACCAGGAAAAAGCGACAAGAAAATATATCACGGCCGAAATCGTTAATTACTTTCACTCAGTTTGAGTAATTTAAGTTGAATTACTCAATGGCTTGCGGGCTATGAAACTGATAAAATCAATAAGCGGTTATTCCTTCATAGCACTGCCAATTTCTTTCTTTTCCTTCCTTTATTTTCATTTTCTTTATTTCTTTCTTTCGTTCTTTCTTTCCTCTTTTTTTTTCTCTTTCTTATTTAGCAACAAATAATTACACTTATTTGAGATATCTCATTTTTTTTTCTAAAAAAAAGATTTGTTGAGGGTTTTGTTTGAGGTTTAACGTCTCCGTCAACACTGTATAGGTCATTTTGGAGACGTTGCTTCCAATTTTTATGGGATATTTACCCAACATTGAGATGAAATGACATCTCAAGCCCTGTCGCCCAATGAAATCAATAGGGTTTATAAGCACTGACTCGCAGGGCTTTGCCTGGGCAGGCTAAGCTCTGCCTGAAAGCATCTTGCAGCCCTTTTATTTCTTCAAGCCCCAATGGGCGGGGGCCGGAATTGTTGATGGGTACGTATTAGAATCCTGTGGGAGTAATTAAGTTGTAATGAGACCCACTAGATGTTTTCTATCTTTTTCATGTGGATACCCGTTAGAATCCTTGGTAAGACGATTATGACTACCCACGAGATATTTCTTTATTTTGTTCTTATTTCTTTCTTTTTCTATCCTACAAAGGAACCGGATAAGAATAACAGCAGTTATCGGTGATTTTCCGCATTAAAAAACAAATGTTATGGGTACTTGTAAGACTCCTTAACAAACATACTTGTCCTCAAACTCAGCAGCAATAAAACACACCTATATAATTTTGTCCCCCTTAAACCCCACTTTTATATTGTAAAAGGCATAGGTTGTGGGTACACGTTAGAACCGCCTCGGCGAGGCGGTTCTAACGTGTGCCCATAATCTATGTTATAAGTTATAAGAAAAAAACACATTTTTCATTAGAAAATGATCGATTTGCCAACTTCCTTTCTTTCTACCTTGTCTTTCTTTCAGCAGCCTCATAGAGTCGCATATTACGAGTACCCACAACCTTGTGTTGGAAGAGAGAGAGAGACGTCATGACGTTGTTTCGACGTTGATACGACGTTGCAAACACGTCATGTGTCAACTCTTCTTCTTTTCTTTCTTTCTTTCTTTCTTTCTTTCTTTAACAGCCTCATTGATGCGGTTATAACGAGTACCCACAACCTTGTATTGGAATAGAGAGAGAGACGTCATGAAGTTGTTTCGACGTTGATACGACACTGCACACACGAGTCCGTGGAATGGATATTCATTATTCCAACTTATTTTTTTCTCCCCGGAACCATAGTTTGTGGGTACTTATTAGCACAGTCTCGCGGAGACCTTCAAACGAGCACACTTAATCTTTAACTTTTGGTTGCTATGCAAAATTTTCTTGTCGCTTTTTTTTTTCAGTACTCGCCTCGTCTCGTTATTTCTTCTTGTCGCTTTTTCATGTCACTTACCATAAACCACGGCAACAAGTCCGTGTAATGGATATTCATTAATCCAACTTATTTTTCTTCTCCCCAGAACTATAGTTTGTGGGTACTTATTAGCACAGTCTCGCGGAGACCGTTCAAATGAACACACACACTCTATCTTATCCATCTTTAATTTTCGCTCGCCCCGCAAAATTTTCTTGTCGCTTTTTTCAGAACTCGCCCCGTCCCGTTATTTCTTCTTGTCGCTTTCTCATGTCACTTTACATAAACCACGTCAACAAGTCCATGTAATGGATACACATAAAATCCAACATTATTTTTCTCCATAGAACCATAGTTTGTGGGCACTCATAAGAACCGCATCACGGAGGCCGTTCTAACGAGGACCGACAATCTATCGTATTCATGTTTAATTTTGGTTGCTATGCAAAATTTTCTTGTCGCTTTTTTCAGTACTCACATCAACCCATTATTTCTTCTTGTCGCTTTTTCAGCTGAAGGGGTTATTGGTCGGTTTGACTATTTTCTTACCGACTGATTTTCTTTTCCACATTCTTCTGCCTGAAAGGCATAATTAAATTGATTCCAATGGGTTCTTCTTTGTGTAGCCCCGTAAGTTCTTGTCGCCTTTTGAGGACTCATATAGCCCCGTTGAATTTTCTTGTCGCCTTTTTAAGCTCCCGTGTTTCAGCTCTCGACGTTATTGTGTGGTTACTTTTTTTTTTTTTTTTTTTTTCATTTTTTCTTACCAGCTGAATATCTACTTTGCGATTTAATGTCAGAAATGGATATATGATTTTGATGGTTCTTCATCTTTGTGTAGTCGCCATTTAACCTTCTTGTCGCTTTTTCATGGACTCATGAAGTTTCGTGTCGCTTATTCAGAACTCAATTTATCGGGCGGTTTGCATGCTTTTGTACTCCATGATGCGTCTTCTACGGATTTTATGAATAAAATGCATACCAGAATATGTTCCATACACTTCATGGCGCTTCTTGTTATCGATTCAACTGTGAAAAATCTTCTTGTCGCTTTTTCTAGCACTCAAATCGCACCGAATTTTCTTCATGTCGCTTTTTCACTACTCAAGATGCTTGTGCGGTTTGCCTTTCTTCTTGCAGCATGTTAGTCTTCTACACATTTCAATGCCTTTAATGCATATTGCATATAAGAGAAATAAATATATATGACTTCAATTCGAGAAAAACAAGACTTACATCTAACATTTACTCGTTGTCAGTCGCAACATTTTCTTGTCGCTTTTTCTCAACCAAACCCGGTTACTCATGCGATTTTTATTTTTTATTTTACACCAGAAAATGCAATATTTCTGGAACTATTCAAACCTGATCCTTTGAAATACTTAATTTATTTATGAATTCATAAAAATCTAATATAGGAATGTATATTTCGAATGGAATATGATCATGACGCTTCTTGTCGCTTCTTGACGCTTCTTGTCGCTTCTTGACGCTTCTTGTCGCTTTATAGTGAGACCCTACTTTACAAGTCCGGTTCTCGAGATACTTCCGTTTGCGGTATTTTTACCGGAAATAACCGAAAACAAATTCTCATAACCGAAAACAAACTAAATCACCAATTATACCATGATTATTGTACATTTAGACATATACATGTTTAAATGATATGTAAATAGATAATATGGCCAAGTTTGGGAGAATAATTTGAAATAATAACGATTTTATTGCCTTTTTTAAATACAATTTTCATTGATGGAGGGATCTACACTGCTTTTACTAACTGTTTGCCTTGTAGTTTGTGATCTAAATGAATAAATTATACTTAGTAACTTGATCGTTTGATAGTCAGAAATGTTTGTGATTAAAACAATTTATTTAGCATGATTCTGCTTAAAAAAATTTAGTCCAAATGGTTCATCTGGCTGGCCATCAGGTGCTCCAAGGTTAGCTAACTGCCCAACTAGTAACCTCAGGCTCAGCAGGGTACTGCTTTAGAAATTTTGTATAATAAGAAAAAAATCATATAACCAATAAAAAGTAGACCCCGCCCATCGGGGCTTGAAGAAATAGATGGGCTACATGATGCTTCCACGCAGAGCTGAAACCGACCAGCACACGAGTACTGGTAAACCGCTAAGAGGATCTAAGCCTACGCAGGCAATACCGCGTGAGTTGCTCCATCCATGCTTATAAACCCTATTGGTTTCATTGAGCGCCTGGGCTTGAGATGACATTTCATCTCAATGTCGGGTAAAATTCCCACAGAATTGGAAGCAACGTATCCAAAATGACCTTTACAGTGTTGATGGGGACGTTAAACCTCAAATCAAACAAACAACAACCAATAAAATGATTATTTGGAGATATGAAAGTATGCACTCTATTCCACTGATGTGTTACTTAAAGTTTAAATGGCCTGTCAACACTATTTAGGTCAACTAACTAATCCAGTGCAGGTTCTTTCGCTATAAAACTGATAACTGCCCTTCTTGGAGTGTAACACTCGAAAGGATTTAATGATCAATCTTCATGAAAAGATGTTCATAGCAGGGCCGTTATCAAACCATTGACCTCCTGATGACCAGTGAGACGCGCATCCAAAGGATATACTCGACGTATTTTTTTTATATACAAAATTTCTAAAGCCGTATCCTGCTGAATAAATTAATTTAGTCACACCCATTCCTGACTATCAAAGTACAAGCTATAATGTATTCATTTAAATCAAAAACAACATGGCAAGCAGTAAGTACAATCAGTGTAGATCCTGATGTTACTTGCTTGGCATTTACCTAACCTGGAACCTCCTGATGACCAGCCAGTTAAACCATTTTTGTCTAAATTTCTTAAGCAGAATCCTGCTAAATAAATTGTTTTAGTCACAAACATTTCTGACTGTCAAACAATCGAGTTACTAAGTATAATGTATTCATTTAGATCACAAACAACAAGGCAAACAGTTAGCACTAGCAATGTAGATCCCGGTCCATGTATGAAAATTATATAAAAATGCTATCGTTATTATTTCTAATTATTCTCCCAAACTTGACCATATTATCTGTTTACATATCATTTAAACATGTATATGTCTAAATGTACAATAATCATGGTATAATTGGTGATATAGTTTGTTTTCGGTTATGAGAATTTGTTTTCGGTTATTTCCGGTAAAAGTTCGTTTTCGGTTTTCCCAAATACCCTTCCGTTTGTTTCGTCCCGAGATGTTTCGCGAAGAAAGGTGCGAACACAATGCACTACTTATCCATATATACCTTTAATTACCAATCATAATTGTCTGATATTAGTCACAGGTCAATTGTCGTTGAACAATTGTGTTGGTGAATTGTCTTCAAAAAGAGTCGGTGAATTGTCTTCAATTGTGTGTCGGTGAGTAGTCTTGTTGGAGTAAGGACCTTTGTGTAATTAAAACCGATGCAAATGTGCTAAAATTATGCGTAACGTTTCGTATGTTAAATTCACATGTTCAATGTTTTTCCTCTTAAGAAATAATCTTTGCGCACACAATCATCTACTGTGCTATCCCTGTTGTAATGTCATACATTTCCTATACGTAATTTTCAGATTTATGAAATTTGGAGTTGGGCCTCTTATAAATAAATAAATTTAGTGGAAAAATATTGATTTCGACGATTCTGTCTGTGCAGACAGAATCGTCGAAATCAATATTTTTCCACCAAATTTATTTGTTTAAATAGAGTTTATCTGGTTTTTGATCAATTATGGTGAAATAATTCACAAGTGTTCTAAGGCTTCCGAGTTAAAAACGAGTGAGCGATAGGTTTTTTTTTTTTTACATGAGAGCCTCAGAACACGAGTGAATTATTCCTCCGTATATGTATAAGTATATTTTATTGCAACAATTACATATGTGTATGTGCAATGGGGTTGGGTCACTAGTTCTCTCAACATTAGTTACGACACTTCCCCTACAAAATGACATCAATAAATTATAGTCACGTGATAATGATATGAACGAACAAATAAATAGATAAAATAAATAAATAGTATGCGCCTTCTCGGGTTGGAGCCGAGCGATGGTCTCCCTGTTCACCGGCAACGGAGAATAGAGGTATCACCGAACGGCTACGGTCAAGTGCCAGCATGGATTCGTTTCCTGGGACCACACCAGCTGACGACCCGCGACACGGGGAAACTGGAAAACAACAAGAGCCTTCTCGGGTGAGCATGGAGTGATTGGCATCGCCGTAATCAATCAAAACAACAAAATAAACTGTTTATTACATATCCTTTCATGTTTTACCTTTGAATTTTCAAATTCAATCATTTCTGATTTCCAACCATAATAGTTCCAGTCAAGGCATGGATTTTAGGAGGCGTGATTTAATTTGAAAATCAGTCGCCATCTTGTTTTCATTTCAATGTAATAATCATCCTGTTCTTGAAATACAGATGCAACAATGTCATGAAAGTAGAACTGTATTTTTAAGAAAATAATACTTTATCTTCGTGTTGCTGCCTCTTTCCTCAAAAACGTCCAATGGACGAGAAAATTGAAGTCTGATTTTTATTATTTTATCAGATGAATGTCACCAAGTGCACCGTCCTTCGGATCGGGACGTTAACTGGAGCCCCCCGACCCCATCCCCTACCACGTGCAGGGAGAACCATCCCCTGTGCAGGTTAAAGAACCCTACCGTAATTACATGGTTACTGTGTAGGCTTTCCTCCTGCAAAACCTGGAGTGAATGTAATGTACACCTGCGAGTAATGGCCAAATGTGACCGATCGCAGTATCAGTAGAAAGAAAGGAAAGAAAGAAAGATTTTCCGTCAAACATCAACTATTGGTATTGTTGTTACCAACATCAGCAACGTTGCCTTTCAATTATGACGTCAAAACGTTCGAAACGAAGAAATGAAATAATTCTGTGAATTATAGCTTTATAATTCACTGAAAAATCTCAGTAAATCACAACTGAAAATACAATAAAAGCAGTGAAATAATCGCAACATCTCATAAATTCAGCGTTTCTCAAAGTATCTTGCCATTGTATGCAAGAGAAATCCACTTATTTTGCGTTTCGTAAAAAATAAAATAAAAATATTTTCGCATTTTTTCTCTCGAAATAATGAAAATCGGACTTACGGATTCTATGACGGTTCCAGCGTAAAGGCTTACTGAGAATTGAATTAGAATTAAATTTTATGTAATGTTGATTGGCGGCTGATGCTCTACCTCTGGTCTGGCCCATCGGAGTCTAACTGTTGGTTTTCTTTTGCTCGAGCATTTCAGTGGTTTCTTGCTGTCGAGTCCTCGCTGTTGTTTCATCTCTGTGGTTGGTTGATTTTTGTGTTCTCGGGGATATTGCACTGATGAGTTAAGAGGCCTTCATGCGGACTGAACAAATTATTTGTCCAAATCGCGAAGGAAGCAAGGGCGAGGATTGCGGCCCCGTAAAATCGATTTAAGCCCCCCCCCCCCCCCCCCCCCCAAATGTGTATACTTATATGTTTTGTTTTGGATAGCCGATTGGCTATTTTGTGGGAAAGTAACTGTCCGTTTGGTTTTCCACTTTTGATGTTTCCATTAGGGTCTAGTTGTTTCGTGTTTGTGTTTCTTTCTCTTTGGTGCCTCTGATGGGAGCTATGGGTTAATCGTATCGATCCCTGAGCACTGCCTTCACTTCTATTTTACATTACGATAACACGTCTATACAAAAATTTAATTTATTGAAAATTTTACCACCGAAGAAAATGAAAAATTTCAGACAAAACCCACACACTCTATGTTTTTGAGCAGAAATAAGAAAATGATGAATACCCTGTTTACCCCAGTTTTACCAAATGAAAGTGAGGTTTAAGGGGTTCGCAAAATTGCAGTATGTTTCCTCTGGCTTTCTTTGCCGGAGCATTACAGGGTCACTGATGAGGCTTTATTAGCCGAAACTACGTAGTATGACCCATCTTCTTTCTTATGAATGTTTTCATTGCTCTTAAAGGAACTCATTTTAGATTTTTATTTGCCTTCACTGTAGCTGGTGTTGTGCCGTGTGGCGGCCTTAAAACGTCTCCCCGTACATCGACCATAGTGCAGTTTATATTTTACGTTTTGTCCTTTGAGATCAGCGTGAATATTCTGAGAATTCAGAAATATATTATTTGTTTAGACTCATATTCTAGACAGGTTTTTAATTATTTGGACCCCATTTTGATTTATATCAGTCTTTGAATCGACTGCCTATTCGAAATTCGCAAAATTGCAGTATGTTTCCTCTGGCTTTCTTTGCCGGAGCATTGCAGGGTCACTGATGAGGCTTTATTAGCCGAAACTACGTAGTATGACCCATCTTCTTTCTTATGAATGTTTTCATTGCTCTTAAAGGAACTCATTTTTATTTTTATTCAGTATTATATAGGCGTGTTTTCGTGATGGGTCCCTTGTTGCACTGGCCCTTTCAAATGAGTTCTTTGTGTTTTGCATGTCATATCTCGCATAATTATACTTTATTAATTCTTTTGAGCTCAGAAATGCGGAGCCGCATTACGCAAACACGCCTATACAAATACATTGCCACCTTTATCGCCGAAAAAATGAAAATTTTATGATGAAAAATCGCGATATTTTTCTTATTTCTGCTCCAAATATAGATTGTGGGCACTCGTTAGAACCGCCTCATCGAGGCGGTTCTAACGAGTACTGACAATCTATATCTTAGAGCAGAAATAAGAAAAATAAGGTATACCCCCGGAAACCCCAGTTTTACTATATAAAAGTGGGGTTCGAGGGGGGGGGGTCAAATTATATAGGCGTGTTTGCGTGATGCGTATTTCGTTTTGTGTCTAACACGGTGATACTGACGATCCCTGAAATGACCATAAATTTTACCGAAATTATCACTCCTATCATAAATTTGTATGCCAAACTATCTATATTAAGGAGTAATAATGAACATTTTATGTTAAAATATGCACATGTATCAAATTATACTGTCAGCATAACAATTATACTTTATGGTCATGTCAGAAAGTGTGTGAAGCTCTCACCTTTCTACTTGAAATAATTACATAAGATTTGGTACTAAGTTATTCGGACAAGTTGTGGGCATTCCGATGGGTACCAATTGCGCACCACTTGTGGCTGGTCTGTTTTTATTTTGTTCCTTTCTGCTGAAAACCAGTCTGAAATCATTGAAGCTTTTAGCTCCACCTCTAGATATTTGGATGATTTATTAAATATTGATACTACCAATTTCGATGGTTTGATCAGTCAAATTTACCCCCACCAGAACTTCAGTTAAATAAAGCAAACTCTTCTGATCCTCAGGTCCCATTTTTGGATTTACATATGTCTATTGTCGATGGGTTTGATTCTTGCAAAATTTATGATAAACGCAATGATTTTGATTTTGAGATTGTAAATTTTCCCTTTTTATGGTGATGTTTCTCGTGCGCCATCCTATGGCGTTTATATTTCGCAATTAATTAGATTTGCAAGAGTGGGTAGTCATGTAACTAATTTCAACACTCGTAATAAATTGTTAACGGCTAAACTTCTTAATCAGGGTTATCGGCACCATAAATTACGCAAAGCCTTTTCAAAATTTTATAGACGTCACTCTGATTTAATTTCAAAATTCAATATTGGACTTAAACTCTTCTGCAACAAGGTCTATCGGAACCCGAATTTTATAGTGACTTAGTATATACATTCAGAAAAAATATATAACCGCAATGACTTCAGCACCCAATTTCGTAAAATCATTTTTCGATATAAAAAGACTGGGTACAACATAAATGTTATACGACAGACTGTATGCATGGTAGTTTACCCAATCACGGTTGACAACTTTGCTTCCCTCTTTAATTGCACGCCGGTGGGTCAGGCCTCAGATTCTATGACGGTTCCAGCGTAAAGGCTTATGTTGGTTGGTGCCTGATGCTCTGTTTCTAGTTGGGCCCATCGGAGTCTAACTGTTGGTTTTCTTTTGCTCCAGCATTTCAGTGGTTTCTTGCTGTCGAGTCCTCACCGTTGTTTCATCTCTGTGGATGTTTTATTTTTGTGTTCACGGAGATGTTGCACTGATGAGTTAGGAGGCCTTCATGCGGACTGAACAAATTATTTGTCTTAATCGTATCGTGACGGAATTAAGGGCGAGGATTGTGGATTGTGGCCACGTAAAATCGTAAAAATTTAAGCACCCCCCCCCCCCAGTGGAACTCGTTTCCGCTGACCGCTCCAAGGCGGTTCTTCTGTAGCAGTTTATTTTTGTCATGGTTTGTCTTTGGGTGTTTGTGTTGCTTATATTATTTTATTTTGGATAGCCTATTGGCCATTTTGTGGGAAAGTAGCTGTCCTTTTGGCTTTCCACTATTGATGTTTCCATTAGGGTCTGTTGTTTCATGTTTGTGTTTCTTTCCCTTTGATGTCCCTGGTGGGAGCTGTGGGTTAATTGCATGGATTCCTGATCATTGCCTCCACATCTATTAAAAATGCGGTCTAATATTCTATTAAAGACGATTTCTGAAATTACCACAAATTTTACCGAAATTACTGCTAATATCGTAATAATTTATAGCATTCTAAAATATGTCTAATGGGGAATAACAGTATTGTTGTGGTAGTTTCCATGTCAAATATTCATAACTGTTTTTACTTTTAATGTCCAGTCTAAGAATCTGGCATAGCATTCTATTTACCGAAATCACCGTTCATATATCGCAATACTGTATACCCAGCAGGCACTCAACTTTGAACTAACGTTCATACAACGTTGAAAACGTTGTTTCAACGTTAGTTCAACGTCGAGCCAACGTTTTGTACCTGTATGCCTAAATATCTCTGTTATGGAGAAATAATCTTAATTTGTGTTGACTGAAATAGTCAAATAGTCATAAATATATTCATAAACATATTCTGTTACACTGTCCATCTTAAGAATGCTGTTTAATTGTGTAGAAATCACCACTCATATCGCAATACTGTATGCCTAAATATCTCTGTTAGGGATAACTAATGTTGTTTTGTGTTTTCAGTCAAATACTCATAAATATATTCGTTATAATGCCCAGCTTAAGAATGCTGTCTAACTGTGAAAACTCTGCAGCTAAAGCCAAATACACATCAAAGTACTGAAAGTACCGAGGAAAGTTGATTTATGATTTGTTTGATTTGAGGTTTAACGTCCCCGTCAACACGGTAAAGGTCATTTTGGAGGCGTTGCTTCCAATTTTGTGGGACTTTTACCCGACATTGAGATGAAATGACATCTCAAGCCCTGTCGCCCAATGAAACCAATAGGGTTTATAAGCATGGACGGTCCGACACACACACCGATTTGCCTGGGCAGGCTTAGATCCTCTAAGCAGTTTACCAGTACTCGTGTGTGGGTCGGGTACAGCTCTGCGTAGAAGCATCATGCAGCCCATATATTTCTTCAAGCCCCGATGGGTGGGGGCCGCGTTGATTTATGAGGAATAATTATTATATAACAATGTAAGTCGTAGATCAAGCAGTTATCTAGATATTTTGTTACTAGTATCCCATATCACAGGTCCTGGTGTATGAATGTCATTTGACGTGTCACCAGTAACAATTCTGATTCTGATTTGACAAGGTCCCTGAGGGTTAAAAAATTCGACCAAGAAAAAAATGATTCATCGATTGTTTAGAGTTAAACGACAGGTCAACCTTAGTGGATCATTTTTGTCGTCTCCAAGAGAAAGGGGGGGAAAGAGATAGAAGAGACAGTAGAGGAGATGTTTTGTTTGTTTGTTTGATTTGAGGTTCAACGTCCCCGTCGACACTGTAAAGGTCATTTTGGAGACGTTGCTTCCAATTTTGTGGCATTTACCCGAAATTGAGATGAAATGATATCTCAAGCCCTGCCGCCCAGTGAAACCAATAGGGTTTATAAGCATGGACGGGTCGACTCGCACCGCTTTGCCTGGGCAGGCTTACATCCTCTAAGCAGTGTGCGGGTCGGATTCAGCTCTGCGTGGAAACATCATGCAGCCCATATATTTCTTCAGGCCCCGATGGGCGGGGGGCATTGTAAAGGAGATGAAAGTGAGGGACAGAGGAGAAAGAGGAAAATGAATGGAAGTGTAGAAACGGAAGAACCCCCCCACACACACACACACACACACACACACACGCACACACACTCTACCGTTACCTGATGCAAGAACAGCAGTTGTTGCCCAACTGTAAGTCAATATTAGCTGGACTCCCCAGTGACACAAGATTGCTTCACTCAACTACCCCAACGAAGAAAAAACGGAATAAAGAAAGATAAACGTGTCTGCCAATTTCTTCGTGGGCAAACCATACATTTCTAAATTAGCTCAGTACCCACGAATAATCTTACAGCGGGCACATGGTGTCTTAGCAACGTCGCATCAACGTCGCATTGATACGACGATGCACATACGTTGTGCAGCCGCTTGGAGCTATGTTCCTTCGGGCGTCGGGACATAAAAAGGAGAATAACTTGACAAAAAAAAAGATCATTTTTAAACCATTTGATTTATACATTATAACCCTGATCAGACGCCGCGTTTACCCAAGGCGAATTAAAATCCGTTTATTCCAACCTGTACGCGGTCCTAAAAACATTAACCTATAAATGCCAATTGTTTCAATACTGGGACATTATAGATTAGAGGTCACAGAATGTTGATCGGTGTCTTCACTATTTGCTAAAGTACGGAACACAGCTTGCAAAACGTACGTGTTTTGTAATTAGAGCTCTCGAAAGCAGGCGAATTGTAGTCAGTAAAGGGTTGTTTAGTTGGTCACTGATAAGCTAACCCTTTTAACCCTGTAGACCGGTGCAGACGCCGAGGAAGAAATACACTGTATCTATGCAAACCTTGCAGATCCTGATAAGACGGCACGAAGCTAGAATGTCTCGCCAGGATCTATATGCACACCGTTTGTTTTCATGTCAGTGAACTAATCAGAAATCCCTTTCTTTAAGAATATATTTGAAGCGATCCTGATAAGACGGCACGAAGCTAGAATGTCTCGCCAGGATCTATATGCACACCGTTTGTTTTCATGTCAGTGAACTAATCAGAAATCCCTTTCTATAAGAATATATTTGAAGCGAGAAGAGTCCTGTTTAGAAACTCAGGAATAAAAGAGTAAAACATAAATATCATCGGAAAGCGCGTAGGAAAATAGTCCCAGAGTACTGTTTTCTTTTCAGAATTCGTCTTTCTTTGCCAATTTAAATTCAATTCGTATAAGTCTCGAAAACTGAACTATTTTGAAAGACGTCCCATGCCTGCAAAATTAATTTTCAAGAGTTCCTTTGGACTATTTTATGCAGCGAACGAACAGCGGAAGTGGAGTAACGTGGTCCAGTACCGGAAGTAGAAATGTAATGACATAGAAACTTGATTTTAAAAATCAACTTTCAATTATCATATTTCAAATATTAAAAAAAAAAAAAAAAAAAAAAAAAAAAAAAACATTCCGGTGAAATTTTGGGTATTTTTTCTATTAATATTAATTCCAAAAAAACTATCAGCTAGATCTCTACAATATACTTTAAATATATAACATGGGTTTATATCAATAAAATGGTGATTTCGATAATTTATGAGATGATGTCGGTGGTTTCGTTATATTTCGGTGATTTCACCAAGTCGTCCTACCCGGTTCGAACCGTGCGCGTGTTCAGTTGACCTACTAGAGTTAATTATAGTTGCGAAGTAGGAATCTTGCTACCTCTATAGTTACTCGAGTTCAACCCAGCTTGGTATGAGGGTTGGAAGAGTAACAACAACAAGAAACATGGCGGATGGTCTAGAATTGTAATCGCAATCCAAAATTCGATTATTTCAAACTCCTGTACAAATGCCAATTATTAGAAAACTTGCCTATGCGTTCACAGGCAATTGTTGCAAAAATCACATCCAACTTGAAAACATGTTATTTACTATTACAGTAGACTGAAAATGAATAGTGCGAGTATGGCATTTGCTTCCGCCATGTTGTTTATACTTTTGATTTACTCGAGGGTCAACTCGATTGGTTTTGTTGACATTTGACAAGAGTTGCGTCTTGACGTCAGTAGAGTTAACTCAAGTAGGTCAAGTGAACTCACCCCGTGTTTTGAGGACGTTCGATCAAGTTTAGTTAAGCTGCTGTTACTTTTATTATACCTCCCCCTACGTCATTATAACAACCGATCAATGCCTACGAAAGAAATTACTGATTCTAGTGTTCTGTAGAATCGTTCGAACCAACCTATCCTCGTTGGTTGAACCGTGAAAACAAAACTGACGTCATTTCCTCTAACCAAATACAGTTCGATCCTTCTTTAGCCACAGATTAGTGACCACAGTGCACTTCTATGAACTGGACTACCGGGAAAATGGCAACACTGTTAGAATGTAAAAGGGGGTCAACTAATAAACAGAATACGAGATTTGTTTGATTTGATATCGAGTTTATCAGGCTCGGCTTCGAGAACGCTTGTAGCCTCGCGATTCTACTAGCGTTCTCGGAGCCTTGCCAGATAAACTTCACAAATCTGGTATTTTCTATTAATACAGTCGAATCTCAATAATTCAAACATCTCTGGGACCATGAAAATTTGCTTTGTTCGAGATATGGGTAGTTCCAACTACTGATGGTTATTCATAAAGCATAGCCTCGAGGTTATATAACTTTTTCATGCTCAACTCGCCTGAGCATGAAATATGTCCAGCTCATAAATTTTAAAATGCCAACAATTGTTGGCATTTTAAAGGGGGAGTTCCAAATCTGCCCACGCACAGATTTTCTTGAAACTTCAATTGTTGTTTACTTGAGGACTATCAACTATATATATAACTTTGTTTCATTTGAAAAATTACTATAGTTCTCAGGAGAGCTCCCTGGGGTAGTCCCCTGTAGAGGTCATACACACCTGTGAACTTTTCAGTCTTAAATCAATAGGTATGATTATTTTCAAATTTTGTTGCTTTCATTGGCAACAGAACTCTAAAAGGATTAACCTAATACAAAAAAATGTAAATGTGTCTATGTCTTTTAATTTTTCTGATAAATTTATTTTCAAAATGTCTTCTACTTTTCATGAAAATTTATAAACAATGAGATTTTCATAATAAGTGTTAGATGTGTTACTGATCTTGTCACCCCATGATATTGCATATAAAATAGGCCACATATATCCTCTATATAGCAAACAAATTTCAGAAAAGTCAGAAACCGGTAACATTGTTTTTGATTGCTAGATATGGGATCAGGTCTATTTTTTATGCTAAAATCAGTTGCAATATAAGGGAACAAGATTTCCTTAAAGTGTATTTTTATTGTGTTTTTAATAACCATTTGGTGCCACGTTATCATAAAAAGCTTAGCATAGGCATTTATTTAATATAAAAGCCCCCACCCCCCACCCCACCCCCACCCCTCCCCACACTCGTATAAAATGAAGGTATTTTGTGTGTATAAAATGAAGGTATTTTGTGTGTACACATTACAATCACCCCACTGAGGCGATTCTAAGATGTACACACAACATACCTATTGAGGTACACACAACATACCTTTTCAAGATTAAAATATAAAGTACTTTCTAAATTATGCTAAATATAAATTTTACTATTTAATCCATTTTTATAGATATCCATAATTCGATTTATGGATATCATTAATTTAGAGCGATTTATGGATATCTATGATTCGAATTATGGATATCACTAATTCCAATTATGGATATCAATAAATCAAAATATGGATATCCATTATTCCTCTGATTTATGGATATCCATATTCGAATTATGGATATCCAGAATTCGACTGATTTATGGAAATCCATAATTCGATTTCATTGGGGGGACAGGGCTTGAGATGTCATTTCATCTCGTTGTCGGGTAAACGTCCCACTAAATTCGAAGCAACGTCTCCAAAATGACCTTTACAGTTTTGAAGGGAACATTAAACCTCAAAACAAACAAACAAACAATGTAAAGAATATATAAGGAAAATTGTAATTCTAAGTTTCCAAGCTGTTGCTGACTGCTGGTGTGATGTCAGAGTGCTGTAGACAGAAATCGCGTTATAGGCCTGGCAAACAGTGTAGACCCAGACCAAACGATCCAGAAATCGAATAATGGATTATGGATATCATTAATTCGAATGATGGATATCCACAGATAATTATTGATTTCCTTAACTCATTATGGATATCCATAATTCGAATTATTGATATCCATTAGTAATTATGGATATCTATAAATAGGGAATAAATAGTAAAAGGGCGCCCCATAGATACCTTGAGCTATAGGAAGAAATCTTGGGAGTCAAGGAAGATTTCGATAAAAACAATGACCGTGTTTGCGTTATTGTTGAAATTACACTGTAATTTTCTTCTGACCACTGCACTGGTGACGCACACCAGGTCTCATACTGACAAAGCTTTTCAGAAATAAATTATTGGTTTAGACTCATATTCTAGACAGGTTTTTAATTATTCGGACCCCATTTTAATTTATATCAGTCTTTGAATCGACTGCCTATTCGAAATTCGCAAAATTGCAGTATGTGTCCTCTGGCTTTCGTTGTCGGATCATTACATGGTCACTGATGAGGCTTTATTAGCCGAAACTACGTAGTATGACCCATCTTCTTTCTTATGAATGTTTTCATTGCTCTTAAAGGAACTCATTTTTGATTTTTATTTGCCTTCACTGCAGCTGGTGTTGTGCCGTGTGGCGGCCGTAAAACGTCTCCCCGTACATCAACCATAGTGCAGTTTATATTTTACTTTTGATCCTTTGAGATCAGCGTGAATATTCTGATAAATCAGAAATGAATTATTTTTTTTATAACTTTTTGTAATTTTTTATTTCGATTATATACGTACATATCAACAACATTTGGGACATAATACAATCATTATAAAGTTCAAACATAGAGCTAGCAGTTATGGTCCATTTCGATCCATATTTATGAAATAGATTAGGTCTGTCAGTGATTCATTGAGTGACATACTACTGCCTGAAGGTCAGCTGGAAAGTAGATCCAATCACGAGCGCGTAGTGCGAGTGTTTTGTTTACCCATAACTGTCCGACAGGCAGCCATATATCAATCAATAAACCACGGCACTAGAGCAAATCTATTTCGATTCCAATACAGTCGACGAAAAAATAGTGATTCCTTCAATTTCTTTCTTCCGCCATTGTTTAAAGGAATCCCCCCAATATAACTAGCTTTATCACATGATGCCACGTCTGAGAATGTAATAGCACCATGTAATAAATTTGATAATCCATAAGTGGATTAGATATGCAAATTAGATAGTAACGCTCCGTAACATTACACGCATGCCATCTAAAACGAAGTCGCGTCTTCCAACGGCGGAACATTAACATTTTCGTACAAATCGTAAATTAAATGCGTTTTAAATGCCATATGATAAATAGAATCTTACATTCATGCTCATGTACCACCTAATCCACCAAACTCGTTACGGAAAAGGGGCAAAATGCTCGGCAAAGCCGTGCATTTTTATCACTTTTCCTCAACTCGCCTAATAAACCACACAACACATGAACAATCATGCAAGATCCTCTATATATTTTATGCCTTTACCTGTTTTCATAACGTATCTGATACAAGGAATCTACGTTACGCCAGTCAACGTCAAAATAACAATAAAGGACGTCATTAAACTGAATTACAAGGC
Source organism: Lucinisca nassula (assembly GCA_963580285.1). NCBI lineage: Eukaryota > Metazoa > Mollusca > Bivalvia > Lucinida > Lucinidae > Lucinisca > Lucinisca nassula. Next base: position 36,364,278 of record OY757015.1, on the reverse strand, counting down.
GGCTCTTCGGGTCGCGTTCTTATACCAATTGATTTTTCACTATATCACTAAATTGTGCCATAAGCTATATCAGCGACCAGTATTAGAGTCTATAATATACCCGAATTACATGTGAGATATAACTATCATAAAACATAGATGGAACGAACTTCGATTAATCGTTTACCATGAAAAAGTCGTATTATTTTTAAGATAATGAGGGATAGGACAGTGAGATCTTTTATCTTGCAAGTGTTTGCTGTGCGCGCTCATTATAATCGACTCGTTGAGGCGGCTCCAACAAACACACACACACAAAAACATTTGTATTACAAAATACTAAAAGGGTATCCCTAAATTATCTCCATTGTGCTTTCTGGTTTAACACTAATGGTGATCTTCACTGATTCAAACTACCCTTGTCTCAAACAATTTTAGTCGCAAGGGGTTTACAACCATCGAAGTTCGACTTTATTGCAAGCCAGGTGGAAAGAATAAAAGTCAGTATATATCAAATGTTGCCCGAGTATGCACATGCTCCTGCACACTCATAAACAAGTACACACACACACATAAAAGTATGCATAAATATACTCGTATATATGTGTATAGATTAGACATGTGAGTAAGTCTATATAATTCTTCTTTTTATAAACAGATGTAGTAATTCCTGTTTTGTCCAATGTCATCACGGATACACCTATTCAAACACACTGAGAATCTTACCACCAAAATTCCTAATATTGATAAAAACACACACACACACAAACCGCGGGTACTCGCTGGAACAACCTCAGTAAAGCGGCTCCAGCAAGCACCCACGGTCCTGGTCCACGTGCAGAAATTAAAAAATTAATCATAGTAATATGTGCTCCAATATTATTATATAAAGTGGTGTTCAAGTGAGTCAGTATTATACAGACATGCTTCCGTGATGTATTTACACTAATATGCCAAAGAACCGGCTACACATATTACAAACTATTCAGAGGGAAACGCCGTTAAAAATGAAACAGGCATGAAGTGTGTAGTCATAGCTACTGTCAATGTATGACATGTTTCAAAAATTGTCTCTGGTATATCCCACCAATGTAAATTTATATGTACGTCTAACACCGAAAAATTTCAACAAACAAAAAAGAAACAAACAAATAAAAAGACTACATGTACAAAAAGGACAGGTAATGCTACTTCATCAGTAGGTGAACAGGTTTTAGCAGTTCTATATAGAGGGGTTGCACGGTTAACAGAGCCACACAGATTTCCTCTTTCCAAAAACATCCAGAATAAGGATTCAAATTCATTATATGACCACCCCTTTAAATCCCGCCCTATTTAGAGAAAAAGGTCTGCCGGGATGAACATTATTCCTCCCAACCCTATCCAGACTTAAAGGCCGTAGGTACCCGTTAGGACCGCCTCAAAGAAGCGGTTCTAACAAGTAACCACAACCCACTCTCCAGTCAAAGATAAGAAAAATAGTACAGATTTTACCATATCAAAATGGACACGTCATCGCAATGAGGAATATATAACAGCATTTACATAAACATGGCCGCCAAGTGAAGAATATATACATGCATGCATAAACACTACATATACACACACATACATATATACATATATATACACATATGCATACATATATATATATAGATACACACACGCATACACATATATATATACATATACATACATACATACATATATACACATATATATACATATATATATATATATATATATATATATTTATTTATTTATTAGCCACTAATCATGTTTAGATATCTGCGCCATTTTTTTTCAAACTTTACTTGTGTTTGATTTTTAACAGATCTATATTTCTCCGTTTTATAATGACTAAAAATCATTCTTTTAAAAGATATTAATGAGGGAGTTTTCTCTTCACTTTTCGTTCTATAAATGAATTGTTTTCCCCATAAAATTAAGTTATTTAAGACACTGTCGAACCTCATATTTCCCAGATTTATGTCTATCTCTGAAAACAATGTTTGTATTCCACATTTCTGCTGTAATAAAGATTGAAAATCTTCCCAAAACTTCTTAACAATATCGCATTCCCAGAAGAGATGTTTTATTGTTTCGCGATGGTTCTTGCAAAAACTACATCTGTCATTATCTTTCAAATTCATTCTCGCTAACAGGTAATTAGTTCCTAAGATCCTGTGATTAATTCTGTATTGAAACCATCTCAGTCCTGTATCTTCTGTTACCCTAAAAGGAAGCCCAAAAATACTTTCCCAATCAAAATCGGGCGGCAGATTAAGGTCGTTTTGCCATTTAGCAACGGAAGCTGGGGTATTTGTGCTGCTTATAAGTTTATCATATATAGTTCTACAACCTTTTGTATCCTTTATTACATATATTATTGTTAAAGGCATAAATGGTGAGTCTGTTTGAATAGGCAGATGTGGAAATCGACATGTATATAAGAAATCTCTAATACTTGCTCTTAATCCTTCAAATTCCAAAAAGTTACCCCTTATCTGATATAATCTCTGAAACATCTCATATGAGATAAGATCTCCATTTCTATCAACTAAGTCGTTGACAAATAGAATTCCTCGATTAACCCATGTTAAATATAATACAGATGAGCCTCCGACCTTTATACAATCGTTACACCAGATTGGCATTTTTAAAAATTCTGACCAGTTTACAGGTTTAACTTTTTCTAAAAATAATTTATAACTGAAAAGAACGTTTCTCCAAAATGTATTATTTATTGTATGCTTCCTCAGATCGTAGATTCTGCTTCCAAATTTAATGCACTGTTCGATCGTTGGAAATAATTCTTTAACTATTCGATAATAACTGCTAGATTTAACAATGATTCTACGCAGCCATGTTAGTTTTAAGGCCCTCATGAAAGAATTTAAATCAATCATTCTTAATCCTCCCATATTATAATTCTGTATTATTACTTTACGTTTAATTTTATCTGGGCCGTTTGCCCAAAGATAGTTAAAAAACATATCTTGAATTTCCTTAATAAACCTTTCGGGAGGATCAGGTAAGGATAAAATTAAATGATTTATCTTGGATAACGCTAAACTTTTAATAATCACTATTTTACCTATCGGTGTTAACAATCTTTTGGACCAATTTGCTAAAATTCTTTTCATTTCTTCAATTTTAATAGCAAAATTTTTCTCAGCAATTTCTTCCAAGTTTTGTGTAAACGTAACTCCTAATATTGTATATTCACTATTATTCCATGAAAGGTTATATTCTTCACAAAACTTTTCGTTGCTATTTTTCTTGGAGCCAATCCAAACAACATTAGTTTTTTCCATATTAATACAAAGGCCGGAGGCTTCCGCATAGAATTTTAGCACTTTTAAACAGTTTTTTAAAGATTTCTTTGAGCCATCAAGTATGATGGACGTATCGTCTGCATATTGGGAAATAATCACATTCGACTCCCCAATTCTTATACCTTTTATATTACTGTTACTTCTTACGAGAATTGCCAGTATTTCTGCACAGAGTATAAACAGATATGGCGACAAAGGGTCGCCCTGTCTACAACCACGTTCCAAAAAGAACCAGTCCGATAGATGACCATTTACAATAACACAAGACTGAATATTCTTATAAAATACATGAATCCATTTAATAAAGGAGTTTCCAAATTTAAAGAATTCTAATACTTTAAATAAAAATTCCCAGGAAACAGAGTCAAAGGCTTTTTCAAAGTCAATCAAGAGGAGCATCCCTGGTATTTCTTGTTTTTCCGTATAATTCATAACATCATAAAGTAAACGTATGTTTTCTCCAATGAACCTTCCAGAAATAAATCCTGTTTGATCTTCATTTATCAAGTTTGGTAAGACTGTTTTTAATCGTTCAGTTATACAAGCTGATGCTAACTTATACGAAGTATTCAGCAATGAAATTGGTCTCCAGTTTTTTAAAAGCTGCTTGTCTTTATTACCCTTTGGAATACACGTAATAACTCCACGTTTAAGCGTTTCTGAAAGTTCACCTTTTATAAAACTAGCGTTAATTGCTCTTAACATAAAGCCTCCCAAGTCTGCCCAGAAAAATTTAAAAAATTCGTAAGTAAAGCCATCAAAGCCCGGGCTCGTATTATTAGAAGATTTTTTTAAACATTTTAATAGTTCATTGTGCGTTATTAAACCTTCGAGTGCATTTTTTTCATTGTCTTGTAGTTTAGGGACAGACATTTCTCTAAACATCTCTGTTAGGTCGATATTCTTAACAGATCTCGCCGAATATAATTTTTTATAAAATAACATAGTTTCATTAAGTATTTCAGACTGTTCTTTTAAAACGGTGCCATTATCATTAATTAATTTGTTCATACATTTACTAACAAAATTCCTATTTTCAAGATTACAAAAATATTTAGTAACTTTTTCACCGTCGTCTATCCATTTAGCCCTAGATCTAATTATTTTCCCCTCCATTTTTTTCTGTCTAAGATCAAACAACTCTTTTTTCTTATTATCTATTAAATCTTCATTATTCATATCTTGTTTTTCGAGTGTATCTATTTCTTCCAGCAGCTTACATTCTTTATTTTCGTTAGATTTTTTCTTAAACGATGCATATGAAATTGTTTTGCCACGGATCTCCATTAATAAAACATCATAAAAAAGTTGATCATCTATTTTTAATATTAAATCTTCTATGGGAGTTCCGTTTACATCTAGGTTATTTATCTGATGCTCCGAAGCGTACCTATTTTTCATTTCAGAAATAACAGTTTTAATTTCTCTCACATAAACTTGGTCCTTAAGAAGCGAGTTATTAAATTTCCAATAAGATCTGCCTTTTTTAAACTTATCAAAGTCAAATTTTAATAATATCAGAGAATGATCAGTTTTGTAACCTGTATATATATATGTTTCTTGAACTTCTACAAAAAGAGATTCAGAGATTAAAAAGAAATCTAGTCTTGCTTTTTTATTAGTATTTTTTTTCCTCCAAGTATATTGTTTCTTTTCTATATTCATTTCTCTCCAGACGTCAATTAAATTACACTCGATCATTAAGTTTAAAACTTGTTCTCGAGCCTTTGGGTTATTTACATTTACGTAGTCATATAAATCTTTTTCTGGATTAAGAACTAAATTAAAGTCTCCCGCAAGTATAACTGGGTAGTCATATTTTTCTATGTCCTTCAAGATATTTAGATAAAATTCTGGTGTGTCTCTATTTGGTCCATAAATATTAATTAATAAGAAATGTGAATCTTTAATTGATATATCCAAAATGAGTTTATTTCCTTCATTATCTTTCTCAATCTTATGTACTTTAAATTCAAAGTTATTATTGAAGAGAATTGCCACTCCTCTTGACTGACTTGAGAAATTACTAAAATAACAATCATATCCCCACTGGGCTCTTATGTATTTTTCTTCTCTATTAATAAAATGGGTATCTTGTAACATATAAATTGAATATTTTTTATTTTTAAGAAAATTAAGTGTATCAGCTCTGGTAGTCTTGTTGGAAAGTCCCTGGCAATTCATACTAACCAGTGTTATTGCATTATCAGCCATGTATGATAATAAACTCAGAACAAATCACAAAAACCTCCAGCTCCACTGAATCAACTTTCCATTTAGTGGGCAAATTAAGATTTTTCCTGTTGTTTAAAAACCTAATAATGTCTTCTTCATCACATATCAAAATCCATTTTGTTAACCCCTCTGTACGGCAAACCGTCAACACATACAAACCCTCTATACAAATACATTCTACCTGATGTTTTTTTTTTTTCATGAACAAAAGGAAGAAAAACAGGAGTATATTTCTATCTACAAAGAGCTCGGGGGTCGCGGTACAAAACAGGAAAGACAGTTCTCATTTTTCAATACAACGCAAATATTAACCATAGATTAAAGCTACCATTGTCTGGGGAGGCGGCGCGACGTCATCCTACCATTTACAAATATCACCCACCTAACGGGCACACATCGTCAGAAGATGAATCGTTACCGGTACAACTTCGTAACTTTTTCAACTACGCAGACACGACGCTGCACCAACGCCATAGCACCGCGCAAAACGCAAATGTGACATGACGCCACGTGCACGTCTGCCCGACGTCAGCTCTGTACATACATAAATCAACGGTCGACCCAACAATGGCACGTAAAGTGCAGTCATCAGGTCAATATGTCCGCATAATGTGGAAAGTGTGACATGACGCCACATGCACGTCTGCCCGACGTCTCCCAGACGCCCCATATCTGCCCGATACATGCATAAATCAACGGTCGACGCAACACTGGCGCATAAAGTGCAGTCACTAGGTCAATATATCTGCATGCAGAACTTGGCGTCTCACATTTGCCCCGAGCTAGACTCGAACCCATAATGGTAAAAGACCTAATGTTCAAGAGTCAGCGATCTTAACCACTAGACCACGTGGCCCGTAAAGCTGAGTCAAATGCTGCACAAAATATTTGCAATATTAGATAGTTACTAATAAAGTAAGTGTCTATAAATTCAATCTGACATCCCAGCCGCTTCCCCAGAGCTATCAGTACCTCGAAAGATAAAAGGGAAGTTAGCTTAATTTCTTAAGTATTGAGATCTACATCTCGCGAATAAATCTTCTCGAAAATGCCATCAAACTGTCTTCCTGAAAGATACATAGATGTATAAACACATACATACCCCACCAACACACACATATACACACATACTCATATATTCACCACCATCCCCGAGCTCTATGTAGACCGAGTTTTATTTATTTTTTTAATTATGAACAGCAGCGTGAGCGATCTGCTTCAAAACAAGATATCTACACATATGTATGGCAGGCCATCTCACTACCCATTACGGAATGTAGATATTTATTACATAAGACAACCCGCATACCACATAAGACATCCCACCCATTACATAAGACATCCCATATATACAAGACATCTCATACAACAGATAAGACATCCCATACAGCACACAAGAAATCTCATACAGCATACAAGATATCTCATACAGCACACAAGACATCCGACATGCCACATAAGACATCCCCTATAGCATATCAGATATCCCACATAGGGCATTACAAGATATCCAACATCAGACACAAGACATCCAGCATGATACACAAGACATCCCACCAACACACAAGATATCCCATGTATCACACCAAATGTCTGAATTGCAGAATTAAACAAGACATCTCACTCAGGACATAAGACATCTACTTTAAGACATAAGACATCTCAATCGACACATCAGACGACCCATATAGGACACAAGACATCTCACATAGGACATAAGTTATCCTACATCCCATATAAGACATCTGATATAACATACCAGATATCCAAATTCCACAACAAATAATAAAACCGTCCGCCATACATGTGACCCAAAGGGAAACAAGAGCCAATAGACGTGAAATTACAAATATTCCAGCAACCAAATGCAAAGTACATTCTGAAGTGCTGACCTCCACTTTCCATCCGGAAAATGGCTGAACATTTTTGCAAACAGTGCAGGCTCCGATCTGGCGCTGCATGCTGCTACGTCCGATCCAGGCCTGAACCGTTTTTCAATCACCCGCCCTGAGGCCCCCAGCACAAAACGGGACAATCAAGCTCATATCGAGTAATTTAACAATGCCCTATTTGTATTACCGTCCATAGGAAATACAAGGGAAAATAGGCTAAATGACAAGATCGTACAACCCAGCAAGTCATACTTCAACACAGGCTCAATACAACCTTGAAAGAAAAATCCAGATGCATTAAAACTTTGATAGCTACAGCTTTTTTGGGTTTGAAACAAACCCCTTTTGAAACAGAGCATTTTCAACTTCCGAGTCAAGTATTATTCAAGTCAAGTCATGGAGTCCTGTTCCGACGTGATTTATTGGTGTTGGGCACAGATTACAACAAACTGACCCCATATCAACCCTTATCCCACCGAACACAACCCTACTTTACCTTCCCAGACAGTGTAGATCCAGATCAGATGCTTCCGAAGAAGTCATCTGGGCAGGATCCACAGTGTTTGCAATTTAGCTTGTGAAATAAATGAATTATTAGTTTAGACTCATATTGCACGACCCGCAGATTTCTAAGAGTGCCCTAAAATCACTGTGTCATTCTGTCAGTCTGTCATTCTGTCAGTCTGTCATTCTGTCATTCTGTCAGTCTGTCAGTCTGTCCGTCCGTCCATAACCCGTTTGTGAAAATTGGTGATAGTGACTTAACCGCTTGGAATATTTAAACAATTTTTGGCATACTGATAGATATCAATGAGATCTAACCAATGAGCTTGCAAAATATAACATTCCATTTAGTATAGCCTCGCAGAGGCAAAAAATGTGAAAATGTTTGAACTGCTTCTCCTCGGAAACCGTTGGGCCGATTGAAGTCAAATTTCATATGGAGCCTCTATGGGATGGGGGAAACCAAAATTTGCTCATGGGGTCCAGGTCACATGACCAAAATGGCTGCCAAGCCATATATGGCCTGTCTGTCTGTCCGTTCGTAACCGGTTTGTGAAAATTGGTGATAGTGACTTAACCGCTTGGAATATTTAAACAATTTTTGGCATACTGATAAATATCAATGAGATCTAACCAATGAGCTTGCGAAATATTACTTTCCATTTAGTATAGCCTCGCCGAGGCAAAAAATGTGAATTTTTTTAACTGCTTCTCCTCGGAAACCGTTGGGCCGATTGAAGTCAAATTTCATATGGAGCCTCTATGGGATGGGGGAAACCAAAATTTGCTCATGGGGTCCAGGTCACATGACAAAAATGGCCGCCAAGCCATATATGGTTTGTCTGTCTGTCCGTCCGTAACCCGTTTGTGAAAATTGGTGATAGTGACTAACCGCTTGGAATTTTAAACAATTTTTGGCATACTGATAGATATCAATGAGATCTAACCAATGAGCTTGTGAAATATAACATTCCATTTAGTATTGCCTCGCCCAGGCAAAAAATGTGATAATTTTTGAACTGCTTCTCCTCGGAAACCGTTGGGCCGATTCAAGTCAAATTTCATATGGAGCCTCTATGGGATAGGGAAACCAAAATTTGCTCATGGGGTCCAGGTCACATAACCAAAATGGCCGCCAAGCCATATATGGTAAAAACCCATCATAAATAGTCTTCTCCAGAACCACTGGGCAGATTTCCACGAAACTTGATAAATAGCATCTGGGACGTAGGCCCATCATAAATTGCTAAAATGGTGACCCTGGGTTGACCTTGACCTTCTTTGGGTCTGTCCGTAACCCGTTTGTGAAAATTGGTGATAGTGACTTAACCGCTTGGAATATTTGAACAATTTTTGGCATACTGATAGATATCAATGAGATCTAACCAATGAACTTGCGAAATATTACATTCCATTTAGTATTGCCTCGCCGAGGTGAAAAATGTGAAAATTTTCGAACTGCTTCTCGTCGGAAACCGTTGGGCCGATTGAAATCAAATTTCATATGAAGCCTCTATTGGACGGGGGAAACCAAAATTTGCTCATGGGGTCCAGGTCACATGACCAAAATGGCCGCCAAGCCATATATAGTCTGTCTGTCTGTCTGTCCGTCCGTAACCCGTTTGTGAAAATTGGTGATAGTGACTTAACCGCTTGGAATATTTAAACAATTTTTGGCATACTGATAGATATCAATGAGATCTTACCAATTAGCTTGCGAAATATTACATTCCATTTAGTATAGCCTCGCCGAGACGAAAATGTGAAAATTTTCGAACCGCTTCTCCTCGGAAACCGTTGGGCCGTTTGAAGTCAAATTTCATATGGAGCCTCTATGGCGACCCGCAGAAAAAGCAACCGACTGAAGTCGGTTGATTTCTAAGAGTGCTCTAAAATCACTGTGTCATTCTGTCATCCTGTCAGTCTGGCCGTCCGTCCGTAACCCGTTTGTGAAAATTGGTGATAGTGACTTAACCGCTTGGAATATTTAAACAATTTTTGGCATACTGATAGATATCAATGAGATCTAACTAATGAGCTTGCAAAATATTACATTCCATTTAGTATAGCCTCGCCGAGGCAAAAAATGTGAAAATTTTTGAACTGCTTCTCCTCGGAAACCGTTGGGCCGTTTGAAGTCAAATTTCATATGGAGCCTGTATGGGATGGGGAAACCAAAATTTGCTCATGGGGTCCAGGTCACATGACCAAAATGGCCGCCAAGCCATATATGGTCTGTCTGTCTGTCCGTCCGTAACCCGTTTGTGAAAATTGGTGATAGTGACTTAACCGCTTGGAATATTTAAACAATTTTTGGCATACTGATAAATATCAATGAGATCTAACCAATGAGCTTGCGAAATATTACTTTCCATTTAGTATAGCCTCGCCGAGGCAAAAAATGTGACTATTTTCGAACTGCTTCTTCTTGGAAACCGTTGGGCCAATTTAAGTCAAATTTCATATGGGAAACCAAAATTTGCTCATGGGGTCGAGGTCACATGACCAAAATGGCCGCCAAGCCATATATGGTAAAAACCCTTCATAAATAGTTTTCTCCAAAACCACTAGGCAGATTTCCACGAAACTTGATAAATAGCATCTGGGACGTAGGCCCATCATAAATTGCTAAAAAGGTGACCCTGGGTTGACCTTGACCTTCTTTGGGTCCGTCCTTAACCCGTTTGTGAACATTGGTGATAGTGACCATACGCTTGGAATATTTAAACAATTTTTGGCATACTGATAGATATCAATGAGATGTTACCAATGAACTTGCGAAATATTACATTCCATTTAGTACAGCCTCGCCGAGGCAAAAAATGTGAAAATTTTTGAACTGCTTCTCCTCGGAAACCGTTGGGCCGATTGAAGTCAAATTTCATATGGAGCCTCTATGGGATGGGGGAAACCAAAATTTGCTCATGGGGTCCAGGTCACATGACAAAAATGGCCGCCAAGCCATATATGGTCTGTCTGTCCGTCCGTAACCGGTTTGTGAAAATTGGTGATAGTGTCTTAACCGCTTGGAATTTTAAACAATTTTTGGCATACTGATAGATATCAATGTGATCTAACCAATGAGCTTGTGAAATATTACATTCCATTTAGTATAGCCTCGCCGAGGCAAAAAAATGTGATAATTTTTGAACTGCTTCTCCTCGGAAACCGTTGGGCCGATTCAAGTCAAATTTCATATGGAGCCTCTATGGGATAGGGAAACCAAAATTTGCTCATGGGGTCCAGGTCACAAGACCAAAATGGCCGCCAAGCCATATATGATAAAAACCCATCATAAATAGTCTTCTCCAGAACCACTGGGCAGATTTCCACGAAACTTGATAAATAGCATCTGGGATGTAGGCCCATCATAAATTGCTAAAATGGTGACCCTGGGTTGACCTTGACCTTCTTTGGGTCCGTCCGTAACCCGTTTGTGAAAATTGGTGATAGTGACTTAACCGCTTGGAATATTTAAACAATTTTTGGCATACTGATAGATATCAATGAGATCTAACCAATGAACTTGCGAAATATTACATTCCATTTAGTATTGCCTCGATGAGGTGAAAAATGTGAAATTTTTTGAACTGCTTCTCCTCGGAAACCGTTAGGCCGATTGAAATCAAATTTCATATGAAGCCTCTATGGGACGGGGGAAACCAAAATTTGCTCATGGGGTCCAGGTCACATGACAAAAATGGCCGCCTAGCCATATATGGTCTGTCTGTCTGTCCGTCCGTAACCCGTTTGTGAAAATTGGTGATAGTGACTTAACCGCTTGGAATATCTAAACAATTTTTGGCATACTGATAGATATGAATGAGATCTTACCAATGAACTTGCGAAATATTACATTCCATTTAGTATAGCCTCGCCGAGACGAAAATGTGAAAATTTTCGAACCGCTTCTCCTCGGAAACCGTTGGGCCGTTTGAAGTCAAATTTCATATGGAGCCTCTATGGGATGGGGGAAACCAAAATTTGCTCATGGGGTCCAGGTCACATGACCAAAATGGCCGCCAAGCCATATATGGTAAAAACCCTTCAAAAATAGTCTTCTCCAGAACCACTGGGCAGATTTCCACGAAACTTGATAAATAGCATCTGGGACGTAGGCCCATCATAAATTGCTAAAATGGTGACCCTGGGTTGACCTTGACCTTCTTTGTGCCTAGGTCAAACTTTGACACATATGCTTTTGTCTTGGAAAAGTGAGAATGCATTTTATCCTGTAAACGATTCAGAATACAGTACTAAAGTATATATTTTTGTTCCTTACGATAAGGCGCATTTATTGGGGGAACCGTTTTAGGTCCAGGTCACATGACCAAAATGACCGCCATACCCATATATGGTAACACTCATAAAGCTAAAAGCATCCGGCGGGTCGTGCACTTCAGCTGAAGCACTGGTTCTAAACAGGTTTTTAATTATTCGGATCCCATTTTAATTTATATCAGTCTTTGAATCGACTGCCTATTCGAAATTCGCAAAATTGCAGTATGTGTCCTCTGGCTTTCGTTGTCGGATCATTACAGGGTCACTGATGAGGCTTTATTAGCCGAAACTACGTAGTATGACCCATCTTCTTTCTTATGAATGTTTTCATTGCTCTTAAAGGAACTTTTTTTTATTTTTATTTCTATGCCTGAAAGGCCTTATTTTTCAGCCTTAACCTTTATCCTGCTGAACACGACAACCACCGCCGCTACAAACATTGCTGATCCAGATCAGATGGCTTCTGAAGAAGCCATCTGATCAGTGTAATGAAGTTTGTGAACTGAATGAATACATTATATGGGTCCCGTCAAGCGATTTTGGTACTTATCACCCTAGCGAGCTGCGAAGGTTCAGGCGAGCCTGCGCATCCGCGCAGTCTCGCCAGAACCTTCGCTGCTCGCTCATACAAGCAGTGAATCAAGAGAAACCTTCAGACAGAAAGCCATATCCCTGGCCCCTCTGAATGGCTGGGCATGCGCAGTTAAAATTTGTCATGACGGAATGCTCGAAGACACAAATTCGCTTGGCGGGGCTTATATCACTGATAGTCAGAAATGGGTGTCGCTCAATAGATAAGGGTTAAATGTTAACTTTTAACATAATAACCGAAGAAACATCTAAATCTGAAGCTTGAAATCAAGAAAATTTCAAGCTCTAAAAGCCTGAAATCCTGCAAATGCCTGAAACATATGAGGCTGGCACATGCCGAACTGTCTCGACACTGTCCGAACGTCATTTTAAAGGTTCCTGTTTGTGTCATTGAGAGCTTTTTTGTGGTTTTGGTGTTACAGCCCTTTCAAGATTATTTCACACATACCGAGCCGATCGTTAATCAGAGGTTCACGCAAACCGCAGTAACCTGGAGAAAAACCGCCTGACCTTCCGTTGCAGAACTTTGCGTGCCACACGTGATCCGAGCCAGGCTCGAACCACAGCGATGGGAGACCAAACAATAAAGAGTCACCTACTAGGCCTCGGAGACCCATTAGTCATTGAGAGTGAAAATGAACCAGTCTATATGGAAAGTATATCCCGGCCGACATAATTATTCTCTGTATCTGGCCCCCACCCATCGGGGCTTGAAGAAATAGATGGGCTTCAACGCAGAACTGAAACCGACCGCACACGAGTACTGGTAAACCGCTCACAGAATCCAAGCCTGCCCAGGCAAAGCGGTATGAGTCGGTGCCACCATGCTTATAAACTATATTGGTATCATTGGGTGGCAGGGTTTGAGAAGTCATGATAAAAGTCCCACGTACACAATTAGAAGCAATGTCTCCAAAATAACCTATACAGTGTTGACGTGGGGGTGTGTGGGAGGGGGTGGGGCTGGGGGGGGGGGGGGGGGGGCGTTAAACCCCAAGTCAAACAAAAAAAAATCTCTGTATCCAGAATGGTGTCAGAATGGATGGTATAAAACGTTGATTCAACGTTGGATCAAAGTCGAAATCTAAATTATCTATATGCAATGCATGAATCTACACGATAAACAGCATACTAAAGCATACACACGGTGCTTATGAGTTAAATCTATTTTTATTTTTTAGAACTCAGTAGCGCGTGATATATATGGAAAACATGTTACATATTTTATCAAATATATCTAAGTGTTGACTTCTGCACGGATTTTTCAAAAGAAAGGAAGGTTTTAACATTGTATGGTGTGAAACTACCTACTTTTGGATTTGATTTGATTAATTTGGGGTTTAACGTCCCCGTCAACACTATTTGGGTCATTTTGGAGACTCTGCTTCCAATTTTGTGGGACTTTTACCCTGCACTGAGATGAAATGACATCTCAAGCCCTGCCATCCAGTGAAAGCAAAATGATTTATATGCATGGACGGTTCGACGTACCATTTTGCCTGGACAGGCTTAGGGCCTCTAAGCGGTTTACCAGTACTCGAGTGCGGTCGGTTTCAGCCCTGCCTGGAAGCATCATGCAGCCCATGTATTTCTTCAAGCCCCGATGGGCGGGGACGAAAACAATGCATGGTGTTTAACTACCTACTTTTGGAAAGGAACATTTTCATCACCTAAAACCCTTGCATACCCTTATACAGATAAAACTGGGTTAACAGGGTCATACATTTCTGCACAAGATATCGGTTCAGGGTAGCCTCAATGAGCTTCAACAACCAGATAAGAAAAATATCATAAAAAAAAATTGTCACAGAAAAACAAATGTCAGTTTTGGACAAAAGGGACTGTAATAGTTATGCTATAAGGCGTACAGAAGAATATCACTTTTAATTTTGTTTAGGTAGGTAAGAAATTAATAATTTATATATTTCGTGCTACCAGATAGCTAGATATAGACTTCTATTTGTGGAATTCGTACAAAAACAATATTTCCTAATTTTGTGCTAAAAGGTGTGCGAAAGTTGCCTTCTTTGAACATATATTCTCGTCGCGTGGGAACTTTGAACCGTCAAAGGTCATTGACCTACTGTGATAATAATATACATTGATAATATACATTGTGAACGGAAAAGTTGAAAGTAATATAGGTCAAGGCTATTTTAAACTTTTCTATCTAAAGCAAACAGAAAATAAACAGTACGTGTTGTTAAATAACGTGTGCACAATCCGATTTCATAGAGCATAACCGTTTCCAACCGGCATATTGTTCTTACTTCTGATGTAAAATCTAGTTTGTTTGCACTCGTAAGAGCCGCCTCAGTGAGACGGATGATCAAACGAGCACTAACAATATAGGTCTGGGGTATGAATAAGAACAATAGCTGAGTTTTCATACGGTTTACATCATTAGCCTTAAAGAAGCCAAGAATAACTGCAATTTAAAAGTCGTTTGTTTATGCCGTCTGCTGCTTCACGTTGCATGTTGTTTTTAAATAAAATGCATATAGCTAATCAGTGTGGACCCAGATCAGACTGCTCCTCTAGGAGCAGTCTGATCTGGGCCCACACTGATTGCAACATTGACTTTAGAAGTACCCAGCAGGTAACAAAGCAGACGACAATTGCTGTGATTGTCATCTTGAGGATTAGAGAAATCTTTATCCCACACAGGTCTGTGACATTATGGATCTCTATGTGATTCTCTAAGAGCTGTCTGATCAAGGTCCAGACTGGTTGCAACATTGACTTTGGAAGTACCCAGCAAACGACAAAAACAGACGACAATTGTTGTGATTTGAATCATAGGATTAAAGAAATCTTTATCTCACACAGGTCTGTGACATCATGGATCTCTATGTGGTTCTCTAAGAGCAGTCTGATCTAGGTCCACACTGGTTGCAACATTGACTTTGGAAGTACCCAGCAGACGACAAAACAGACGACAATTGTTGTGATTAAAGAAATCTTTATCCCACACAGGTCTGTGACATTATGGATCTCTAGGGCCTATATGATTCTCTAAGAGGAGTCTGATCTAGGTCCACACTCGTTGCAACATTTACTTTGAAGTACCCAGCAGGCAACAAAACAGACGACAATTGTTGTGATTAAAGAAATCTTTATCTCACACAGGTCTGTGACATTATGGATCTATATGTGGTTCTCGTGTTTGTTCTGGTATTCTTGGCATCACTCATCTTCCTGTACAGATCTAAGGGACTTCCTCCAGGACCTCTATCACTTCCGTTCATTGGAAGCTTCCTCTTCTTTAAGAAGATACAAGGGAGATTACCGCATGTAGTTTTTCTTGAGGGATCCAAGAAATACGGAGACGTCTACAGCCTGAAACTTGGTCAGTACACGCTAATCGTGTTGAATGGTTATGATGCGGTATACCAGGCGCTTGTGAAGCAAGCTGATGTGTTCAGTGACAGGCCGAATTTTCTACCAGTCTTGCAAGAAGCGCTAAAGGAAGGCGCAGGTATGATTTATTGATTGATTGATTTATTCATTTATTTGTTTTTATTTTTTGTTATATATTATTTTATCATATAACATGTCTGTCATCATGTAATTATGATCATAATTTTTTAAGAAATAAATTTTACTTATGAAATAGATCAGCTCTAGCTGTGATTTGTTGAGTAATAAATCACAGATTGGCGGTCAGTTGTAAAGTAAACAAATCACCAACGCTACGAGGTCATTTGTAAAGTAGACAAATCACGAGCGTGTAACGCGTGTGATTTGTCTACTTACAGCTGACCGACAAACTGGGATTTATTGCTCAACAAATCACAGACGAGAGCTGATCTATTTTGATTCTAACACGCTGAATATCGGCAATAACGTTGTTGTTTCCTTCAAAATCTCACAATTTTTCGCCATTGTTAGAAGATATCCCGCTAAAATTATCGACTGAAACACATGCATTTATATCCTTTTTTATCAGTTAACCCTATACTAATTGCATTGTAGCACACTGACCTGATAAAGATATGCTAGCTCAGGACAAGTGAGCTTTATCAGGTCAACGTGACATTGCTCTTTTATGAATGAACCGGACTTCTAGAAAAAATGGCAAAAAAAGGTTTTATTACTGAAAAAAAAAAATGGAAAAATTACATGTAGACAAATATTATAGGAAAACAAATGGTAAGCTGATAAAAATATAACGACCGCCGGAATGTTGGGACGCACTAAGGATCATCGATAACTAATCGTAAATTGCTAATGTAAGAGTGTACAAAGGATTAAACTGATAAATAGAATACCAAATTCGTGTCATTTGATATCAAGTTTATCAGGCTCGGCTTCGAGAACGCATGTGGAATCGCTCGGCAAGCTTCGCGATTCTACAAGTGTTCTCGAAGCCATGCCTGATAAACTTGATATCAAAAGACACTCACCTGGTTTTCTCTATCTATTGTTTTCGATGCGAGAACATGACTTTACACCGTATAACGCCAAAAAAATTGACTAGTGACGTCATAAATTTGCAGTTTATAATGACGTCACTCGTCACGCTCTTCCGAGCTGTGATTTGTTGCAGAATAACACACAGTTATTTTCCATTGCTTATATAGGCGCGCTGTGTTAGAATTAAGAAATTGATCAGCTCTAACTGTGATTTGTTGAGTAATAAATCACAGTTTGGAGGTCAGTTTTAAAGTAGATCAAACCACGAGCCAGTTTGGAGGTCAGTTTTAAAGTAGATCAAACCACGAGCGCGTAGCGCGCGTGATTTGTCTGCTGACAACTGACCTCCAAACTGTGATTCATTACTCAACAAATCACAGACTAGAGCTGATTTATTTCGATTGTAACACGCTGAAAATCGGCAATAATGTTGTTGTTTCCTTCAAAATCTCACAAATTTGTTAGAAGGAACTCCGCTAAAATTATCGACTGAAACACATGTATTTATATCCTTTTCTTACGTTTTCGATGCATGGAAATGACGTTACACCGCCTAACGTCAAGGAAATCGACTAGTGGCGTCGTAAATTGCCAGTTTTTAATGACGTCACTCGCCACGCTCTTCCGAGCTGTGATTTGTTGCAGAACAAAACACAGTTGTTTTTCATTGCCGATATTGGCGCGCTGTGTTTGAATTTTCCGCTGTTCATGAAAGTATGGACGCAGTGGGTCGCCTGCGAAGTAAATCATGTAAACTTTGCTAGAGACCCGCTGTCGTTCATACTTTCATGAACAGCAGAAAAATAAAGTTTGTCTCTTTTATTTGCACCCTTTTCTCATCATCAATGGGCGTAAAAATGCTTAGAGGGCAAACATTTTAAGCTGAAGTACCTATACACGCTGTTTTTCTTCAAAGAGCAGAACAGCGTTGACGTCGCCAACGCCCAGCCAGATCGTTGAGAACCATGATTTAGTGACGTCACTTGACATCACTGAAAATGTGACTCGATGCGTTCATGGAAGTATGAACTGAATTGTTTTCTATAGGTTAACACATATCTACTGGCGCTTAACGTCATGACGCCGTACGTCCGTATATAGCCAATAGTAAAATCTGCTGCTATTTTGAGTGACAAATCATTACGCGGAAGCGACGCGATGAGCCGCTTTTTATCCCGTTTCATGACGTCATTCAGTGTTACTACGACGTTAGTTGGTGTAAGATCAGATATGTTTTGAAAACAGGTAAACGCCTGTGATACAGTCACCTTTAACCCATTCAGCACCAGAAACCCCTAAAGGGGTACCTTGGCAAACAGTGCAGGTCCAGATCAGACGCTGCAGAACGCGGCGTTTGACTAGGGCCTACCATGTTTGTAAAAAGTTCAGCCATTTTCCAAATCAATTTCGAAAACAACACAACCTGACACCCATAAATTTTGAAATGGACTCTTGCTATATATAAGGTGGAAGATTTCATTTAGTACAAAAAGGGTTAAACTATTGCGAATCTGAAGAAACATTGTAATAGCTTGGGTTGCTACGGTAGGTGCTTCCATACAGAGCTGAAACCGACCGCACAATGGCACATACCGGTAAACCTCTTAGAAGGTCTAAGCCTGCCCAGGTAAAGTGGTGTGAGTTGGACCATGCATATAAATCCAGGCCCCGAAGTTATAAAACTTTTTTCATGCTCGACTCACTTGAGCATGAAATTTGTCCTGCTCACAAATTTTAAAATGCCAACAGTTGTTGGCATTTTAAAATTTGTGAGCAGGACAAATAGCATTATCTGTTATCTGACAAAGAAAAATCGCTCAACTTCTTAGTAGTTTAATTTTTAAGAGCACCACAAGTTTCATGCTCAGCTGAGTTGAGCATGAAAAAAGTTTTATAACCTCGGGGCCTGTTCGTTTCATTCCATCTCAATGTCGGGTAAAAGTGCCACAAAATGGGAAGCAACGTCTCTAAAATGATCTAAACGAGATTAACGGGGACGTTCAACCTCATTTCAATCAAACAAAAGAATACAGGCATAACATTTGTGCAAAGTAAGTTGTACAGGAATCTAGTTTTGCAAAGTAAGTTAATTTCAGGCAGTGAATGACTTAAGGGGAATGGATAAACCTTCAGGGAATGCAACTTCTGCAAAAGTTTTTTTGTCTCCCCTGTCAATAGTGGTCAACTCTTAAAGGAAAGAATTTGCACGTGATGTGCAAATTCTTTCCTTTAAGAGCAGACCCCTTTTTCAGTGGGACAGGGCTTATTGAAAAGCAAACCGGAAGTCCCGAAAGTTGTCTCCCTTTGAAAATGGCGGAAAAATATACTAGGTGTATCCATTCTTCTTAATTAAATCATTTGAGCCCCGCCAAGCGAATTTGTGTCTTCGAGCATTCCGTCATGACAAATTTTAACTGCGCATGCCCAGCCATTCAGAGGGGCCAGGGATATGTATATTTAAAAGATAAAGCAGCTTGTACTTAAAACTGACCGACAGACTGCGATTTATTATTCAACAGTTCACACACTGGAGATGATCTAATTCGATACTAACACTGAAAATCAACAAAAATATTGTTTCATTCAAATTCTGTTAACCTGTCGCCACTGTTAGAAGAAATTCCGCCAATAGTATTGACTGTAATTCACGAATTTGTGTCATTTCCTTACGTTTTTGATGTGAGAAAATGGCGTTTCACCGTCTAACATAAAAATCAACAACTGACGTTGTAAAACAGCGGCTCTTCACGTTTTTCCACCCAGAACAAATCGCAG
This sequence comes from Lucinisca nassula, assembly GCA_963580285.1. NCBI lineage: Eukaryota > Metazoa > Mollusca > Bivalvia > Lucinida > Lucinidae > Lucinisca > Lucinisca nassula. Next base: position 36,344,267 of record OY757015.1, on the reverse strand, counting down.
CTTCCTGCCATTGCCTTTGAATAGATTATACATCCCCGTTGTACATTTATTCGCAGGTATACTTCTCCAAACGTACAATCACAAATGGAAGATAATGCGGAGATTTGCCCTTCAGACATTACGTGACTTTGGCGTCGGTAAATCGTCGCTTGAGGAAAAAATTATGATAGAAGTCGAAGCCGCCAGTCAGTTCTTAGCAGACACAAAGGGTGAACCGACTGAAATGACGTCTTTGCTTCAAATGATGATTGGAAACGTTATTTATGGTATAATCTTTGGGAAAAGGTGAGTGCTTCAAGGGACACAGATTCACCTGGCATAATTTACCCCAGCTAGGGAAAAAAACCACCCTAGAATAAACGAATCTTACATGAGTGTGAGGGTCGGATGGAAAAATCCGTCCAGAGCATCACTGTCCGGCATCGCGAGGCTCTCCGAGTGATGCCGGACAGTGATCCCTAGGGTCGGATTATTCTATTCACCATGTAGTATCCTTTTTCTTGCATACTTTCCATTTCTGAGCCTGTGTTCTCAATACTGGCTTTAAGTGACGTCATCAGTCCTCACGTCACACATTGCTGTTTTCAATTGTCGGGCGTCAGAACTGGCAAGGGAATCTGTATTTTTTGTGTCGGAAAACCGCTAGTGGGCAGCAGTACGTGTAATTTGTATAGGTATATAATAAACCTTTATATACTTTCCACTGACCGTTCCAAGGCGGTTCATCTGTTGCGGTTTATTATGTTGTTGTTTGTTACTTACTGTGTGTATCACTTATGTCTTTTTATTTTGGATGGCCATTTGGCCATTTTGTTGGAAAGTAACTGCCCTCCTGGCCTTCCTTTGTTTAGGTTTCCATTATGGTCTGGTCGCTTCATGTTTGTGTTTCTTTCCTTTTGGTGTCTTTGATGGGTGGAGTAAGTTAATTGTATCGATTCCTGATCTTTGTTTTACTTCTACTTTGTCAGAGTGGGATGGCGTGTTTTTGTTTTCACTGCTTTTCCAGAGTGAGATGGTGTGTTTTTGTTTATTTCTTATTTTTGATAGAATTCAATTATTTGAGTTTTAAGACTTCCGCTAGTGATATTTCCATCAGTGATAATTCCTGATCATTGCCTTTACTTCTATTCTGAAGTGCTTATCATTTACATGTATATCTAGAATACGTTACTTATTATTATCCAGGGTGGGTTTGGATTAAAATATCTTTATCTGGCAAAATAATAATTGCAAAAAAGCACACATCAAATAATCAGAACAAGAGACTCACAAGCGGATACCATACTCGTATTGTGGTTTTTTAGTATGTCACAAATGGGGATAAATCAGTCATATTGAATGATAGAGTAATGCCATTTTGTCAGAATGTAGCTCCTGTGATGATACAGATGTGTATTCAGTTTCATGAGGATGGGGCAAATACTTTTTGAAATATGGCCAAAGGTTTATTTTTTTGTTAAATTTTTCGAAAAAAAAAATCCGTCAAAGTTCAAAGGTCAAGGTCAGAAAATTTGACATCAATGGAAAGGCATTGTCCCAAGAAACATCCATTTGCAGTTTGGTGGCTGTAATGTTAGTGGTATTAAAATGAGTGACAAAAATATTTTAAAAGGTAAGAAAAAGGGAGATAATTCAGTTAAATTACATGATAGAGTTATGGAATTTGGAAAGAATGTAGCTAATGTGATGTCATGTGTGTGAAGTTTATGAAGGTCAAGGTCATAGGTCAAAAAGCGTTGTATCATGGGAAATGTCTGGTCCCAAGGAACACCCTTGTGAAGTTTGAAAACTTTATTATAAATAGAATTGAAATGAGATGAAAAATGTGTTTTAGACAAAAATGGGAAATGGGAGGTAATTCAGCTAAAATCGTGTAGCTCTTGTGATGGTGATTATATTTATATAGTTTCATGAAACTAGGTCAAACACTTTTGAAGTTATAGCCAAAGTTAAGTTTTTTCGGAACGACGACAACGCCAATGCAAAGGCCGGAGTGATGACAATAGCTCGAAAGTTTTTCTTTGAAAAACCGACGAGCTTAAAAGAGTTTCAAAAATCATCCTGGTCGCGGTACCAAAATAATTAAAGCGGTAAATGTGTTACTAGAGACATAAGAAATGCATTGAATTCATTGTTTATAAAGTATGTAGACTGGTGAATTCAGTCCATATAAAATATTAATTTGAAAGTTATTAACGTAAAATATAAGATGCCTATACAGTATGTGATAGTTTTATGATAATGACGAATACCACCTACCCAAAATTATATTTCATATATCATTTCATTTAGAAGAACTTGTATGCATTATTGGCATTAAACTTGTAGTATTTGTTTTCATAAAATGAATTTATCCAGGCTACCACCTCCGGCTGGATCACCCGGAAGTAACGTTGTCATACATGACGTGGTAAATTTAAAACTGTGCTCAAGTGAACAAGGACATATGAAGCTGTCTTCCATGTTAAGTTCACCAAGATCCATTGTTGGCCAAAAACCAATTGAATCACAACTCGTTCTTTGCTAGCGACCCGCTGTCGTTCATACTTTAATGAAAAGCAGAAAAAATAAGTTTATTTTTATGTTTACATTCTTTCCCCCTCACCACTGGGCAAAAAATGCTTATAGGGAAAGATTTTTAAGCTGAAAAACATTTACATGCTGTTTTTTCTGCAAAGAGAGGAGCAGCGTTGACGTTGACGTCACCAACGCCCGTAGAGCACTATGGTTTAGACTGACGTCACTTGACGTCACTGAAAATCATGTGACTCGATGCGTTCATGGAAGTATGGACTACATTGTTTGTTATAGTTTTAGCTTAGACTTTACACTGAAAATGTAAATATTTATGTATATAATCATACTTCGCTGTTGTTTAGAGCATAACGTCGTGCCAGAAACTGCCATGTCTACCCGTGTAATAACACTTGGTTACTGGAGCGTTACGCCATAACACTGTCTATGACAACGCCATGTTTTTATATTCACTTCCCCCCCCCCCCTTCTTCGATAATTAATCAATACGATTTAAAATCGCTGTATCCAAAACACGTCTATTCAAATATATTGGAAAATGAAAATTTTCAGACATAAAAGTTCTGATATTTTCCATATTTCTGCTCCAAGCATAGATTGAGGATACTCTGTAGAACCGCCTTGGCGAGGCGGTTCTAACGAGCACCATACTCTATGTTTGGAGCAGAAATAAGAAAAAAATAATGTTTTCCCCTGTTAACCCAAGTTTTTTGTATAAAAATGGGGTTTATGTGGTTCAAAATTATAAAGGCACGTTTTCTAGATGTTATAAACAGAATCTTACAGTCGTGGTAATTTCATATGAAATTTATGGATGGATGGAGGCTCGTTTTACAAATTTCATATATTATTTCACTTATATCGAGCCGATCGTTAACCAGAGGTGGGCGAAAACCATTGACCTGGAGTGGCGTTGCCAATGTTCCATGTAAATTGCTTGAACATATAGTTTGCTCAAAAAACATGGCTCACTTGGGTGAACATATAGAGGATTATTTGATTTTTTTCAGTGTAAGATGGATTTTTATTTCACCGAATGAACACAAAAAGAAGTATTTGCGCGAGTGGCGAAGCCACGAGTGAAAATACTTCTTTTGGTGTTCACGAGTATTAAAGCAATTTTAAAGTGTCAGCCGTCACCATCGGGAAACAAACTTTTTTCCATGCTGAATTCGCGTCGATTTAAAGGTGTTCAGCGTGTTAATTGGAAATAATATTGGGGGTAAACTGAAAGTTTGCACCTGGAAAACAGCTTTGAATGTTATTTTATCCAATCGTTCACTTGAAATTTGCATTCAAATAATGCCCACAGTTGCTAAGTTCGTCTGGCGTATTTACGTTGCGTAGTTGCTAAAGTGACGTCGACGTGATTACTTGCGTGCCGTAATTTCTGACATACATTAAAAACGTTAAGCTAATTAACATCTAACAAACAGAAAATCTATGTTATTTTTCGATGATACATGGAACCCACAAACAGTGAAAATAAAAATCGTATTTTCATTACAGTGACAATATCGATTTCACTGAGAAATTTCTATATTTCATTGAAAAGCATGCACGAAAAACGTTTGTTACACAGGCGACATGCATTTAGAAAAAATAGCCATCAGAAGGGTTGGCAAATCCCCTTACCAAAAGTCAATATGGCCTTTAGATGGTTGTTCACAAATATAAAGTGCACCAGAATTAAAATACACTAGTAAGCACACAGTATATTTTGTATACGCAACATTTATTGAGACTATCTTCAGCTAATGATACCAAGGGTCGCTTCTCAACATGATGAAGATCCGAGATTTCCAATGCACAAAATACGGGTATACTGAGTTGTGATTCTTGCACATGAAATGCGTTTTCAACCTTGTATATACAACTGAGGCAAGTACCAGCAGTGAATCTCAAAGGTATTGGGCTGATGGCCATCACAAGACCATACTTTCAGGGCAGATAACTGAAAAATACCCGTGGCCGTCAGAACTGTGGTTTTTGCGCATGACCTGCTTAACCTCATGTACATCTGTACCAACATGCTTCAAATGGTATTGGAGATATGGTGATCACATGATGGTCATATTGTAATATTGGAAGGGGAGATAACTCAAATACCACAGCACCAAGGGTTGTAATTCTTGCGCATGACATGCCTTCAAAACCTTGTATATAATTGTGCAAAGTTCCTACAATATATCTCAAAGGATATAAGAGTTATAGCAATCACAAGGTTATATTTTCAGGGGAGATAATAAAAACATGGCTCCCAGAGTTGTAATTCTTATGCATGACACACCTTAATACATCTGTACCAAGTACCAACAATATATCTCAAAGGGTATTGAAGATATGGTGATCACCTGGAGGTCATACTATTATATTGGAAAGGGTGATAACTCAAATGCCATAACACCCAGAGATGTTGTTCTTAGGCGTGACACGCCGTCCCAACCTTGTATACAATTGTGCCAAGTACCATCAATATATCTCAAAGGTGATTTGAGTTATGGCCATCAGAAGGTTATATTGTCAGGGAAGATAGTTCAAAACCAGGACATTCAGAGTCGTGGTTCTTGCACATGACACGCCAGCTTAACCTCATGTATTACTGTACCAAGTACCATCAATATATCTCAAAGAGTATTGGAGATATGTGTGTCGTAGTCCAAATAGGAATTTAGCCAGATCCGAAATCTGGCTAGACCAAATAGGAATTCTTATTTGGCCTAGGCAGATTCTGGAATCTGGCTAAAATAATATTTAGTTTAGCAAGATTCCGGATCTGTCTAAACTTTGTTTAGTCCAAATAAGAATTCTTATTTGGCTAGGCAGATTCCGGATCTAGCTTAGCTGGTCAGACCAAATAGGAATCTTGTTATTCCATCAATAATGTGTAGCTGGAAACCCTTACTTCTTTTCATATATAGGTGTTAGGGACAGAATTAGGGCAATGTAGCACTGTGACCATCCTTTAAAAATTGTTAGAGGAAATAAAAGGAGAAACAAGACATACAATTCCATTCTGAGAAAAAAATATTTTTCTCAAATAGCCATGAAATTGTTTGGGTTGGTTGTTAAGTTTCACTGTGTCAGCAGAGTGACATGAAACAAATACTTTAACGTTTGGCCTCATGTTTTTAAAAGACAAATAGATATAATATAATATATTAGCCATTTCTATTAGAACAAATTCAAAACACAATTACCTTCTATCATTAACTATTGTTATTATCTACTCAATTAAGACATGGAATATTGATATTTCGCTTTTTTCTTATATCTACTATAAAACAAATTTTTGCTTTAGCTCATCCATATTTTAGAGCAGAATTAAGAAAACTGATAACATTCCCATTCCATTGATGTGTACAGTACCTGCTTCATAAACCAAGACACTCACATGTACTGTTCTGAACTGAACCCTTAGATACTTAATAATGAAGAAGAAACAGCATCTGTCAATTGCGAGTTCGTTTTTAAATCCGGCTGTAGTGATTAAACTGTAGGACATAAACAAATGAGATTTCCTTTCATCTTTTGTAAGTATGAAAATTGTCTTTGATTGCTTTTCACACATATTGGAAACAGACAGATTTTCAATGCAGCATGTAAGACAATATATTCAGAAGATGAAAAGTTTGTTATTTTAGTAATTTGTCAGCATGGTCTAAACAACACATTATTAAAGTCAAACAAAATGAGTGGCACAAATACTTTTAACATTAATGTTTTATAAAACTCTAATTGAAGCCAATTAATAAATATTCAATAAAGATCTGTCACCTTTAAACCAATATTCCTATTTGGTCTGACCAGCTTAGCCAGATTCGGAATCAGCCTAGCCAAATAGGAATTCTTATTTGGACTAATCAAAGTCCGGAATCTGGCTAAACTCAATTTTATTTTAGCCAGATCCGGAATCTGTATTATGCCGTAAATTCCACACAAAATTGACACGACAGTATAAATCATATTTGCTAAACTTTCTTAAAAAATAAGCAAAATTATAAAAAATAAATAAATGATAAATATTTCTTATAATTAACTGTTTTTTTTTTTTTTTTTTTTTTTTCACAAATCTGTGAGACAGTTGGAATTTGGATAAAACCATATTGTTTGCTTTATTAAGCCAGATTACAGTGTCTATTTTTGTAAGGTACCTGGTCATCAAGGATCACAAAACAACTGTTAAAAAATATTTATATTTTACCATAATGTCCCCATGAGAAGGAAATATCAAAACCATATTGTGACAACAAATGTCTAGAATCAAACAATGAGAGTGATTATAATTGATATGGATATTTTGTTGTCAAATGCAAATCTGTTCTTATTGTTTTGCTTGATGACCATGGCTTGGGAGGGGATAAATGCCTAAGCAGGGAGCTTTCATCTTGGGTAATGTTTTGATAAGTACATAACAACATGTTAATAATAAAGGGGGACTTTTAGGTTATTGAACACCTGGATCAGAGACTTTTTGACTGATAGAAAAATGAACGTAAAAATAGGCAGCGAGGTGTCCGGTTTTTATGAATGCGAGAACGGTTCCCCCCAGGGGTCGGTGCTATCTCCTATCCTTTTCAACCTATTAATGAACACACTGCAGGAAACACTTAATGCATTACCGCTGGAAATATCCATGTTCGCAGATGACGGCTTAGTATGGAAAACCGCGAAAAAAACGAAAAGTGCCATTCCTGCATTACAAAAAGCATTAAATGCCATACATGATTGGGCTACAAATTGATGCTTCAAATTGTCAACTGAAAAAAACAACAGTGGTAGTTTACAATAGAAATTTCGCAGATACAAAGGGCATGCCCAGGCTGACGTATGACGGGCAGGAAATAAAGTACGCCGGTCATGCCAAATTCCTGGGCATGTACTTTGACAGCAATCTAACATGGAGACTGCACATTGAAAACCTGGTGTCCAGGTCCCAGCGGGACCTAAATGTGCTAAGGGCGGTCTCGGGGGCAAACTTTGGAGCAGACAAGAAAACCCTGATCAAAATGTACACAGCACTCATAAGAAGCAAAATTGATTATGGCTGCCAAGCATACGCGTCTGCGGCGCCCTCACACCTGAAAAAACTAGATAGCATACAGGCCACAGCCCTCCGAATCGCTACTGGGGCATACAGGGGGACGCGGAACCTGGACCTGGAGATTGAATGCAGCGTCATGCCCCTGCACCTGCGGAGTGATGAACTGCAACTCAAGTAGTCTTAGGGAAAGTCTCCCCATAAACGAAATGATCGCCGACACGCCCAATCATGTTAAAAGAGATAGGTTAAGAGGAAAGATCCCCTATATTATCAAAGTCCAGGACCTAATTAAAAACCATGACCTCGAGCAGGTCAAAACAGCGGAACAAACATATCCGGAAGTTTTTAACTTAAGAACCCTATGCGCAAAAACAACACTAACGGGTGTCATAAAGAAAACTGAAACATCACAGAAAAAATGCAATGAGATCGCAGAATCACACATCAGTGAAAACTATAAGCAAGCGCTTAAAATTTTCACTGATGGAAGCAAAGATGCTGACAAAAAAGAAACGGGGTGTGCTTTCATAATACCAGACTTAAACTTCGACCAAAAATTCAAACTTAACCAGCACCTCACAGTCTACACTGCAGAACTTATAGCCATACAAAAGGCTTTGGAATGGATACAGGAACAAAAACCCGATAGTGTTGTTATACTAACAGACTCATTAAGCTCAATACAAAGCATAAACTCTGGGAATAGCAATACAAGACCGGATATACTGCAGGACATTCATATCCTAATACACAAAATTCTAAAACAAGGTATCACCCTGAACATAGATTGGATCCCCTCCCACTGCAACGTGCAGGGGAATGAGCGCGCAGACACACTGGCCAAAGAAGCTCTGACCCGGGGAAAGGCACTTGACTACCTCCCCACCCCACAAGAAGTATACGCAATCATTAAGGCCAGCATCAAAAAGGAATGGGCGCGCATATGGCAGGGACAACACGGCTTTAGACACTCGATCTGTCAGTCCTTGACCCCGAAATGTGTACAATATAGCGACAGCCGAAAGCTCGATCGCATATATACACGACTAAGACTCGGGGTCAACGGACTGAACGCACACAACATCTTCTATAGCGAGGCCGATCCATTATGCGGGCACTGTGGCGGGGTGGAGTGTGTTCAACACTACCTCGCAGAGTGCCCCGCACACGGCCCCGCCAGAAGGGAACTAAAGGGAGAACTCACAACATTAGGATACCAAGGGGAGATAAACGCGGTTTCTCTGCTCAATCTAAATTCACAGGAAATGAGGGACGCGGTCTTCAAATTCTTTGAGAAAACAAACTACCTGGACAAAATATAGGGGAAAACTAAGGGCGCAGACTAAATTAAATCGCATTGTACCGTAAAACACACCCCGTACGAGAATACATACTTTAAACAAAAATCTCTAGAGACAGTAAAAATAAATATTCGAACCGCACCTTAGACGCTACCAAACAAAAAGGGCCGTAGTGATCAAAGGGCGGCCGTCCCACAGCGAAAAGGGAAACAAAGTCAACGATAGGCGCTGTGGTTGCGGCCTCGGCTTTGCACTTAGGAGTGCCTATCGGTGACAGCGATCCCTGGATCACTGTGAGAAGACCATAGCAGAACGGGGCATGGACTCACCACAAGGAAAATCCATGACCCCGACCCACCCTCCAGAGGGGGTGTGGCAAGCGAGAAGTTAAGACAAGGTGTAGCGTTGTGGTTGCGGCCCACTGGCTTTGCACTTATGAACGCTGCACCAAAGCCCTAGCTGATCGGGAGCCACACAGCCCGAAAGAGGACCACACGAAAGCACGCCGGGACTAGGCATGGACCAACCACAAGGAAAATCCGTCGCCCAGCCCCTCCTGAGGGGGTTAGGCAAACGGGAAGTCAGAACGAGACGTAGCGCTGTGGTTGCGGTCCTTGGACTTTGCACTTAGGAGCGTTGCGTCAAAAGCCTGGCTGATCGAGAGCCACACAACCCAAAGGAGAACGGCACAACAGCACACTAGCAAACAAAGCCTCTCCTTCAGGAACGCATATAGAAAAGTGGGACAGATAAAAGAAACAAGACGCCTTATCACATCTTTTTCTTTCTTTTTTCGCAACTTTCGCTTTCGAATAAAGGATGTACATTATAAGGTTACCCAAACGGAATGACCTGGGGCCCTCAAAAGGGCCTTTTGCATGCCACCATGACTGAAAAACCGCATCTATCCCGGTATATCATACAGCCCTCCGTCGCCCTTGTCGCATAACATAAAAATCACCAAAATACAGCAAATTGCGCCATGACCGTGATAAAGACAGACGGTCAAGATGGCCACATATCAATACAGACAAGGGCAATTAACTAACTAACTAGGGCATGACTTAGCGCGACCTGAAGGAAGGCTTTTAACACACACAACCACCCACGCGAAACTAAAACAACATACAACCACACTAGATAGGTGGATATAGCGATAGTTGTAGGATAGGAATACAGTAGAGAGGATAGTATAGAAAAGTGAGATAAAAAACCTGGAGTTAGAAGAAGAAGAAGAAGAGTTTTCTCAAAAAGCGATTTCAAACATTTTTTATTTGTGTAAATATAAAACATTAAAAACAAGATCGCATAGGAGCGCTCGACTGCGCACGTGCGCAGGCGGACGCTTGTATGCGACCTACATGATTATATAACAATTTGCACTAACCACTTTGACTAAAAAGATTGGCAAACGTTGTCTCGGGGCCCCAAACGGCTAGGCATGAATACTTTTTTTTCTACTATGATGCTTTCCTACACGTAGGATGCGATAGTGATATGCAAACATGGCGACACAAAATGACTCTCCTACGGTCCCGCAGAATACGACATCCTGCGTCGAGGAGGGCATCACCTTTTCTTAACTTCAAACGAAAAAACATAAAAGGGGATTGACCTACTTTCCACATCCTCCGCGATAGAGGTCACTCACTAACTAAAATAAATACGAATTTGGGCCCGAGACGGCGGAAGCCAACACACCATGTTACTATGTTATATGTTGTATGTACAGAATAAACAAAAACAAAACCTTGCAGGTACAAAAATTGTCCTTCCCAGCCACTGTGGGCGGATGGGCTTGTCCCAAAAAGGACAACAACACAAACGAGATCGGCAAACGTTGTCTCGGGCCTCCAAATTGCTAGGCAGGAATACACTTTCCTCCTATGATGTCTTCCTTCACGTAGGATGCGTAAATGATATGCAAACATGGCGACTGACCCACTTATGGTCCCGCTGAGTGCGGCATCCTACCTCGAGGAAGGCATCACTTTTTCTTAACTTAAAACGGCAAATGCATAAAAAGGGATTGACCTACTTTGCACATCCTCCGCGATAGAAGTCACTCACCAACAAAATAAATACGAATTCAAGCCCGAGACCGCGTAGGCCGGCACTTTATGTTATTATGTTACATATTGAATGTACAGATAAACAAAAAAAACACACACACACACAAAATATAAACCACTAGCACAATCTTGCAGGTACAAAAAATGTCACCCCCAGTAACTGTGAGCGGGTGTGCTCGCCCTAAAACGGACTACACCACCTTTAAGGCACAAGAAAAACAAACAAAACAGGTCCGTGGCGGGGTAAGCACATCCGCCCGCATATATATATACTTAAAAAATAGACCACTCAACAAGCTGGGGAAACAGACCAAACAATGTAAAAATGTACATACGTTACATAAATATACAAAAATCAAATAAAAAAAAAATAATAAAAAACAAAAATACCAATATCAAAATTGACCCTTTCCTGCTCTGACACGGTTCGGCATATTGACAAGCAAAAAATTATAACGCCGAGTAGAAGACAAAATGGACCGACTGCAGCGGACTTACGATAGACACGGACGGACGGGGCTGGAGCCGAGCGATGGTCTCCCCATTCACCGGCAACGTGGAATGGGGATACCACCGAACGGCTACGGTGTAGTGCCAGAATGGATTCGTTCCCTGGGACCCCACCAGCTGACGACCCGTGACACGGGGAAACTGGAAACAACAACAACAACAGGTTATTGAACACAATTTACAATCATATTATAGTGACTTTATGCATGATAGACTGGATTTTGTCGTCACAATTTCTGGAATTACCAGTGTTTAAAGTGTATTATTTATGTTACACTGGACTTTGCTGGGTAACTAGTTAAAGGACATTTTCCTGAAAGGATCAGCCTTCTTACACATTGACTGGATATCCAGCTCGGACATCTTTTCACAATAATATTGGGAAAACTTTGTATGTTTATTATTTTATGTTGGTGAACTTGCTTAAATACAGAAAAAATACAAATTAAACAATTGTTTTTGTAACCGGCGTTCCTCATTATTTTTCATGAGTAATTTGCGTTAATCTTTTAGTACGTAATATCTACCTAGGCCAAATAAGAATTCCTATTTGGCCTAGCCAGATTCCGGAACTGGTTAAATTCCCATTTGGATTACGACATATACATCACAAGGTAGTGATTCTATTTTATTGGAATAAAACACAAGTCAATAATACATGAGCATGAATGCAAGATCCTATTTACCATATGCCATTTAAAACGCAATTTATTCACGATTGTTTTACAAAAATGTCATTATTCCGCCATTAGTAAACGCGACGTCGTTAAGAATGTCATCGGCCCCGCCCATTGGGGCTTGAAGAAATAGATGGGCTGCATGATGCTTCCACGCAGAGCTGAAACCGACCTGAACAAGATTACTGGTAAACCGCTTAGAGGATCTAAGCCTGTCCCGGTAAAGCGGTGCGAGTCGGACCGTCCATGCTTATAAACCCTATTGGTTTCATTGGGCGGCCGGGCTTGAGAAGTCATTTCATCTCAATGCCGGGTTAAATTCCCACAAAATTGGAAGCAACGTCTCCAAAATGACAGTGTTGTCGGTGACGTTAAACCTCAAATCAAACAAACAAATTAAGAACGTCATGCATGTAACGTTACGGGGCTAAGTACGTGATTCGCATTTATAACCCTCTAGTGCATTACCGAATTTTTTACACGGTGTTATTATATTCTCAAACCTGGCGTCATATGGGCCCCGTCAAGCGATTTTGGTAATTATCGCCTATGCGAGTAGCGAAGGTTCAGGCGAGCCTGCGCATCCGCGCAGTCTCGCCAGAGCCTTTGCTGCTCGCTCATATAAACAGTGAATCAAGAGGAACCTTCAGACAGAAAGCCATAGCCCTGCCCCCTCTGAATGGCTGGGCATGCGCAGTTAAAATTTGTTATGACGGAATGCTCGAAGACACAAATTCGCTTGGTGGGGCTCATATGATAAATACATATTTTCCAGATATTCGTATGATGATCCTGAATTCGAAAATGTCCGGAGGTTTACCAGCACAGCTTTAAGCGGACAGGGACTTTCAAGTGCAACAAACTTCTTTCCTCGTTGGTTTACAAAACTCTTTATCAAGAAGGTAACGTTTATTTTGTCACTGCAAAAATCTATACAAACAGCTACAAATTCACTTTGTTTAATCTTACAAATAAATATTTGCAGCATAATGGGGGGAAATCTGCAAAGACAAGCTAGTTACCCCTTATTCTTATGTACATGCGAATGTACATGTAAAGCGACCTCCGATTGGATGAAATTTAATACAGTTTATTTTATACTTAACAGTTAAATCAATGAAAAAAGATATTTTCACTTTCACACTGAAACATAACATGGACGTGTTATTTTCACAGCAGCAGTGCGGGCTTTTTTTTTCGGTTGAAATAAATAGAACCTTTACTCATTTCTTCTTTTCGATAAATATCAATATTTCATCCAATGCGTTGAAAATGTGTGTTGTAAACACCAGCAAATTTTCACGCGTGCAAAGCATTTAAATAAAAGTACGACGCTAAAGTCACGTATAAAATAAAAAGAAAATTTACTCCTTTTTTCGATAAATACCAGAATTATTTCATCTCGTGTGTTGAAAACATCAGTGTTCTCACTCGTGTTTCGCACTCGTGAACATTCTGATGTTTTCAACACATTCGATTGAATATTTTTGGTATTTATAAAAAATAAATAGCCTTTATATATTCTGCGATTTTCGTTCGTTGACACGTTAGGTTGCTTTATGGCGTTTTGGGTTTGAGCAAAGAAAAGAGGGGACGATAGAGGAGAGTAAGAGAAAAGGGATGTAAATGGAACAATGGAGGGAATATGATATGTCCCTCTACCCATAGTGGCTTCCCCAACTGTAAGTCATTATAAGATGCACACCCGAACATATTTGCCTCACCAACCAACCACCCCATGAGAGTAATCTTGACCAAATCTTTTCTCCGGTATTTGGCACTGTAATTGTCAACCGCTTATGTATTAACCGTGACCAACTTGATATGTCCGAAATAGTGTTGGCTATGATGTTAAGCCCAAAAACAAACAAACAAAACAATTCCTAGGGGATTGTATTAATATCACATTGTCGGCCCTTTATAATGACACTAACTGACAAAGAGGAATCTGGGTGAGACAGGGTATATATACATTGTTGTTATTTCTGTTACAGATCAATGCCTTTGAGACGGTGTTAATAGGCGAAAAAGATTCATAAATAATTATGAATTAATTAATTAGCTCAAAAGGCCACAGATCTCTTAATCAGCTTGTCGATAGACCGATTCTGTTCAATTTCAGGAGGACGAGGCGCTTTTGAAAAGAAAGGAAAACATTCAAAAGGTGAAAGCGTTCGTCGCAGACATGATCCAAGACCACGAGGAGAGTTATGACGAGAACAATATTCGAGATTTTCTTGATCTGTATATACAAATTAAACGTGATGAACAAGTAGACACGAAAGATGTCTTCACAAGTATGTCTGCACATTTAAGGGGAATGGGAACACCTGGCGGATTTTCCTGCCATTTTTGAAATGGCGACAACTTTCGGGAGTTCCTGATCGCTTTTCTCTAAGCTCTGTCCCACTGAGAAAGGGGTCTACGCTTAAAGAAAAGAATTTGCTCCTTCTTTTCTTTAAGTGTTGACCCCTATTGACATGGGAGACAAAAAACTTTTGCAGGAGTTGCCTCCCCTTAGGGTGTTCCCATTCCCCTTAACGCGCTGCATGCTCGGTATTTTTTTTCAGCAGACATTTTGAAATACTTTTCTTTTTTTTTACAGAAAACACGATTTGACATTTCTTGCAAACTGTCTCTATGGAGACAAGCATGCCACAGAGACAATTTGCATGAGATGTCGAGTCGGGTTTTCAGGGTAAATCCCATAGAGACAATTTGAACGAGACGTCTAGTCCTGTTTTCTGGGGAAAAACAGACACAAAGACAATGTGCATGACATTTTGTTTGTATTGGCGTTTAACTGCCCAGTCAACACTATTTAGGTCATTTTTGAGCAGGTCAGTTTATCTATCCACGCTTTTCCTGAGCAGTTTTATACGTAAGCGGTTAACCAAGACAGTGCACATTCTTTCGCAAGAAACTGACAACTGTCCTTCTTGAATCAGCGGAAGAGAGAGAATGGCCGCAGAAAAGATTTCATGATCAATCTCCACGAAAGAATATTGCCGACTTCGGCAGGTATCGAACCCGCGTCCTCCTGATCACCAGTCAGACGCGCATCCGACTGAGCTACCAAGGCCGGCAATATGCATGACATGAGATGTCAAGTCCTGTTTGCCGGGGAAAACCCATGGAGACAATTTGGATAAGATGTCAAGTCCTATTTTCTGGAAAAGATAAGAAAATATCAACAATTACTGGACTGCTGAATTTATTACGAAAACACACCTTTACCAATGCATTGTAATCTTTACCGCCGAAAAAAAAAACAACAACAAAATTTTAGGATGAAAAATTGTGATATTTTTCTTATTTCTGCTATAAAATGTTGGTACTCCAAAGAACCGCTTCATCGAGGTTGTTCTAACGAGTCCCCACAATCTATATTTTCGCGCAGAAATAAGAAAAAAAAGGTTTACCCATGTAAATCCCAGTTTTACTCTATAAAATTGGGGTTCAATGTGGTCAAAATTATTTAGATGCAGCCCAGAGAGTGTTAAAGGTTAAGGTAAACGAACGCACGTGACATATTTCCACCATTTTTGCAAGGGAAAGAGTTTTTTACACTGTGGAATTTTGAAAATAAGGGTCACTGATGAGGCCTAATTGGCCGGAACTAGCTAAATTTGCAGTTGTCTTTCGTGTAATCAAATATAATCTGAAGCTTTTTAGCACAAATATTAAATATGTTCTATAAAAGGGTTATCCTTTGGAAGCAAGGAACTGCAGAACTGAAAAATATGGAGCGTATATGTTTTCTGGGCCAGACTAGCTAGTTTCGGCCAATTAGGCCTTATCAGTGACCCTCAGATATTTTCAAAATTCCAAAATGGAATCAAAGATCCCAAAGGACAAGAAAATATAATCTACACTATGATGTAGGGCAGGGAGACGTTTTACCGCCGCCACACATTCCCACACACCAGCTGTAGTGAAGTTAAATATGTTCTAGAAAAGGGTTATCCTTTGGAAGCAAGGAATACACCGCAGAACTGAAAAATATGGAGTGTATATGTTTTCTGGGCCAGACTAGCTAGTTTCGGCCAATTAGGCCTCATCAATACTGTTAAGATTTCTCTGCTAGATGACCTCAACAAAGCTCGCTAAGCTAACGGTGCTTTGAACAACCGGGGCCAGATTAAAACACATCTTTAGTCAATCATTTATATTCAAAATTGTCATTTGGGAGGTAAATCGACAGTTTTACGGTCGGAAATTTTGTTTTCGGCGACGAAATGTTAAACACACAACGGCCTAAATAACATACGGAAAGATTTGAAAAGTAATCGCAATTGCTTTGTCGTTTTGTTTCATTAAATAACGTGGCTAGAAATATGGCATTTCTATGCATTTAACCCAGCAGGCGCACATCGCTAGGACAACGTCAAATCAACGTCGGCGCAACGTCACGACGTTGCACTGACGTTGATGTAACGTTGCATAATCATCATGACGTGTACCGACGTTGATGTGATGTCACAATTACGTTATGTGCCTGCTGGGAAACTGAAGTGAATGTTGGTCAACCTTACTACCTATCTTATGTCATGAGGTTGTATCGAAGAACAAAGCTATTTGTGCTTATCCAGTATAAAACAATTTTAAGCATAAATATTTGTTTATTCAGCATAAAACAATGATCAGAATCGACATTAAATTTGGATAGTGATAACTGATTAGACAGTTTTATTGCTTGTCACAGTTGTTTAAGGTTGCAGTTTCTCGCACCAAGTTCTATGTCGCTTTCATTTGGTCGTGCAGTGCAGGCCGATGTGTACCCAGTAAGCATTCTACATAAATCTACAGCGGGCCGTTAGTGGCCCGTCAGGGTAGCTGACGGGCCGCTAACGACCCGCTGTAGATTTATGTAGAATGCTAGCAGGGTAGATGTGTTTACAATTATACTGCAGATTACAACTGTAGCAGATGCCATTTTCATTTTTTTCTTATGTGAAAATGAGACTTTACTTTGCAAGCGATTCATCTGCTGGAAGAGCAGTCATACGAAATGCTAAATCCAGTTTTCTCAGAAAAATAGGAGTACAGTTGAATGTCGTCGGCTTAAAAGCATTGCATTAATATCTTTTTGCTTATTACACACTTGTTCATGATATCCAATTTTTTATTTTTAACAAGCTCATTCCTGGGGGTTTTAAACTAAATCAATACATTTACACAAACATGTGCGAGGAAAAAAAGGAAAACAAATGAAATAAGTATATTTGAGCGAAAAAGCCCCAAAACAGAGAATAAGCCATACTATGTTTGTGCGGACACACGTACATTTCAGTGGTAGAATAAAACGGGGTTGGCTTGAAAACGCAATCAAACAATAAAACATTACAAATTCGTTTCTGAAAAACTGTAATTTATAGGCCCATTGAAAGCTAGCAGTATTTAACAGCGGCGAATAATCTTAAGTCTTCAGACGCCATTCACGACAGTTGCCGGCTGCTTTATTGTCTGCCTGTGAGTTTTAAAAGTCCATGTTGCAAATACATGTTGTGTGACCCAAGGTCAGACTGCTCCTATAGTAGAAGAAGAAGCAGTCTGATCAGGGCTCACATCGTTCGCCTTTGCAAAACTTTTTTCAAAAAGTTTAAAAGAAGCGCAGCAGACGACATGAACAAACGGCATTTTCAAATGCAGTTTCACATGGCGAATAATGAATTTATGCATACTGTGTGAGTATTTGTTTACATGATTACAGTTGGAAACATGCGCCGAGTGATTTTAGATTTGTTTTTCGCTGGCTCGGAGACCACTTCGACCACCTTAGACTGGGCATTCCTGTTCATGGCCGAATACCCCGAGATCCAGGCGAGATGTCAGAGAGAAATAGAAGAGGTAATAAAATTACAGTTAACCTTTTAATCCCCGAGTTTCTGAAGTAGACTGATTCATCTTTGAAGTCTTTTGTGACTCGAAGTTTTGTTTGACCTTAACTGTTGATATGTCACTTAAATTATTGCTTAATACTTCAACACGGCAGTTCTTACACATTTTCTTTAAACAAGTAGTTCTTGAAATGCATGTAAAAGTTCAGTAAGAGCAAAGGATTTGTATGTCACATTCTGATTGACAGCAATCAAAAGTTTTTCCATAGACTCTTTGTGAAAGAAAAATGGTTCTGATTATTTTGGAATCATTTGACGGATATTATAAGGGTAAGTAAGGAACACAGTGAACTCAGTATCATTGGCGTTTTTTGTATGGGAAGTTGGTTTCAAACTTGCAAACATATACATTGTGCTGTGTCCTGACTTTGGAGAGAAGCAATGCACTATGCTAACTTAAAGGATGTAGCACTTTAGTCACGAAGATAAATATATAGCTGCCCATAAGATATCTTTTTATAATGTTTCTTGTAATATTTTGGTTATTTGTTTCAAATAAAGTTTATAACAATTAATTGAAAGAAACTGAAAACAATTTGCTATTCACCCATAATTGTGCTGTGTGAATGGCATTTCTGCAGATAAATTGCGGGTTGAAATGTAAACCTTAGTTTTCTTGACATGAAATCGGATTTACAAGGGCATTACATGAGCATGTTAATGTGATGAAAACATAATTGGATGAAATTAGCCAATATTGTTCGTTGGAATGTACATAAAGAATAATAATAATAATAATAATGTTACATATACTACTGCTACTACTGATAATAATTTAATAATAAAACGAAGATGATAATAATTATACTGTTACTACTTTTTCCACCACTGCTTCTATTATTGGGCCCCCGCCGAGCGGGGCTTGAAGAATAGATTGGGCTACATGATGCTTCCATGCAGAGCTGAAACTGACCGCACATATATATGGGTAAAGCGTTTACCCATTTATCCGTTTACCCGTTTATCTGAGGGTCACTGATGAGGCCTAATTGGCCGAAACTAGCAAGTCTGGCCCAGAAAACATGTACACTCCATATTTTTCAGTTCTGTGGTGTATTCCTTGCTTCCAAAGGATAACCCTTTTGTAGAACATATTTAAGAGGTCTTAGCCTATCCAGACAAAGTGATGTGAGTCGGACCGACCCTATATCTGTAGGACTCAGATCGTGAATTGGTCCCTGATCGTGGGCCGATTTCCAAATCGTCGGCCGATTTCATAACGAGGGCCGATTATGACAATGTAATTCCAAAACGAGGGCCGATTCACATGCTGAGCTGTTATTCGTATTACAGCAGTGTTGAAAACTCGCCGTTTTTTCTGTCTACCGGTAGTGTCAATAAGTACTTTTCACATGCTGAGTTGTTTATCGTGTCACAGCAGTGTTGACAACTCGCCTTCGTTTTTTCTGTCTACCGGTGGTGTCAATCAGTACTATGAGAAATAGGTTGGGCTGCATGATGGCTCCGTGTAGAGTCACGGATATTCGAAACCGAACGCACATGACTTTGGTTTTACGATCTTTTCAAGACTAACTCACCCAAGTTCTACTCAAGGCTTACAAGACTAATTCTCCCAAGTTCTACTCAGGACTAGTTCTACTCAAGGCTTCTACGACAGACTGTATGCATGGCTGTTAACCCAATCACGGTTGACAACTTTGCTTCCCTCTTTAATTGCACGCCGGTGGGTCAGGCCTCAGATTCAATGACGGTTCCAGCGTAAAGGCTTACTGAGAATTAGAGAGAAACTAATTTCATGTAATGTTAGTTGGTGCCTGATGCTCAGTCTTCGAAGAATATGGCATATGCAGATAATGGACGTCTTCTTTCCAAATAGCATAACGATAAAATCCGAGGGTGTTCGGAAGTAAGTTAGAACCAGATTAATAGCTAAGATATAACTGACTGCAGTTCATCATTGCAGATTCTAGGAAATCAAGACATTGCGTATGCTAACAGGGGTAAGCTGCCTTACACAGAAGCAACTATTATGGAAATACAAAGACTTGCTAACATAGGTGAGTATAGGGCGTCAACTAGGCTCCGCGTGTAAAAGCATTTTAAGCATAACGACTTCAGTTATGGCCAAAATGTTAACTGTTCTAGCACATACAGTGTCTAGTACACAGATATTTCGGCTGGAAAATATTAGTATATATGTCAGATGATAGGATCAAAATTTCAAGGATATGTTAACCAAAATTATTTTAAACTCAGCAGCGAAATCAATGCATATCTGAAACAAATAAATATAGATCGAATTTCGGTGAAGTTGATGTCGACCCCTACCTGCCCCACCCAAAATGATGTTTATTTCAGGTAGAAGAAATAAATATAGGCATTTAAGAAGTACCTATTTCAACGTAACTGGACCCGGAAGATGTACAAGTGGAAAAGGCTGAAAAAATAAAGCAAGGATAACACATCTACAGGCAACGACAAAAACACCTGAAAAGTTTCAGAATTGTTTGTTTGATTTCGGGTTTAACGTCCCCGTCAACATTGTATAGGTCATTTTGGAGACGTTGCTTCCAAATTTGTGGGACTTTTACCCTCCATTAAGATGAAATGACGTCTCAAGCCCTGTCGCCAGATGAAACCAATAGGTTTTATAAGCATGGACGGTCCGACTCGCACCGCTTTGCCTGAGCGGCTTAGATCCTCTAAGCGGTTTACCAGTCCTCGTTTGCGGTAGGTTCTAGCTCTGTGTGAAAGCATGCAGCCCATCTATTTCTTCAAGCCCCGATGGGCGGGGGTGGGCAAAGTTTCAGAAAGATTGGAAGAAAATTGTAAGAGAAAATGCCCTCACATGGTCTCAGCTCCAACAGTAAATGGTCCTGGAAAAACTAAGTTGAAAAAGTTGAAAGGTTGACAAAAAAATTAGCATACGATAACCCCAGAACCACAGGCACATCTGCAGACCATGACAAAACACCTGCAAAGTATCAAAATGTTTGATAAAAAAAAAACTGTTAGAGGAGTTGCGCTCACAAGGTATCTGTTCTAATAGAATTTGGACCTGAAAAAAAAAAGTTAAAAATGTTGGTAAAAATATAACCAGAGGATAACCCCAAAACCACCTGCACATCATCAGACCATGGCAAACACGCCTGCAAAGTTTCAAAATGATCGGTACAAAGCCGTAAGAGTTGTGCTCACAAGGTATCTATTCTAATAGTATTTCGACTTGGAAAACAACTAAGATTAAAAAAGTGGAAAAGATGGTAAACATTAACAGAGGATAACCCCAAAACCACTTGCACTTCTTAAGTGGAAAAGTTGACAAATATAACAGACGATAATCTCAAAACCGCATGCACATCTGCAGACCATGAAAAAAACAGCTGCAAAGTTTCAAAATGTTGGATAAAAAGATGTAAGAGGACTTGCGCTCACTAGGAATCTATTCGAATAATATTTGTACCTGGAAAATAACTTAGTTAAAAGAATGGAAAAAGTTGGTAAAGAATACACGGGTGATAACCCCCAAACCACATCCAGATCTTCAGACCATGGCAAAAAAAAACTCCAAAGTTTCACATTGATCGGTAAAAAACTGTGGGGAGTTGCACTCACAAGGTATCTTTTCCAATAGTATTTGGACCTGGAAAAAAATCTAAGTTTATACAAAAGTGGAAAATGTTGGTAAAAATAAACGGAGGATAACCCAAATATCACATGCACATTTTCAGGTCATGACAAAAACACCTGCAAAGTTTCATAATGATCGGTAGCAAATTGTTAGAGGAGTTGCGCTCACAAGGTATCTGTTCAAATAGTATTTGGACCTGGAAAAATTAAGTTAAAAAAGGTGGAAAATGTTGGTAAAAAGTAAATGGAGGATAACCCCAAAATAACATGCACATCGTCAGACCATGCCAAAAAAAACATATGCAAAGTTTCAAAATGATCGGTAGAACACTGTAAGAGGAGTTGCGCTCACAAAACACCCAGATAAAATGTTGACGGAAAGACGGGCGGACAGACAGACAGACAGACAGACAGACGGACGGACGGACGGACGGACGGACGGACGAACGAACGAACGGACGGAAAATTGCAAGCCTTTGTCTTCCTGCCAAAGCAGGTGCGACAAAAATGATAATTTCACACTGTAAAAATCACGTGTATAACATTTTCACACTTTGAAATATAATATTTCACGGTAGCACCCCGGACTACTTTTAGCTCGTCTTACGAATGTAATGGGAGCTTTTGTCATACCTCGTCGTCCGTTGTCGGCGTCGGCTTCGTCAGCGTCAGATTTGGTTTAAGTTTACCTGCAAGCTCTTATTTCTGATGTTTTACAAATTTAGTTTCAAATGTAATTAACAATTGATGAAAAACAATAATTTACATATTCTTCAATATTTCATTTCCCATGTTTTTTGGGTTTTTTCACTTGAATTGGACTTTTTAGATGTGTATTATTTCCTCTGTATTACCTCCCTTATTTCCCTTGGATAAAGTTTACCTGCAAGCTCTGTAGTGTAGTGGATAGAGTTAAGGACTCTGAGACAAAGGGTCGTGAGTTCAAAATCGAGGATTTTTTTCTTTCTTTTCATTCTAAAACCAAATAAACAGCTATCATTACCTGGAAACCTGGAAGTTTGTAGACTTATTTTCATCAAGCATATATTTTATGTTGTTGTTGTTTGGGGGTTGTTTTTACATTGCAGATGCTTGTAAACGCGATTTTTTGTTCACTTGTTCTTAGGGATACGTTTTGGCTCGCTTTCAATTGCTGCAGTCTGTTTAGATCTTTAACGTAAGAAAATTACATTTTTCTGGCAAAACCGGTATTATATTTTTTTTTTATAAATAAAAACAATTAGAACAATAATTCTTCCCCAGTGGTTCTTATGGGTACTACCGGGTTGTTTTTCCATTGCTACAGTCAGTTGGACTGTTTTACAGAAGAAATTTCATTTTAGATAACTTGCCCTCATCCAACTTAGGCCCACAAGGCAAGCTAGGTTGTCTTCTGACAACTCTTGTTTGGTTTGTTCTTTAAAAACATAAAAAGATAATTTACTTTTTCTCGGAAAATTACAAATATTTCATCGAATGTGATGAAAACTTATATCATCGATTGTATTGAAAACACCAGACATTTTCACGAGTGTGAAGTAAGGCTGACACAATTAATCGTATAATCGATTAATCGATCGATAAATTGAACAAAAATTATTATCATTTCTGATTTGCTTTTAATCGATTAGATGATAGGTACAGTTTACTACCCAAAGTTATGCCTAAAATAGCTGGATGGGTGGCAAACAGTGCAGACCCTGATGAGACGCCGCATTCTGCGGCGTCTCAACTGGGTCTACACTGTTTGCTCAGGTCTGTCTGTTCAAATATACATATGGTAAAGTGCAACATATGGTAAGAGTCACGCTCAGACAGAAAGCCAGACAGGTAAAATTATAACAAAAATATTAGCGATTACTAATCGATTATCGATCGCAATGACATGACTGATAATCGATTATCTTTTCTGCTCCGATTAGCCAGCCCTAGTGTGAAGTATGTTACGAACAATCGTTCATTTACATTACATTATCAAAGTCCCATACAAAATAAAAAGAAAATTTACTTGTTTTCGATAAATAACAAAAATATTTCATCTTGTGTGTTGAAAACATCAGAATTTACTCTCGTAATTCGCACTCGTGAATATTCTGATGTTTTCAACAAACTAGATAAAATATTTTTGGTGTTCATCTAAATAAAAGTAAATATCCTCTATTTATTTTATGCTTTGAACAACTTGGATTTGATGCGTCCATGGTTCAACGGTAATTTTCTTCATGCCGCTGATTTAAGGACATTTGTCAGTTTCTTGCAATAAAAATATGTACTGCTATTCATTAACCGCTTATGGTCATGTTTAAATATTGAAACATGTATGTATACTTCGAGAATTCTCACATGTTTAATGTGAACTGGTTGTATAGGACGTTATGTACGCCGCCTTTGAGAGTTATACGTAACTACGCAACTGAACGTTGCATTATTGAGGACGTCGGCAGTCGAAAACAACGCTCATAAGTTATACGTGTGCAAGAAAAAGAGCTTTAGGCCTACATATTGGAATGATGCTGGACTGCGATCTCAAATTTTCTATTTATCCCTCACACCCATGTCTGATTCCTTATTCCATATGAGTGTGATATCGTAATGTGTATAGATCCATGCATAAAATTGCGTGAACTGGAGGATTGTTGAGCATTTGTAAAAACAACAAGTCAGTGTATTTACAACAAAACTTCAATATTTCGACCACGGATAGCTCATGTACCGTTGCTAATATGAGGTCAGTCTTGACCCCAAACAGAATTAATACAACAGCCCCGGACAACCATTTATTTTGGTTTAAACATATTTATTCAGAAGTAACAAGTTGACATACATACATATACAGGTACAAGATATGACAGGATTTGGACGGAAGCAAAAACGCTTATAGAGTCCATTTCCTCAACCATTTATTTTGATATTTGAGGCAGTTTTCCCTGGTGTTATGCAACGGGGATTCTAATGAGTACACCCACCTTACCTTGATTTTACAGAAGATCATAAAGATATCCTAAAGTGACTCAAAGTATGCCACATGACCCGGCCCTTTGACTGAAATTCATAATTTTGAACTACCCCCGATTCCGAACAAATTTTCGTAGTCTAAAATCTATTCGAGTTATTAAAGATATTAGCCACACCCATTTTGATTTTCAGTCAATCAGATAAAATGATATAATGAGTTTGTTCAAATTCACAAACTGAATGACAAAAGTGTAGATCCTGATCAGATGTCTTCTTCAGAAGAAGCCATCTGATCTGGAAAAAGAAGCCATCTGCTCTGGATCTACACTGTTTGCAAAAATAGGGGTTGCGTGAACAGCTAGATAAGGGTTAACACGCAGATCCCTCTGTTTTCGGGGAGTGAGCAACTCTTTCGAAAATAATATCTTGTTTTTACAGTCCCTCTGTCTGTGACTCATGCTACATTGGTGGACACCAAACTGATGGGATACAATATTCCCAAGAACTCCTTAATTATTCCGAACCTCTACTCTGTCAGTCTTGATCCGAATCACTGGAAAGAACCTACCAAATTTAAGCCCGATCGGTTTATCGATGACAGCGGGAATATGATTAAGAAGGACGCATTCATGCCTTTTTCTGTTGGCAAGTATAGTTTCCTTATATGTTGTTATTTTTACTATTAATATTTACTATTAATATTGGAAGTAGCAGAAGCAGCAGTATTAGTTTAATTATCAAACGACACCGTACGATAAAATGGGCCCCGTCAAGCGATTTTTGTACTTATCGCCTATGCGAGCAGCGAAGGTTCAGGCGAGCCTGCGCATCCGCGCAGTCTCGCCAGAACCTTCGCTGCTCGCTCATACAAGCAGTGAGTCAAAAGAGGTACCTCCAGACAGAAAGCCATATCCCTGCCCCCTCTGAATGGCTGGGCATGCGCAGTTAAAATTTGTCTTGACGGAATGCTCGAAGACCCAACTTCGCTTGGCGGGTTTCAAATAAGGTTATCCAGATCTCAAGAGCTACCATATTTAGATTATTATTTAACACTTCCCGAGGGAGAGCATATGATTTCCCATTTGTCCGTCCGTCTGACCGTCCGTTTCTCCGTTCTTACGAACCGACATTTAGGAGACGAAAAACTGGACATTTTCAAGTAGTTATTCATGAGTGGTTTATTCGTAGATCTGACTTTTGAATTGCAAAGATTTGCTCTTACGTGGCTTGCCGCTTAGGAGATTTTGCCAGCCACCTAAATGTCCTTTTGTGAGAACGGGCGTCCGTCCATCCTACCATCCATCCGTCCGGTCGCCTGTCACACTTTTATCTGGAGCATATCTCTTTAAGTATTAAAGTTTATCAAATGAAACTTGCCCTACATCATAGTGTAGATTATATTTCCTTGTCCTTTGGGATCATTGATTCCATTGTGGAATTTTGAAAATATCTGAGGGCCACTGATGCGGCCTAATTGGCCGAAACTAGCTAGTCTGGCCCAGAAAACATGTACACGCAATATTTTCCAGTTCCTTGCTTCCAAAGGATAACCCTTTTATAGAACATATTTATACACTGATAGAGGGTCTTGAGGAGAATTTCAGAATGCAAGAACAATAACACTGTCATCAGTATTTACGTGGTTACTTCCAATCAAATGTTTTTGCAGTAAAAAGCTTGTCTGGAACATATCTCTGAAAGTACACTTAAAGAAGGGGTTTAAATGAAACATGATACGTTGATAGATGGCCATCATAAGAAGTGCAGAGTGGAAGAACCATAACTTTTATCACAAGTAATTACAAAGTTATTTCCCTTTGTAATTTTTGCAATAGTAAGCTTGCCCGGAGCTTATCTCTGAAAGTATAGAAAATAAACAAATAAAACTTGAAGACTGATAGAGACACATGAAGGGAATAGCAGAACGCAAGAAACATAGCTCTGTTAGCAGTATTTACGGAGTTACCTCCCTTTTTAATTTTTGCAATAGAAAGCGTATCCGGATCGTATCTCCGAAAGTAATAATTGATGCACTGCATACATGCTTTATTGTTTCATGATTTTTACATTTTTTTGTTGAAAACACTTACCATGGAACGCAAAACCGAGTTTCTTTGTCTTATAGCTAAAAAGTAACAGGCTTTGCAGGGAAAGGGCCTTACATTTCTCCTTTTTGCATTCTTTGTTGAAAATCACTTACTGGGGGGGGGGGGGGACACAACATCGGATTAAATTAGTCTTAACGTTCAAGATTTACAGGCTTTGCAGGCAAAGGCCCTCAATTCCTCATTGGTTTTGAATTCTTTGTTGAAAACCACTTACTTAAGAACACAAAAGTCTCATAGTTCAATGAATGAAAACGGTTAACTTTGGAAGCAAAGAATACATATTAGAATGAAAACCGGAAACTCTGTTTTATTGAGTTTCTTCATAAACAGCACTGTTGTCTGCAAGACTGAATATGAATACGCCCCCTAGCATCGATTTCAGCGGTACTCGATTTTCAAATGACTCGCAATGGTCTAGATGCACCCAAAGTAAATAAAAATATAGTCTGCACTTGCAGGCAAATGGCATTGTAGTTCTCACGGTGTTTGGATTCTTTGTTGACTGTTTTAGTATGGTAGTTGGGAATTCTTGATGATAATATGGATTAAAATATCTTCTAGAAAGGGCTATCCTTTGGAAGCAAGGAATTCACCAAAGAACTGGAAAATATAGAGTGTACATGTTTTCTGGGCCAGACTAGCTAGTTTCGGCCATTTAGGCCTCATCAGTGACCCTCAAATATTTTCAAAATTCCACAACAGAATCAATGATCCCAAAGGACAAGAAAATATAAACTACTCTATGATGTAAGGCAGAGAGACTTTTTACGGCCGCCACACATTACCAGACAACAGCTGTAGTGACGTTAAATATGTTCTGGAAAGGGTTATCCTTTGAAAGCTCATACAAAGTATATGTAGTAAAAACCATAAACTCTGTGTGATAGTCTGAGTAAGGCTGACACGATTAATCGTATAATCGATTAATCGATCGATAAATCCCACAAAAATGATAATCATTTCTGATTTGTTTTTAATCGATTACTTGATAGGTACAATTTACTACACAAAGTTATGCCTAAAACAGCTTAATGAGAGGCAAATAGTGTAGACCCTGATGAGACGCCGCATTATGCGGCGTCTCAACTGGGTCTACACTGTTTGCTGAGGCCTGTCTGTTTAAATATACATATGGTAAAGTGCAACATAAGGTAAGAGTCATGCTCAGACAGAAAGCCTGACGGGTAAAATTATGACAGAAACATTAACGATTACTAATCGATTATCGATCGCAATAGCAGGACTGATAATCGATTATCTTTTCAGCTCCGATTAGCCAGACCTAGTCACAATGTATCTTTTCAAAATCATGGTGCGCTAATAATGAAACACTATGTGCAGTCGCAACCCCAGATTTCATACCACACTTCTAAGTGTATATGACAACCATATTTTAATATTTCGCTAACACCACCCTCATACTACTGCGCACCTTCGGGGACCATCTTTCGGTTTCACCGATTCATTTGTTCTTGTTTTTATTTTACTTTTTTATTTCAGCGTCAAAATGTACTGTATCAAGTATGATTAACTGATTAAAACTGAATCTTTCATCGATGTAACAATTTAAATACCGTTAATAACTTCCTGTTAATGTTCGTGCATACTCTAGAATTGCACTTGCAATTCCATGAATTAAAGCAACGCGCGGTCACCCATCCATCTGTGCAACCACTCCATCCGCGCCGCTAATAGAGCTGGCTGGCTACTATAGCAATTGTATATATATGAATAGCAATTACTTGAAAGTGAAGCCCTTGGAAGCGTGGGCCTACTGTAAAAGGAAAGAACAGACCGCTGCTGATATTGTAGACAAAATAATTTTTGAATTATTTACTTTTCAGGAAGGTTTAGTCTTCCTTTTAATTCAATAATCGTTTTTCTTTTTCATTTTTGTAGGACCTAGAACATGTCTTGGCGAGCCCTTAGCAAGAATGGAACTGTTTCTAGTCTTCGTGAATCTATTACAGCGATTTACATTTGAAAAGGAAGATCCAAAAGTGAAACATTCCCTGGAGCCTAAACTGAATCAAATAACCAATTCACCGTTGCAATATAAAGTCAGAGTAAAACATCGTTGATTGACTTACCATCAGCGACGCAGAGTTAAAAATACATGGTCAATGTGACTAGTACAGACTAATTAAATATAACCGTGGACGAGAGCACGAATGAAAATAAATAGCCAGCAAGTACCGGGAATGTGTTTTTGATATTTAATTGGTTAATCCATGTATGCATAGGGTTCCAATATGTGACATTGGCAAATAGTGTGGACCCAGATCAGGCGCAGCAGAACGTGGCGTCTCATCTGGGTCTACACCTTTTGCTTACCCGTGTCACCCGACAAAAGCTCATAACTGTGATAAAATCAGTCGATTATGACTTGATATAATATGATAATTTTCATATCATGGGAACAATAACTGGAAAGTTTCGTCAAAATCCCTTGAAAACTGTATGAGGATTTGTGGAGACAAAATTGTGTCTACGGACGGACAGACCTATAATTATAGACCCCCCTCAACGGAAGGACGGACGGACGGATGTTCTCACGGATGTATACTTATGTGGCTATTTTTGGCAGGATTGATACTTAAGTGGCTACTTTTAGCCACAGAAAAGAAGTATTTTCGGTGTCTAACGGAATAAATCCAATAGACTTACACTGATTATGTCCATTTACATAGCCACCTAACTTTACATTTGTTGGTGCGGACGGACGGGCGGGCGGACGGATGAACCTATTACTATAGTCCCCCCTCAGCTTACGACGGGTGGACAAAAATGGAAATTACCATTGTGTATTGATCAATATTGAAAATACGTTTCTAAAAAATCATAATGATTGCAAATTGAAAAAAAAAACAAGTTGAAAATATTTTACACATATTTCAAAGAATACATGTATGTATTTGATACCGTTGCAGGCGAGTATCCATGACAATTCCACTGGTAATGATCGTTCTCACCTATCGGAACTTGGAGAAATAGACTGGGTTGCATAATGCTTCCGTGCACGGCTGACACCGACCTCACTTGAGTCCTGATAAAATACTTAGAAGGTCTAAGCCTGTCCAGGAAATGTGGTTTGTGTCGGACTGGTCCTTAAACCCAAGCGGTTTCTTTGCGCGGTTGGGCTTGAAAGGTTCATCTCTATTTCAGGTAAAAGTCTCACAAACTCGGAAACAATGTCTCCAAAATCACCTAAATAGTATTGACAGGGACGTAAAACCGCAACACAAACATACAAAATCCACTGTTTATGTCTCATAGCTCCAGATAGGGAGGTTTGTCAAGGATAATCAAAGGATTTTTTTGTTTCTGATTTCTTCAAAAAAAAACTTTGTTTAAGAAATAGATCAGCTCTAACTGTGATTTGTTGAGTAATAAATCACAGTTTTGAGTTCAGTTGTAAAGTAGACAAATCACGAGCACTCATGTAAGATCAGTCATGTACGATCCTCTATGTAACTATGCTCATGTATTATTGAATTTATTAAACTCGTTGAGAAAAAGGGATAAAATGTTCGGCAAAGCCTCGCATTTTATCCCTTTTCCTCAACTCGTTTAATAAATTCAATAATTCATGAACACTCATGTAAGATCCTCTACATCTGGACCTATGAGGAGATTTCTTTAGGGACTCGAGAAGTTGGAATCAACCCTGGTAAAGGAGTCATCGGTTTTTAATAGAGGATCTTACATGAGTGTCCATGTATTATTGAATTTATTAAACGAGTTGAGGAAAAGGGATAAATGCGAGGCTTTGTCGAGTATTTTATCCCTTTTCCTCAACGAGTTTAATAATTTCAATAATACATGAGCACGAATGCAAGATTCTATTTATCATATGACATTTAAAACGCATTTTATTCACGATTGTTCACAAAAATGTCAATATTCCGCCGTCAGTAATCGCGACGTCGTTAAGGACGTCGTACAAGTAACGTTATGGGACGTATCTAGCTAATTTGCATATTTAATCCACTAGTGGATTATCGAAAATAATACATGGCGTTATTACACTCTCAGACGCGACGTCATGTGATAAAAAGTTAGAATCGTCACAATGTTAAGTAAGGATTGTAATCGATTCAAACGAGAACCCGCATCGTAGGTTTCAGAAGAAACGAAGCTAGGCCTTAATTATTCTCGCTACTCTACGTTATCTGGAGCTACTTGTATGGTGGGTCTTACCATATCAATTCTATGTTCACGATTCTTAGCAAAATACTAGTCTTTGAATTGAAACACTTACATAAAATTTTCTCTTATCCCTTAAGATGACATGAAAACTGCATCTGAAAATGCCGTCTGCTGCGTCTTCTTGCAAACTTTTCAAACATATTTTTGAAAACGGGCAAAATGTGGATCCTGATTATACTGCTCCTAGAGAAGTCTGATGTGGATTCTCTCTGACTGACTTTTAAAATTACCAGCAGACGACAAAACAGACGATTATTATTGTGATTGACACCTTATGGGTTAATGTTTATTTATCATATGTGGTCGCGTCTGAGAGTGTAATAACGCCATGTAATATTTTCGATAATCCACTAGTGGATTAAATATGCAAATTAGCTAGATACTTCCCGTAACGTTACATGTGCGACGTCCTTAACGACGTCGCGTTTACTAATGGCGGAATATTGATATTTTTGTAAACAATCGTGAATAAAATGTGTTTTAAATGTCATATGATAAATAAAATCTTGCATTCGTGCTCATGTATTATTGAATCTATTAAACGAGTTGAGGAAAAGGGATAAATGCTCGGGAAAGCCTCGCATTTTATCCCTTTCCCTCAACTCGTTTAAAAAATTCAATAATACATGAGCACTCATGTAAGATCCTCTATGTCAACAATTTACTAAACTCTTGAAGAAAAGGGATATAATGCTCGGCAAAGCCTCGCATTTTATCCCTTTTCCTCAACTCGTTTAATAAATTCAATAATACATGAGCACTCATGTAAGATCCTCTAAGTCAATAATATATTAAACTCGTTGAGGAAAAGGAATAAAATGCTAGACAAAGCCTCGCATTTTATCCCTTTTCATCAACTCGTTTAATAAATTCAATTATACATGAACACTCATGTAAGATCTTCTATATCTAGACCTATGATGAGATTTCCTTTGGGACTCGAAAAGTTGGAATCAACCCTAGTAAAGGAGCCATCGGTTTTGAATAGAGGATCTTACATGAGTGTCCATGTATTATTGAATTTATTAAACGAGTTGAGGAAAAGGGATAAAATGCGAGGCTGTGCCGAGCATTTTATCCCTTTTCTTCAACGAGTTTAATAAATTCAATAATACATGAGCACGAATGCAATATTCTATTTATCATATGACATTTAAAACGCATTTTATTCACGATTGTTTACAAAAATATCAATATTCGCCATTAATAAACGCGACGTCGTTAAGGACGTCGTACATGTAAAGTTGCGGGACGTATCTAGCTTATTTGCATATTTAATCCACTAGTGGATTATCGAAAATATTACATGGCTTTATCCCACTCTCAGACGCGACGTCATATGATAAAGTCATTAAATCCCCAGCCAAGACATCAAAGGAAAAGAAACACAAACATTGAATAACCTCACTCACACCCTTGAAAGTGTCTCAAGTGGAAAGCCAAAAGAGCAATTACTTAACCACAAACTGGTCAAGCGGCTGTCCAAAATAACAAGGTATTAGCAACAGACACATGAAAAGACTGTTTTATCCATATGTTTTTTCTAGTAAGAGTTAGCTTCCTTGTGTGTGTGTGTGTGTGTGTGTGTGTGTGTGTGTGTGTGTGTGTGTGTGTGTGAGTATGTGTGTGTGTGTGTGTGTGTTCCCAACAACAAACCAGGCCACATGTAGAGAGAACATTGTTAAAAGACACATCAAACGAGAAACCCGGAACCGTCATATGAACCCATGATATTGAGACATGTTATGTAACAAATACAGCACGGTGGCGTATCCGTTTCGTTAAGGGTCTGGAGAGAAAATGTAATATAGCCAAAATATCAGATTAAATATTCCAAATAAAACCGGAAACACAAGTCTGGATATCTTGTCAACCCGTCTAGCTTCTAGTTTCAATCTCGCAGGTTCACTTCTGGCAACAATTGAACTTTGTTTTTCCTGAAATGTATATAGATAGAGAAAACCAATGTTAGTATTCTTTGATATAGAGGATCTTACTTGAGTGTTCATGTATTATTGAATTTATTAAACGAGTTGAGGAAAATGGATAAAATGCGAGGCTTAGCCGAATAAACTCAAAAATACATACGCACGAATGCAAGATTTTATTTATCATATGACATTTAAATCGCATTTTAATCACGAATTTTAACAAAAATGTTAATACTACGCCATTAGTAACGTTACGGGGCGTATCTAATTAATTTGCATACTTCATCCATCAGTGGATAATCGGATTTATTACATGACGTTATTACATTCTCAGGCGCGACGCCATATGATAAAGCAAGTTAACAAATGATAGACAGAAAATAGCATTTGTTAGCGCTCTTTGGTGTCAAGGTTATTAATCATGGCCAGAGAAAACCATGTACGTTTTTTGCAGATATAAAGTTAACAAATCATAGACAGTGAGTGAGTGAGTGAGTGAGTTTTACGTCCCACCAAAGCTAAGGTCATACGGAGATGGGACCTCGGTTTAAAGACTCCTCCGAAAGTCTGGAGAAGCCCGGAATAAATCCTGCGACCCCTGCTTTACAAGGCGAGTAGCGTAACCACTACACCACTGAAGCTTCTGAAATCATAGACAGAGAAAACCATGTTCATGTTCTTTGATATCAAGTCAATCAGTCATAGAAAATACCATATGTCAGTGTAACTTCAACTTACTTGATATCGATGTTGTCGAGGACAGATGGATAAAACCATATGCGAGTGTTCTTTAATATCAACTTATCAAGTCAGTTAATCGTAGATAAACAATAACGTATGGGAGTGTTCTTTTGATATCACCTTAATCGGTCGCAGATGGACAATACGATATGGTAGTCTTCTTTGATGTCATGTTAATTAGTCATATATATATATAGCCAGTGCCGTGTCAACGCTCTTTGTTATCAAAATAATAAAGCATACTTAGGGAAAACCACATGCGAGAAGTCTTTGATGTTAGGCTATAGATAGACTTACCGTATGGATGTTCTCAAAACGCGTACATGTAGGGACTGCGAGGCATATCCGAGCGTTTCTGTGTCTCAAGATCGGTCGTTACAATTTGATACCAAAAGACACTGGCATTATTTTCTAATAAACTATCAAGCATTACGAAAACACGTCTATACACATGTAATGTAAACTGTACCAACGAAAAACGAGTATTTTATGATGAAAACTTGTGATATTTTTCTTATTTCTGCTCGAAATATAGATTTTGGATACTCGTTAGAATCGCCTCAACCTAAGTCTGGGAGCAGAAATAAGAAAAACTAATGTATAACCTTGTATAATAGAAGTGAAACCGAGTTTTCTCAATATAAAGTGGTGTTCAGTGGGGTGTTCATTTCACGGACTAGATAGAAACACAAAATAGAACTTAACCCATACTCCACTGAGTAGACGATCTAACATGATCAAGCCTCGCATTTTATCCATTTTCTTCAACGAGTTTAATAAATTCAGTATTACATGAGCACGAATGCAAGATTTATTTATCATATGACGTTTAAAATGAATTTTATCCACGATTGTTTAACAAAAGCGTCAATATTCAGCCATTACTAAACGCGACGTTGTTATGGACGTCGTACGTGTAACGTTATGCAACGTATCTTACTAATTTGCATATTTAATCCACTAGTGGATTATCGAATTTATTACAAGGCGTTATTACACTTTCGGACGCGACGTCATATGATAAACCCATTTCTTAATATCCACTGTAGAGAATGGTGGATAACCAGGGTTGATCCTGATCATACGCCACATCAAAAGAAGGGTGTCGAAAACATGTGATAAGTTCGAATGGATCGAAAATATGACGGATAGGACTGATATAAATCATTTTGCTTTCTTGAAGCTGAAACAAAATTGTTATGTCTAACTGTTGAATGCAAAGTAACTGTCAAACTTTATGAAGGCACCTCTAAAGTTGTTGTACTCATATGTTTTATTCTTTCATAAGTGTAGATTAAAATTTCATTGGTTAACTAGCTTTAAGATGCAATGAAAACAGCAAGAGGAACTTAACTAATACGATCCTCCCAGCTTTTTTAATTAAAGCACGAGCCTATGCTGAGGTTGAAAAAATTGAGTTTATTTTGTTTTGATCATTTATTCTTAAAATTCGACTACACCTGTGGGCACAAAACTGTCTGTTTGAGATTTACGTCCCACCAACAGCTATGGTCACACGGAGACGGGACCTCGGTTTAAAGACTCATCCGAAAGTCTGAATAAGCCCGGGATCGATCCTGCGATCCCTGGTTCACAAGGCGAGTAGTGTAACTACTACACCACAGAGGCTTCTGGACACAAAACTGTTCTAATCCCTATGGAGTAAATTACAATCTCTTTGTACCACGTTAGTTTATCAAGCAAATGTCATTCATCAGAGTAGTTAAATATGGGATCAAGAAATATACATTGGTTGGTACCATGGTGACAAGCACTGTTTCCATTTTTAGGCTGATTGACATTTGAGATGTTTTCTGATTGGGCAGTGCAGGAGTCTACAACGAAATGTACAACACGTTGTGTTTTGAATGCATTCCTTGCTTGCAGTTGACTGACGACAGGATACAAGAAAATATCGACTGAAATATCAAATCAAAATGAAATGAAAAAATAGAAGTGGATGCAATGATCAGGAATCGATACAATCAACCCACAGCTCCCATCAGAGACACCAAAGGGAAAGAAACACAAACATGAAACAACAGACCGTAATGGAAACTTCAATAGCGGAAAGCCAAAAGGACAGTTACTTTCCCACAAAATGGCCAATAGGCTATCCCAAAATAAAATAATATAAGCGACACAAACACACAAAGACAAACCATAAAAAAAATAAACAGCGACAGAAGCTTTTGAACGGTCAGCGGAAACGAATTCCACTAGGGGGCTTAAATCGATCTCCGTGAACACAGATAATAATAATAAAAAAAAACAAAAAAAACACACACATTGATGAAACAACAGTGAGGACTCGACAGCAAGAAACCACTGAAATGCTTGAGCAAAAGAAAAGCAACAGTTAGACATCGATGGGCCCAACCAGAGACAGAGCATCAGGCACCAACCAACATTTCGTTGAATTAGATCTCTCTAATTCTCAATAAGCCTTTACGCTGGACTCGTCATAGAATCTGAGGCCTGACCCACCGGCGTGCAATTAAAGAGGGAAGCAAAGTTGTCACCCGTGATTAGGTTAATTACCATGCATGCAGTCTGTCGTATAACATTTATGTTGTACCCAATCTTTTTATATCAAAGAATGATTTTACGAAATTGGGTGCTGAAGTCATTGCAGTTATATATTTTTCTGAATTTATATACTAAGTCACCATAAAATTCGGGTTCCGATAGACCTTGTTGCAGAAGAGATTAAAGTCCAATACTGAATTTTGAAATTAAATCAGAATGACGTCTATAAAATTTTGAAAAGGCTTTGCATAGTTTATGGTACCGATAACCCTGATTAAGATGTTTAGCCGTTAACAATTTATTACGAGTTTTAAAGTCAGTTATATGACAACACACTCTGGCAAATCGAATTATTTGCGAAATATAATCGCCATAGGATGGCGCACGAGGAACTTCACCATCCAAAAAAAAAGGAAAATTTACAATCTCAAAATCTAAATCAACGCGTTTATCATAATTTTTGCACGACACAAACTCATCTTCAGTAGATAGATGAAAATCCAAAAGCAGGGCATTGGTATCAGAAGAATTTGCTTTATTTAACTGAAGTTCTGGGGGGTAAATTTGACTCATCAAACCATCGAAATAGGTTTTGTTTGTTTGATTGATTTGAGGTTTAACGTCCCCGTCAACACTGTAAAGGTCATTTTGGAGACGTTGCTTCCAATTTTGTGGGACTTTTCCCCGACATTGAGATGAAATGACATCTCAAGCCCTGTAGCCCAATGAAACCAATAGGGTTTATTAGCATGGACGGTCCGCCTCGCAACGCGGTTCCTGGACAGGCTTAGATCCTCTAAGCGGTTTACCACTACTAGTGTGCGGGCCGGATTCAGCTCTGCGTGGAAGCATCGTGCAGCCGATATATTTCTTCAAGTCCCTATGGGCGGGGGCCGCATCGAAATAGGTATTATCAATATTTGATAAATCATCCAAATAGCTAGAAGTGGAGCTAAAAGCTTCAATGATTTCAGACTGGTTTTCAGCAGAAAGGGACATCATGAAGTCTCTCTCATAACAAAACAAAAACAGATCAGCCACAAGTGGTGCGCAATTAGTACCCATCGGAATACCCACAACTTGTCTAAATAACTTAGTACCAAATCTTATGTAAATATTGTCAAGATGAAAGGTGAGAGCTTCACACACTTTCTGACATGACCATAAAGTATAATGTTTATGCTCTTCAGAATTGAAAAAAAAACCTTTTACATCACATGCAAGATAGAGGGAGTCTTCCCTATGAAATGTCCGTTAAATTAAATCATTAAATTTTTCTTTTATAAGATTATGAGGAAGTGTTGTGTAAAGGGTGGGCAATTCATAAGTAGACAGACTTGAAGCAAAAAAAAGCCGGGATTTCAATTTATTTATAACTTCATAAGAATTTTTTATAGACCAAAACAGATTTCTTTGGTCGGGCCCCTCGGAGTCTAACTGTTGGTTGTCTTTTGCTCCAGCAATTCTGTTGTTATATGCTGTCGAGTCCTCAACCTTGTTTCATCTCTGTAGTTTTTTATTTGTATGTTCTCGGAGATGTTTCACTGATGAGTTAGGAAGCCTTCATGCGGACTTAACAAAATTAGTGTATACCTCGACAGAGGTAAGGGCGAGGATTATGGCCATGTAAAATCGATTAATGCCCCCCAGTGGAATTCTTTCCACTGACCGTTCCAAGGCGGTTTTCTGTAGCGGTTTATTTATGTTGTTGTTTGTTACTTACTGTGTGTATCACTTGTGTCTTTTTTTTTTGGATGGCCATTTAGCCATTTTGTGGGAAAGTAACTGTCTTTATGGCCTTCCTTTGTTTAGGTTTCCATTATGGTCTGGTCGCTTCATGTTTGTGTTTCTTTCCCTTTGGTGTCTTTGATGGGTGGAGTAAGTTAATTGTACCGATTCCTGATCTTTGTTTTACTTCTACTTTCTACCTGATCTTTCGAAAACTTTGTCGCAATATTTTATCACATATTTTTGATGACAGTAAAACATGAAGTTAATAATTTGTAGAGTTTAGTGGTGGTACAAGAGCTTGAATTTGCAATAAACCGTGTTTTGTATGGTCTTTTATGAAGCCCATCAACGTTTGAACGGATTGTGTCCACAGGTGTATTCTGTGTACTGTTTATCAACCACAGACATAATTGCTGGACGAAGAAATTGTTCAGGTGTAACTTTAATGCTAACATAGCTCGCCGATAGAATAAAGACACATTTCTGATTGCATAACAACTTAATGACCGGTTATTAAAGAAAGCAGTTTTGAGATATACTTAAGATATTATGACTGTCATAAAGGTAGGGGACCAAGGAAGGGCAATCAATTACCCAGGGATCTATTCATTTTCCGATTTAATAACTGAGTCCTGGTTTTTATATTAATGGAAGAAACATCCGCACTTTAATTTTGTTTTTATTTTAGTCACCATTATTTATAATCATCATAAAAGCATGCCTATTCAAACACATTGGTTAAATTTTACCCCCGAAATGAATTTTTTCAGATAAAATCCTGATATCTTTAGTATTTCGGCCCAAAACATATACTGCGGGTACTCGCTAGAACTGCCTAGTTTGGAAGAAAGAAAAAATACTGTATACCCCAATAAATTAATGTAATGACCAGGTGACCGTAGTGGGTCACTATTCGTCCGTCGTGCGTCCCTGCGTGTGTGCGTAAACACTTTCTTCAAACGACATCTCCTCCTAAACCACTGATTGGATTCTGGCCAAATTTCACAGGAATGCTCCATAGGTGGCCCCCTTTCAAACTTGTTCAAATGGTTCCGGTCCGTTGCATACCAAGGTCAAGGGAGCCAAAAATAGATTTTTGTAAATAAAAACTTAAAAAATCTTTTCCTCTTAAGCCCCAAAGCCCAGATCTTTGATATTTGGTGTGTAGCCTCATCTAGTAGACCTCTACCAAGGCTGTTCAAATTATAGCCCTGCGGCCAAAATCCATGCCTCCGCCCCAGGACCCTTTGGTTTTACATAGACTTACATAGGTAAAATCTTTAAGAAATCTTCTTGTCTGAACCCTGTTGGCTAAGGTGTTTGATATCTGGTATGCAGCTTCGTCTTGTTGACCTTTATCAATATTGTTCAAATTATAGCCCTGGAGCTAAAAATGCCCCGCCTCGGGACCCTTTGGTTTTACATAGACTCATATAGAGAACACCTGTAAAAATCTTCTTGTCTAAAACCAGAAGGCTCTGGTATGAAGCTTCATCTTGTGGACCTCTATCAAGATTGTTCAAATTATAGCCCTGGGGCCAAAAATGCCCCCGCCCCGGGGCCCTTTGGTTTAACCGCAAGGCCCAGGTCTTGGTGTATGGCTTCATCTAGTGGAACTCTATCAAATTATAGCCCTGGGGTAAAAAATTCACCCGCCCCGGGGTCCTTTGTTTTTACATAGACTTACATAGGGAAACATTTAAAAAACTTCTTGTCTGAGACCAGAAGGCTCAGGTGTTTGATATCTAGTATGAATTTCGTCTTTTGGACCTCTATCAAGATTGTTCAAATTATAGACCGGGGACCAAAAACGTCTCAGCCCCTGGCTCCTTTCGTTTTACTTATACTTTGACTTATACATGTATAGGAAAACTCTTCTCCTCTGAAACCATAAGGCCCAGGTCTTTGACAATATGTGTGCAGCTTCATCTAGTGGACCTCTACCAAGACTGTTTAAACTAAAGCCCTTGTGGCAAAAATGCTCCCGACCCGGGGCCCTTTTTGATTTTACATTGACTTATACATAAAACAAACTTTAAAAAAAATCTTCTATTCTGAAACCGCTAGGTCCAGGTCTTTGATATTTGGTGTGAAGCTTCATCTAGTGGACCTGTATCAAGATTGTTCAATATATAGCTCTGGAGCCAAAAAAAAAAAAACGCCCGGAGCCCTTTTGTTTTACATTGCCTTATATAGAAAAATCTTTAAAAATCTTCTTCTCTAAAACCTCAAGGCCCAGGTCTTTGATATTTTGTGTGAAGCTTCATCTAGTGAACCTCTACCCAGATTATTCAAATTGCAGCCCTGAGTCCAAAATGCCCCCGCCCCAGGACCCTTTGGTTTTACATAGACTTACACAGAAAAACCTTTAAAAATCTTCTTATCTGAGACCAGAAGACTCAGCTCCTTGATATTTGTTATGAAACTATGTCTAGTGGACCTCTACCAAGGTTGTTCAAAATATAGATCTTGGGCCAAAAATGGCTCCGCCCCTGGGCCCACTGGTTTGACATAGACGTATAAAGGGAACACCTTTGAAAATCTTCTTGCCTGAATCCAGAAAGTTCAGGTCTAAAATATTTGGTATGAAGCTTTGTGTCGTAGACCTCTACCAAGATTACTCAAATTATAGCCCTGGGGCCAAAAATGGGCCCAACCCCGTGCCCGCTGGTTTTACATAGACTTATAAAGGGAAAACCTTGAAAATGTTCTTGTCTAAAACCGGAAGGTCAAGGGCTTTGATATTAAGTATGAAGCTTCATCTAGTGCACCTCTGCCAAAATTGTTCAAATTATAACCCTAGGGCCAATAAACGGTCCAGCCCGGGGTCCACTTGTTTTACATAGATTATATTGGGAAAACCTTTAAAATCTTAAGGCCAAGGTCTTTGATTTTTGGTTTGAAGCTTCGTATTGTGGATTTCTACCAAGATTGTTCAAATTATAGCCCTGGGACCAAACATGGCTCCGCCTCGGGGCCCACAGGTTTTATAAATATACTTATACAAGGAAAACTTTAAAACATAGCCATCGGAAGAGATGGCAAATCTCCCGACCAAAAGCCGATATGGCCTTCAGAAGATTGTTCACCAATAGAAAGTGCCCCAGAATTAAACCAGCAATATATCACAAAAGTATTGCAGTTATGGCCATCACAAGATTATACTGTCAGGGGAGATAACTAAAAAAACAGGGCACTCAGAAATGTGGTTCTTGTGCATGACATGCCTGCTTAAGCTCATGTATTTCTGTACAAAGTACCATCAATATGTCTCAAAAGGTGTTGGAGATATGGTGATCACAAGCTGGTCATACTGTTATATTGAAAGAGCAGATAACTCAAATACCACAGCACCAACAGTTGTGGTTCTGGCACATGACATCCCTTCTGTACCTTGTATACAATTGTGCCAAGTTCCTTCAATATATCTCAAAGGGTGTTGGAGTTATGGCCATCACAAGGTTATATTGCCAGGGGAGATAACCAAAAAACCAGAGCACCCAGAGTTGTAATTCTTGAGCATGACACATCTGCCTAACCTCATGTACATCTGCATCAAGTACCACAAATATGTCTAAAAGGGTATTGGAGGTACGATGATCACAAAGGTTGTCATACTGTTATATTGGAAGGGGAGATAACTCAAATATCATAGCACCCAGAGTTGTGGTTCTTAGGCATGAAGCGCCATCTCAATGTTGTATACAATTGTGCCAAGTACCATCAATATATCTCAAAGGGTATTGGAGTTATGGCCATCACAAGGTTATATTGTCAGGGTAGATAATTAAAAAACCAGGGCACCCAGAGTTGTGGTTCTTACACGTGACACACCTGCTTAACCTCATGTAATACTGTACCAAGTATCATCAGTATATCTCAAAGAGTGTTGGAGATGTGGCCATCATAAGGTAGTGATTCTATATTATTGGAAGGGGAGATAATTAAAAACCATGGTACCCAGAGTTGTGGTTCTTGTGCATGACACACCCTCTCGGCCTTGTGAACAACTGTGCCAGGTATCATCAATATATCTTAAAGGGTATTGGGATTATGGCCATCACAAGGTTGCCACTCTATTTTATTGGAAGGGGAGATAACTCCAAAACCATGGCAACC
This sequence comes from Lucinisca nassula, assembly GCA_963580285.1. Taxonomy (NCBI): domain Eukaryota; kingdom Metazoa; phylum Mollusca; class Bivalvia; order Lucinida; family Lucinidae; genus Lucinisca; species Lucinisca nassula. The sequence continues at coordinate 36,302,314 of OY757015.1, read as the reverse complement.
AGAGTTGTGGTTCTTGTGCATGACACGCCATCTCAGCCTTGTGAACAACTGTGCCAGGTACCATCAATATATCTCAAAGGGTATTGGAGTTATGGCCATCACAAAGTAGTATTAAAAGGGGAGATAACTAAAAAAGTATGGCATCCAGAGTTCTGGTTCTTGCACATGACACGCCGTCTCAGCCCTGTGAACAATTATGCCAAGCACCATCAATGAATCTCATAGGATATAGGAGTTATTGCCATCACAAGGTTGTCACTCTATTTTATTGGAAGGGGAGATAACTCCAAAACCATGGCAACCAGAGTTGTGGTTCTTGTGCATGACACACCGTCTCAGCCTTGTGAACAACTGTGCCAGGTACCATCAATATATCTCAAAGGGTATTGGCGTTATGGCCATCACAAAGTAGACAGTCTATTTTACTAAAAGGGGAGATAACTAAAAAGTATGGCATCCAGAGCTCTGGTTCTTGCGCATGACACACCGTCTCAGCCTTGTGAACAATTGTGCCAAGAACCATCAATGAATGTCAAAGGGTATAGGAGTTATGGCCATCACAAGGTTGTGACTCTAGTTTATTGTTAGGGGATATAACTCCAAAACCATGGCAACCAGAGTTGTGGTTCTTGTGCATGACACACCGTCTTAGCCTTGTGAAAAACTCTGCCAGCTACCATCAATATATCTCAAAGGGTATTGGAGTTATGGCCATCACAAAGTAGTCATTCTATTTTGTTAAAAGGGGATATAACTAAAAAAGTATGGCATCCAGAGTTCTCGTTCTTGCACATGACATGCCGTCTCAGCCTTGTGAACAATTGTGCCAAGAACCATCAATGAATCTCAAAGGGTATAGGAGTTATGGCCATCACAAGGTTGCGTCTACGGACGGACGGACGGACGGACGGACAGACGGACGCCAGGCTGATCGCTATATCCCCCGAACCTATTCGGTCGGGCGATAAAAACTACTCTTGTTTGAAACCAGAAGGCTCCGGTCTTGATATTGTTTGGTATGAATCTTGACCTTTCAGACCTCTCTCAAGTTTATGCAAATTATAGTCCTGGGTCCAATAGTTCCCCTCCCCGGGGCCCACTTGTTACACTATGGATCAGATGAGCGATCATCATGGCCCTCTTGTTACATTGTGAGTACTCGTTTTAAGAATTAACATATATCGTGGGTCCTCGTTAGAGCCGAGGCAGTTGTGACGAGGACCAACAATATATATTTTGAGTAGAAATAAGGAAGATAATGTATATCCCTACAAACCCCAATTTTACTGTGCACTATGTTTTTATATTATGAGTTCTCTTTAGAATTGCCTTGCAGAGGGGGTTCTAACGAGGACTAACAATATAGGTTTTTCAGTAGAAAGATGAAATATAATGTATTAGCCCTCTATGCCCCTGTTTTACTGTATAAACATGTGGAGTTTTAGGGGTTCTGTTTTCTGATACGATTGTGTCTGAAACAAAAAACAAACATTTTATAGTTTCAGCTTGACTGGAACTATAAAATGCTAATGTTTTAGACGTGCCTTTTGTCACATACTTTCAAATAAATAAACAAAATAAATAAATTAACGAAATGAATGTTAATTCATTGGTTAAATCCTGAACTAATCAATTCATGTAGCTTTACTGTGTTTGTTTACCTCTTTACACTTTTGAGTTAAAGACAGGACTGGACTATATAAGGGAGCACAGGAAAACCTGAGTCATTCTTTGTTTGACCTCTGAAGGGTTAACATCGAATTCTATTTATCTGATTGGCTGTAAATAGAGAGCTATTGTGGCATCACAATGATTGACATTTTTATAGTAAGTGATTGACAGCTCTGCTCTATTTGAAACAAACCTTGTTTTCTCAATTATGTAACAGCAGGCACACTCCATATTTGGTTTCAATAGACAAACAAAACAATTTAGTCATTATAAATGTATTTTTTTTTTTTTTTTTTTTTTTTTTTTTTTGATTATAAAGAAACCAAATATAAACATATTTCATAAGGTTAATTATATAGATTATTTAGTTCTGATATACAAAAAAAAATATAAAAAAATAATAAAGCTTCAAAGGGGGTCTTTCATTTGTGCCCATGCATGTTTTTTCTTTAAACTTTGTATATTAATAACTCAGCATATACAACCTATTAAAATGTATTTAACAAATTATATAAATAAAAGTAGGACTCAGGAGGCCACTCTAACTGACTCCCTCCATGAGCTGGTGTCTGTCTCTAAATAAGTGCGTCTTAAATCTTATGTTTTATTTAGTTTCAAGATTTGTGAACTGGATTGAATGCAGAACTCCATAGGCATTCCTTTGATACTAAAAAACCGTTTGAATTAATTAACGTTTACATTTTCTGAGAAAATAATTATCAAAAATCTCATTTTTAATTAAAATTTAAAAAAAACTTTCAAAATTCAATCCCTAAGATAAATATGTTCTAGTCTTTGTCAAGACTTCATGTTGCTAGGAAAACTTGCCATATGTATTTTCTTTAGCTATGCCAAATTTCATGAAAATCCGAAACCGGTAACACTGTAGTTTTACAACTTTAATGCTGTAAGTCGTTTTTGCAAAATTTACTATTTTATTGAAATCATCCAAGAACCTTACAAAAGGGCAATTCGTAACACTTACGTTATAAAAATGAGATTATACAAATCAAAATGAATACATATTGAGGTGATCTAGCTTAGAAACTATCAAAATATCATGAATTTCTGATATTTTCCTTTCATTTATACACTATGATCTATCCAAAATAGTAGATAGTAAAACACTAAATTAAAAGGTATTCTTATCAACAAATTAGGCTTAACAACATATATTGCTTTTTTATTAGCAGCAAAATTATTGTGAACATGTGCAACTTTATTTAATGACTTTGCATAAGTCATGCTACTCAAGTAGGTGTAAGGCAAGGAGATCCATTATTTTCATTTCCATACCAAGCTGGTATGCAAGGACGCAATGGTCAGTGGTTTGTTGTTACAAGCAAAATTAGTTCTGTTGATAAATCCATGGCCAGATTAAGCCTTAGAAATACTCTGCCTTTATGAACGCTAATTTTTTATCCTAGCAAGAAAGTTACAGTAACTATTGGTTAGTATCTCCAAAAATCGAAATGTCACTGATATTGAGTTTCTGTTCCAAAAGATATCATTGATGGATGAGGCGCAGAATATTTGGTGTAAACAAAGCTGTTCCATGACCTAGAGAAATTTTTCTATTAGACAGAGAAACAGTTTCCTTCCTTATAGTACACATGCATATATATGTATGCATTGGTATTGTAATTGTTGACATTTCTTTAGTGTCTTATTTTGTCTATTTACTTTGTCAATATAGTGGTTAATTTATCGGAAGCGAGCTTTTTCGTATTTATTTTCTGGTTGTAAAACTTTCAACCACTTCTTGAAAGTTTCTGCTGAATGCAAGTTCACTGTTTTTTAAGCACTGTTCTTGCTTGCTTTTTTTTCATTAATACATGTAATTACCAGTACATTTCTGTGCAATGTATCTCTCAGCTTAGAAAGAGCATTGCAGTGTTTGGACAGAAAAAAGCATCACAATTTTTATACTGAAATAATTTAAAATCCTAAGAGTAATGGGATAACTACTCACAGATTGAATAATTATTATCAACAGTTTAAATGCTTCTTGATATCTTACATAATGTGCTTTGTAATTACCGCAACAATTGCTTAGATAGGTAATTGAAGTGAAAGACCTATACAAATATATAGACAACACAATCATGATCACATAAGTTTTGGAACACTGACAAATGTACGACTATGTGAATTCTAAAAGCAAATTCAAATGGCTTTGGAATACAGCTTCAGGAAGCCGTTTGATTTCGTTCATAGGGGCTATACAAAAAAGATAGAGTGGCTAGTGCCTATGCAGATGAAAATTCTGAAAACTTAATGTCCAGGAAAAGTAATCTCAAGTGTTATTGATTTTCCCTTGAGTAAACCTTTCTTTTTAAATGGACAGTTAGGGTTAAATAAACAAACAACAGTTTGACTTGAGAGTAATTTATCTCGAGTCGGATAACAAATCTCACAAAATATGAAGCAACATCTAAAGTGACTGGTATGTTGTTGATTTGAATGTTAAATCTGAACATCACCTTAGCACCATTACCAAATTAGACAAGAAAGGCAGAAAATAAACTGTGCACATGATTACATGGATGTGTTTCATGAGGTTTGTCATCAAAACCTTTGCGGTATAGTTCTGTAGACAAAATAGTTTGTTCCATAGGGGGCAAATTTACCGAAATGGATGTTTAGAAATAATACTTATAATTATGTTATGAACTACTTACACAAACCATACTATACTATAGCCATCCAAATTGAAAGCAATAGTAAAGTATTATTAAACAGCATGACCAAAACATGATAATCATATAATTTCACATTTTGCTGAATCAGGACTATCAGTATTCAGTCAGTTAAAACACAATGTTACCGGTCCTCAATTTCCATCAAAATTCATCAACATGTTCCTTTGATATGTGGGTAGTTTTTATGCTAAAATGGTGTCTTGACAAAAATTGGAACATGGTAAAAATGCATATAAAATGTTAATGAATACAAAAATAGAAGCTGAAATATGGGGACACCATCAAAGAAAACCGAATGCCCAGCCACTTTTACTAGACATATGAAGTCATTTATAGTATCAACTAACCCACCAATTATGGCTTTAATTCATAAAATATAGCAGCATTAGATATATGAAACTCTGAATACTGTGGACAAGTTTATATCAGAGTACCCTCTGTTGTGATAGAGACTTCATAAAATATGTAATAAATTTACTACGAAAATAAAATTTAAAAGTGATTGCATCGTAATTATAATGGTTATACCCAAGGCAAATATTGTGCATTATTTCATCAAAATCAAAATCCAAGCGTGGGCAGAAACCAATGCAAATTTCCTATACCTTGAAAGACCCCCTTTGTTGAAACATTATTAGTTAACACTATAGAAAACAAATAAATAAATAAAAATATTTGAATGAAAGAATTGCTTTTTAATTTGATATAATAGAAAGATTTTCTTCTTGTTGTTTTTCTTCTTCTTATAGTAGTAGAAAAATAAAATTACAATGAATTATAGACAGGCAGTCTTAGTAAAATAAATAAAATAAAATTGACACAGCTTAACAAACGATGGAATGACTGAATGAATAAATCAGATGTTCAGACTTACCCCCATTCTAATCTCAGTTTAGCTTTTTCAATAAAATATAGATTTTGGGTGCTCGTTAAAATTGTCTCAATGAGGCAGTTCTAATGAGCACTCACAATATACTAACAAGTGAGGGTATACATCTGTATGGCCTCAATGAGGCAATTCGAGAATTCAAACAAGCCCCCAGAATATACTCAAGAGTGTTGGTTCTTTGTCTATTTCTATTAATGAGTACTTGCATTTTACACATACAAATGTTAAATGAGGCGGTTCTAACGGTTTTTAGGATATGTGTTAGAGCTGTGTTATATCCCAAAATCATTTTATAGTGAATCATATTACAGAGAGGTAATGTCTACAGAGAAAAATATGGAAACACATATTACATTTCTTCCAAACCTAAACTGACATTCAGATAAAATCATTTTCTGATTTCATTCAAGTATGCCATTTTATTTTCTAAGATACAAAACTCGATTTTTTGTATTTAACTGCTAATAATAATAATAATAATAATAACAATAATACTATTAATAATAATAATAATAATAATAATAAACTGTTTATGAAGCATAACTTAGCTACAAATTTTGAAGGTAGTTGTTTGTTAAAGATTTGGACAGCAGCTGTTTATTACAGTCAATTATATCCTAAAATCCTCATCAGTCTTTTAGCCCATATAGGTAACCAGCCAAGACCAAGCCACGCCTACTTTTATCTGCTGGTTACCTGTACATGTTTAAGCTGGAAACCAGACCCCCGGCATGAAAATCCTGTCTTTAATGAAACACTGGATTTCAGTATTTTTCTTATTTTTTTTTAAATTAAAAAGAAGGCATTTAAAACAACAATTTGTTGGAAAGAATCTCAGTAAAATGTACCCATCACACACGTTCCCCTTATAGAGCCCTCTTTTAAACATATCTCTCAGAGAGCCTCTGCTCATTATCAATGAGATAAGATAAGCCTTTGATGTGCACTATGGTCCGAATGTCTTGTTTATTTGATAGGATTAGACAGGCCAGAGAAAAAGATGTGTCTTTAAGATAAGAAAGAGTGATTAGGATTATCATTTTGGTATAACTTTTCATGTTTGTACATTAAACGTATGTTGCATTACGAATACAAGCATATACAAATACATTGTAAATTTTACCACCGGAAAAAAAACGAAAACTTTCAGATGAAAAATTATGATATTTTTTCTTATTTCTGCTAAAAATATATATTGTGGGTACACGTTAGAACCGTCTCATCGAGGCGGTTCTAACGAGCACTCACAATCTTTATTTTAGAACAGAAATAAAAAAAATATGGTTTACCCATATAAACCGCAGTTTCATTATATAAAAATGGGGTTCGAGGGGGTCAGAATTATACAGGCGTATTTTCGTGATATTTATACTGGCGATTCTAAGAAGTACTCACACCATATGATTCTAACAGAAAGGGATAATTGTCCTATAATTACCATCATTATTATACTGACCGGAAATAGAAACTATACACTCACTTTTAAATTGTCACTGGCAAAACATTTTAATGAAATGTGAGTTCCATTTAGCCCGGTGTTATGTATTCTCGCGGTACATAAGACAGAAAAAAGTAAATTAAATAATATAGAAACATAAGCTCAATCAACAATGCTTAATTCTCTTAGCTTGTTATCTAATTTAGTTTTCCACCAAACAATATTTCCAGTCCGTTCATGTTCAGAAGAAAGCAGCATTGCGATAGACAGTTACTGCTCCTCCGCAATTTTGAAAGGAGGGTCATGTGATCTCGCGTTAAATATAACATTTTGTCAGATGGAAGCGCTCTTTGGATATTCATGGTCTCGAAACAAATCTAACCATTGACCTCATTATGCACATGACCTAGGCCAGTCTTCGCCATGAGTTTGTATTTATTTTTGACTGAATATTGGGGTTACCGAAAGAGATGGGTATACAGGCTAGTAATATTGATGATGTTCGTATTGTGTATAAAATGCTGTCACATTGAAAACTTATCTTCAACATGTTTAAATGATACATTTCTTGAATCTAAGTGTGTCAACGGAAGCGTAATCCTCTGTGACAGGCATTATCCAATGAAAACATTCGCCAGGCGGCGCGGCAGTTTGTTATGACCGAAAAATACAATCAACGCGAGAATACATAAACCGCGATAATACATTAAGCCCCTATATATAAATTATCATCAAGGGCATATCTGCTATTGATTTATCAAATAAAATGTTTCATGATAGCTACGATTTAACGGTTAAGACCACAGCTTCAAGGCAAAGGTCAAAATCTTGGTGTTCAAGTTTCAAGAGTCAGACGTTTTGTGCCGCGAATGTGATTCCCATTTTTACCATAACTGTTTACAAAATGAAAATTTCACAATGGTTAAAATGTTATCGACCTTTAACTATTGGACAAAACGACCGGAAGTGAGCGAAAAGCATGGCATTTCTGATTGCAGTTTTTGTTTCGATCAATATTTAAAGACACATTTTTCCTTATATAAAAGCGGTGGTCTGTCTAATGATCTCCAATGAACATGGCCTTCGGACCATAGTGCACATCAAAGGTATATCTTATCTAAGTGATTATAAGGTGATTATGAGCAGATTGATTGTTTGATATGGGGCTCAATAAGGCTACTTGAGTGATAGTATAATTTACTGAGATTGTTTCCAACAAAATATTGCTTTCAATTACTTATTTTTTTTATTTTAAAACAAAGTAAAGAAAAACACTGATATCCATTGTTTCCTTTACTCAAAAGTGCAAAGAAGGAAACAAACGAGGTAAATGAATTGATTAACCTCAAAATTTAATAATTCAATTAACCTTTATTTATTTATTTATTTATTTATTTTGGTTGAAAGTATGTGACACACAAATCATGTAATGTCTAAAACGTTAGCATTTTTATAGTTTCAGTCAAGAAGGAACTATAAAAGACACAATCATATCAGAAAAGAGAGAAAAAAAAGAAATATTTTAAGATTTTATTTGTTCACCTTTTCAAGTTTAAAACTAAAATAACAAGCACATTTATTACACATGGAGGCAGTTCTAACGAGCAGTCACATTGAAAAAAAAACAAATTGTGGGTACTCTTTAGAACCGCTTCGCCGAGGTTGTTCTAATAAGCATCCACAACATAAAAATGTTTTGAGCAGAAATAATAAAGTTATCAATCAGGATTTTATCTGAAAAAAAAAAACAACATTTTTTGGTTGAAAAAATTATCAATATATTTGAATTGGCATTTTCTGTAATGATTATAAATAATGGCTACTAAATATAAAATCGGAAAAAAGTCCTGTTGTTTCTTCTTTGCAAATCAAAATAGGACTTAGGTGTAAATGAGTAGATGTCATTTGTCAAAGTCATATCCCTAGGTAATTTATTTCCCTCTCTTGGTCCCCTACCTATATGACAGCCAGAATACCCCAAGTGTATTTTATCTCAACACTGGATATTTTAATAAATGGTCATTAGGGTGATATGTAATCGAAAAATGTGTCTTTAAGTCACAACTGAAGATGATAAAATGATTGCGGGTACTTTTGGGTCGATATCTGAGGGTCACTTGTGAGGCCTAATTGGCCGAAACTAGCTAGTCTGGCCCAGAAAACATGTATACTCCATATTTTTCACTTCTGTGGTGTATTCATTGCTTCCAAAGGATAACCCTTTTATAGAACATATTAAAATAGTAGTTTGAAAAAAATCGCTGAAAAAAAACAGTTTTTGAGATTTCAATAAAATGTTTGTTTCTCGATAAGTTTTAGATGTTATGTTATTTTTTATTCTTGCTTGTGACTTATTACCTATACTCAAAAAACGTTGAAGATAAAATTAGATTACAGATTTTGTGAAAAATGCATTTTTATTATATTTTCCCCCCAAAACTTTTATTCTGAATACCAGATTTTCTTTACAATGTAACAAACAGTCAAATCCTTAATCAGGAATTTTTAACTAAATTACCCACTTGCTCATTCAGGCGAGATAATTTAAAAGTGTATAGTTTTTATTTCCGGTCAGTATATTTATCAGTTACCCCCTATATATATTGCATTGAAACGCATTGACCTGATAAAGATATCCTATCTCAGGTCAAGTGAGCTTTATCAGGTCAACATGACATTGCACTTTTATGAGGGAGCCGGACTACTGGAAAAATGGCAAAAATGTTATTATTTAAGAGTCTACAAGGGGATAAACTGATAAATAGAATACCAGAATCGTGTCATTTGATATCAAGTTTATCAGGCTCGGCTTCGAGAACGCATGTAGAATCGCTCGGCAAGCCTCGCGATTCTACAAGCGTTCTCAAAGCCTTGCCTGATAAACTTGATATCAAATGACACAAACCTCGTATTCTTTATATATCAGGAGCTATGTCTTCTATGGTCCGATTTAGGCCGCCGAACGAGAGCTAGGAAATTAATTAAAAATGATACCTTCACATATACCATTACAGTGAATTATCTGAGGTTCGGCTATCGCTGTCAAGATAGTCACAAGTCTAGTTATCTTCAGAATTAATTAGTTCATCTAATATGCGAAAACAAGTGAGCCTAATCGTACTCCTGTGAATATTCATCCATCTATTATTAAATAATTTAGTACTTGAAAGCCTGTGATCACAATGATAAACGCGGATTTGTACTCGTATGTATATGGCTGGTATTTTAAATTAATATATAATGTCCCTGTTATTACAAGGCCACACTTGTAAAAACGCATGGTTACTGGTGCGTAACGTGTGCATAACGCCATGACGCCGTCCGTACTTTTTGTTTAACCATTTAAGCTTCTTCCGCAACAAGATTAAACTTAAACGCGATATATGATAAACAGAAACTTACACTCGTGGTCGATCAGTAAGATTTTATTAAACTTGAAAGCGACTCGTTTCATAAAAGTCATATGGAATGCCCACTCGTTTAAATCGTCTATTTATGAAGTTGCTGAAGATACCCGACACATTACCGCTATCTTGTTTAAGGGAGAATACTCACAGTGTTTTTTTTTTCTTTTTTTCATAAAGTGTTTGCGCCACACAAAAGCTCGACTACTATATAAGGAAAGAATTCGCTCCTCTAAAGTGGTCTACAACTATTTTCTTTACACAGTTACTAGAACCAAGACTCAGTTAGGAAAATACTTGTAGACCATTTTTCCTTATACAGTTAATAGAACCAAGAAAGAGTTATTGAGTCGCGCTTACATGCGAATTGGTACAAAACTTTAAGTTTCGATACCTAAAATGGCAATACTCTAGCAATTCTATGTAAGTGGGCAGCCCAGTTTGTGTCTCAAACGCCGGAAACAGATTTTCTCGTGATCGACCACATACACAATACAATTTTAATTTTGGTCACTTACCTTGTCAGCTTCCATTCCGTTGCCTTTGCAGACCACCGCAGGAGGTGAGCAACGAGCCAGTACATTGACATACGCGTATTCAAGAAATGATGCAAACACAAACATAAGGCAAGTTGCCATCCAAACATCAATAGCCTGAAATAATCGCGAACTTCAATGACTTGAGCATCTTTAGGACTATTCTAAGTGTTTTAAACAGGAAAAGGTTCTATGCTCGGGGTGGGTGGGGAGGGCGGGGAGGGGGGGGGGGGTGGGAAATCATAGCGCCATACCGATAATTGTTTCGAGCTTAAGCTAACTGTGTCAGTTTATAATCGGCTGGTATAGGACAGTTTATTTTACCACCCGGTTTTGTGGGGACCTTAGAAATATAAAAAGATGCCCAATAAGGAAAGCCACAATCATAGATTACAGCCTACCAAAGGCACCAAGAGGAAGAGTGCCTAAGAACAATACAGAATATAAACGAAGCATTACGATAACACACCCGTGCGACATAAAGTGCATTTTGTCACATCTCCGAAATGGCCATTTTTTTCTGATGAAAATTTGTGATATTTTTCTTATAAATACTGCAAATAAAGGTTGTGGGTTCTCGTTAGAACCGCCTCATTGAGGTGGTTCTAACGAGTACCCACAACCTATGGTTTGGAGCAAAAATAAGAAAAATAATGTATACCCCCCGTTAAGCGCAGTTTTCTCTATGTAAAGTGGGGTGTAGGGGGGGGGTCTTCATTTCACGGACTTGTTCACGTGATGCCACAAACAGTACAGCAACCAGCTCTCTCTTCCCCGCAAGAGGTGGTATCGGCGCAACAAGCACAGATAATGAATATTAAATTATAATAATAATAATAATACACAACCATAAGCAAAAACAACATGAAAAGCCCCGTCGAAAATCCGACAAAGCTACATTTATAATATTTAACATTAAAACCACCGCCTTAGGGCGGTCAGTAGCGAGAACCACTCAATTTTTAGTGGCTACCCCCCCCCCCCTCCCACACCACCACCATCCCTTGGTTCTGTCGTCGCCTAGACAAACATACCTTTCAGCTCGCATGAAGGATTTCGAATTCATCGGTGCAACATCTTCAAGAATACAGAAGTCAAACGACAACAGAGATGAATCAACGATGAGGACTCGACAAAAATGAAATAACCAAAACAACGGAGCAAGACAAAACCAACTGATAGACTCAAACAGATAATCACGCAAGCTCACTACCCCAGGTATCAAGAAATAACAAATTCGTACAAATCATTAGTATTATCAGTTACCCCCTATATTAGTTGCATTGCAACACATTGACCCGATAGCGATATGCTATCTTTTATCAGGTAAACGTGAAATTGCACTTCTTTGAACTGGTCTACTGGAAAAATTGTCAAAACAGTAAGAGTGTTCAAGAGGATTAACTGAAAAAAAGAATACCAGGTTCGTGTCAATTGATACAAAGTTTATCAGACAAGGCTGCGTGAGCGCTTGTAGAATCGCTCGGCGAGCCTCGCGATTCTACCAGCGCTCACACAACCTTGACTGATACAGTTGATATCAAAAGACACGAAGTTGGTATTCTTTATTTATCATTCTTGGTCTTCTTCTGGCCCCCGCCCATCGGGGCTTGAAGAAATAGATGGGCTGCATGATGGTTCCAAGCAGAGCTGAAACCGACCGCACACGAGTACTGGTAAGCCGCTTAGAGGATCTCAGCCTACCTAGGCAAATCGGTGCAAGTCGGACCGGCCATGCTCATAACCCTATTGGTTTCATACGGTGGCAGGGTTTGAGATGTCATTTCATCTCAATGTCGGGTAAAAGTTCCACAAAATTGGAAGCAACTTCTCCAAAATGACCTATACGGTGTTGACGGGCACATTAAGCCTCATTACGCAAACACGCATATACAAATACATTGCCGCCTTTATCGCCGAAAAATGAAAATTTTATGATGAAAAAATTGTGATATTTTTCTTATTTCCGCTCAAAATATAGATTGTGGGCACTTGTTAGAACAGCCCCGATCCGCCTCATCGAGGCGGTTCTTACGAGTACCCACAATCTATATTTTAGAGCAGAAATAAGAAAAATAAGGTATACACACGGAAACCCCAGTTTAACTATATAAAAGTGGGGTTCAAGGGGGTAAAAACTATAAAGGCGTGTTTTTGTGATGTCAAATCAAACAAACAAACATTCTTGATCTTCAAATCTGGCCATGTAGGTAAGGTGGCATAGTGGAGATAAATTTAGGTAGTGTTTTCGACCTCTTTTGGAGATACAATATGAAAGCTCTCCCTATATGGTACGTGGTTAATTCAGCTAATGGAACCCCGGTAAATGCGTCATTAGTGCTCTAGTTATTTGAGCCCCGCCAAGCGACTTTATGTCTTCGAGCATTCCGTCATGACAAATTTTAACTGCGCATGCCCAGCCATTCAGAGGTGCCAGTGATATGGCTTTCTGTCTGAAGGTTCCTCTTTATTCACTGCTTTTATGAGCGAGTAGTGAAGGTTCTGGCGAGACTGCGCGGATGCGCAGGCTCGCCTGAACCTTCGCTGCTCGCATTTGCGATAAGTACCAAAATCGCTTGACGGGGCCCATTTAAGTATTTTATTGTTGATTTCTCTTTGATTGTAAATATTGGCCATGTAACGTGCATGAAAAAGATAATATAACACATGGATAAATATGATTGTCTCCATATTTTTTCTGAAATCGATGAGTGAGAAAAAATAATCAATAATAGAACTGAGACCTGGACGATGAAATCTCATACTCGTTTACTGATTCAGACTCATGCTGGGCAAAATAGAAGAGAAGGCAAAGCCACGCATGCGACTTATAACTCGTAATATAAAAAATCGCCTGTAGTGTCACTGACTCGGCCGCACCCCATTCATAGTCCATCTTTTTACCGCCCCGGCCCATAGGGTCTTGAGAAATATATGGGCTGCATGATGCTTCCAGGCAGAGCTGAATCCGGCCCGCACGCTAGTACTGGGAAACCGCTTAGAGGATCTAAGTCTGTCCAGGAACCTCGTGCGAGGCGGACCGTCCATGCTAATAAACCCTATTGTTTCATTGGGCGACGGGGCTTGAGATGTCATTTCATCTCAATGTCGGGTAAAAGTCCCACAAAATTGGAAGCGACGTCTCCAAAAGACATTTACAATGTTGACGGGGACGTTAAACCTCAAATCAAACAAACAAACAAAATCATGGTCCATTTTTTATTTAAAAAATGGCTTGCAATAATCTGGAAAAAGGCATCGCAGATACTGCATCATCCACTGCCACTTCAGGCAAGTTTTTCACGTTTTGTTTTTCAGATATATCAGAAAATTCCAGAAATGGGACAGTCAGAATTACAAGCATCGATAAAATCCTTGGCAAAGATATTGTATTTCTTCAGAATTCTCTGACAGTACATCAGATGGCATCAATGGCTCAATCGTATGTGCGTCTGACTGATCTTCAGGAGGCGGTGGGTATGATCACACGCTGGGCCAGAAAATTCTTTCGGAGAGATAGATAAGGAACTTTTTTCAAAAGTCATTCTCTCCGTTTCGCTGATTTAAGGGGAATGGGAACACCAGGCAGGTTTTACGCCATTTTTCGAAGGGAAACAACTTTCGGTACTTCCTGTTCACTTTTATATAAGCTCTGTCCTATTGAAAAGAGGGTCTACTCTTAAAGGAAAGAATTTGCTCCTGTGGAGCAAATTCTTTTCTTTCAGAGTTGACCCCTATTGACACGGGAGACAAAAATACTTTTGCTGGAGTTGCCTCCCCTAAAGGTGTATCCATTCCCCTTAAGAAGGAAATTATCTGTTTCTAACGAAACATGGCCACGGTACTGATTCATTTCTAGTGTATATGCTTGCCTTGGAAAAATGTGGTTGCCTAAACTGACCGAATCGACATGGCCTTGGTATCGATTAGGCTGTTAAACTCCATACCAAACAAACAAAATAAATTATATATACACAATATACCTTCGCCGGCCTCGGTAGCTCAGTCGGAAGCGCATCTTACTGGTGATCAGGAGGACGCGGGTTCGATACCTGCCGGGTTCGATACCTGCCGGGTTCGATACCTGCCGGGGTCGGCAACATTCTTTCGTGGAGATTGATCATAAAATCTTTTCTACGGTCATTCTCTCCCTTCCGCTGATTCAAGAAGGGCAGTTGTAAGTTTCTAGCGAAAGAATGTGCACTGTACTGGTTAACCGCTTACGCATAAGCCTTAGCCTGTCCTGAAAAAGTGTGGATAAGTAAACTGACCGGCTCAAAAATGGCCTAAATAGTGTTGATTGGGCCGTTAAACCCCAAAAGAAACAAACAGAAAGAACAGACCAAAGCTTTTTACCAGATTCATCCTGGGCAGACAACTCAAACACTGAAATGCCCAGCGTAGTCGTTGGTCAGTCAGTCAATAAATACGTGCATCGTGTATAGCAAATACCCCAACACTAAAGTTTGCCTGAGTTATACCACACAGTTGAAATAATTCGCATGGAACATATGCATTGTGATGGTAAATACGATCGAATATTTTGCTATTCTGTTTTTGATTCTAACACCGTGCGCCTATATAGGCAATGGAAAATAACTGTGTTTTATTCTGCAACAAATCACAGCTCGGAAGAGCGTGACGAGTGACGTCATTAAAAACTGCAAATTTATGACGTCACTGGTCGATTACCTTAACGTTAGACGGTGTAACGTCATATTCTCGCATCGAAAACGTTAGTAAAGGGTATAAATGCATATGTTTCAGTCGATAATTTAAACGGGATGTCTTCTAGCAATGGCGATAAGTTGTGAGATTTTGAAGGAAGCAACAGCATTATTGCCGATTTTCAGCCTGTTAGAATCGAAATAGATCAGCTCTAGTTTGTGATTTGTTGAGTAATAAATCACAGTTTGTCGGTAAGTTGTAAGTAGACAAATCTGTCTACTTTACAACTGACCTCAAAACTGTGATTTATTACTCAACAAATCACAGCTAGAGCTGATCTATTTCTTAAGTAAAATCTGTCTGAAAGTAGTTGATTTCTTTTCCGTTCTTTCTACTTACTGTTAAAAGACGTACCTTAATATAGGAAACATATGGCAGATTCTGTTTCGATCCGGAACTTTGTGTGGTTATGGTGAGAACTGTCATAATACCAAGAGAAACACGTGCCGGCACGGCGTCGTAGTCCACCCAGAACCCCACCCAGGACAGGACAACGATCAGGACACTTGGGATGAAAATCTGCAGCACATAATAGCCCACTTTCCTCTGCAGAATTATTTCAGCTTGAATGCAAGAAAATCTACCTGCTGTGCAACGAAAAGAAGGCACGATTGGGAAAATACATTTTACAGTAGAACTTCGATGGCTCGAACACCGATGGCTCGTTTACCATGGATGAGTCGAACCCGTTCTTGATCCCCTAGCGAATTCCTCAACATAAGAAATAGTAAGGGATAATTAAGGGTTTTTAGTCTTTTATCTTGAAAATGTATGTTGTGTGTACTCATTAGAATCGCCTCATCCAGGCGATTCTAATGAGTACACACAGCATACATATTCATTATGGAGCACTGAAAAGAGGTCAAAAAGTATCTCGTGATGCCTCCTGACAGTAACCTCACTGGCTCGAACTACCCCTGTCTCGAACAGATTTTCGAGGTCCCAAATGTGTTCGAGCCATTGAAGTTCGACTGTATTAGGACAACTACAGCTGAATCGATAAACTTCAAAGGGAGCAGCCTTACATATAGGTATATGTTGGCAATGAATTGGTTTATTCCTAAGGGCAGCATGTTATACGATGCAGCATTTTTACATATAAACATTGCTTTCGATTTTTATAACACGAATAATATAATTATATTTATGTTGTGATCACTATAAAGTTTGGGGAAAATGGGTAGTGTGCAAAAATTTCAGAACAAGACCAGACTGCTTGGAGCTCTGTATCTGCGATGTCTGCCAACCAGCAATCGAGTATTTAGCACATCATAATACAAAAAAATTGCAGTAAAAAGCATATCAGCATTAAATGTGTAATTAGACAAATACAGTAAACCTCCGCTATAAAACCAGCTAAGATTTAAACAAATATAGAAAGAAAGAACATGTTTAAAAGTTTCAGCTTATCTTTCATTATGTTTTCTACACCCGGTTTTTCTATTATGAGTCCCACTTGGGGGCTGTTCAAAAGTAATCATAAGATGGCCAGAATGCAGAATCACAGCTCCCATCAGAGACACCAAAGGGAAAGAACCATAACCATTAAAAACAGACCCTAAAGGAAATATCAATAGCGGAAAGCCAAAATGACAGTAACTTTCCCACAAAATGGCCAATAGGCTATCCAAAATAAAATAATATAAGCGTCAGAAACACCCACAGACAAATCATAACAAAAATAAACCGCGACCGAAGAACGGCACTGGAACGGTCAGCGGAAACAAATTCCACTGTGTGTGTGTGGGGGGGGGGGCATAAATCGATTTAAAATATGTTCTAGAAAGTGTTATCCTTTGGAAGCATGGAATACATCACAGAACTGGAAAATATGAAGTGTACATGTTTTCTGGGCCAGACTAGCTAGTTTCGGCCATTTAGGCCTCATTAGTGACCCTCAAATATTTTCAGAATTCCACAATGGAATCAATAATCCCAAAGGACGAGAAAACATAAACTACACTATGATGTAAGCCTTTAAAGAGACAAGTACAGACAACCTATGATATTCACGGACTAAGCAGTTCTATAATGTCGAAAGAGAAAATGAAAAACTCCCCGTCACAATAGTAAAGACCAGGCTAAGTCCAGGGAATCCAGGGGTCAATTATTTTACGATGTTATGATGCTTTTCCTGAAAGAAATTTTCTTACAGAAGAGACCCTTCAATAACCATTGTTTGTCTTGTGTTTGGAAAGTCAAATGTTGTTTCATCTCTATGGTTGTTTGATTATTTGTGTTCACGGAGATGTTGCACTGATGAGTAAGGAGGCATTCATGCGGACTGAACAAATTATTTGTCTAAAGGGCGAGGATTGTGGCCACTTAAAATAGATTTAAGCCCCCCCCCCCCCCACCCAGTGGAATTCTTTCCACTGTCCGTTTCAAGGCGGTTCTTCTGTGGCGGTTTATTTATGTTGTTGTTTGTTACTTACTGTGTGTATCACTTGTGTCTTTTTATTCTGGATGGCCATTTGGCCATTTTGTGGGAAAGTAACTGTCCTTATGGCCTTCCTTTGTTTAGGTTTCCATTAAGGTCTGGTCGTTTCATGTTTGTGTTTCTTTCCATTTGGTATCTTTAATGGGTGGAGTAAGTTAATTGTATCGATTCCTGATCTTTGTTTTGCTTCTACTTTGTATTATTACTATGCAAAAATGATTAAACCAAATGTGCTACATCATAAAAACATGTTTTCACCAATTTGTGAAACGCAAGTGCAGATAAGCGGCTACGTCAGTACAGAAAAGTAGAAGTAAAACAAAGATCAGGAATCGATACAATTAACTTAATCCACCCACCAAAGGGAAAGAAACACCACAAATTAGGCAATGCCTAGCCACGGGCATGGTTATTACTTTGTCCATTCCAACAATTGAGGCGTAACTATACCAAATTTAGTGACACAGAGGCCTTTCTAATATTTATCTTCATCAGTGTGTCTCAACCCCAAAGTTATGAAACCGAAACGGATGATTGGCAAGACCCGGCAAACACAGCACATCCCCCTCCGATCACTCACCGACCGACATAGCTCATGAGACAGGTCAACTGGAGGCATCAGGCAAGAGACACCCACCCGCGGACTTGTAGTCGTCCCCCACCGAGCCAACATCAGCAAACATGGCCCACAACCCATCACCTCTATTGTCAAACCTCAAATCAAAACTTGCCAACATAAATTCATACTCCAAATTTTATGAAAATCAATTGTTTCCTCTCAAGATATTGGGCAACACTGACGCACATCACGTGAACAAGTCCGTGAAAAGAACACCCCCTTAAACCCCACTTTATATAGACCAAGCTGGAGTTTACGAGGGTATACATTATTTTTCTTATTTCTGCTCCTAGACAATGAGGCGGTTCGAACGAGGACTCACAACCTATGAAAATAGTGTAAATAAGAAAAATATCACTGATTTTCATCAGAAAAGTAGCCATTTTGGAGATGTGAAAAAAAATGCACTATGTCGGACGGATTATTATCGTAATGCAAAATCCAAACTAGAGGTTGTCAATATCAATTCACATGCAAAATTTGTTATAAAACCATAAATTTGTTTACAAGATATTGAGGAGAAATGATGGAATATTGGACCCAACCGAGTGTAACTGTTCCTTTTCTTTTGCTCCAGCAGTTCAGTTGTTTCTTGATGTCGAGTCCTCACCATTGTTTCATCTCTGTGTGTTTTTTATTTTTGTGTTCTCAGAGATGTTGCACTGATGAGTTAGGAGACCTTCATGCGGACTGTTCAAATTATGTCTAAATCACGACAGAAGTAAGGGCGAGGATTGCGGCCAAGTAAAATCAATTTAAGCCCCACTCCCCCCCCCCAACCCCCCACAACCCCGAGTAAGGCGGTTCTTCTGTCGCGGTTTATTTTTATATGGTTTGTCCTTGAGTGTGTGTATCGCTTATATCCTTTTGTTTTGGACAGCCAATTGGCCATTTGTGGGAAAGTAACTGTCCTTTTGGCTTTCCGCTATTGATGTTTTCATAGAAGAATTTGGGGTCTAGTTATTTCGTGTTTATGTTTCTTTCCCTTTGGTGTCCCTGATTGGATGTGTGGTTAATTGTTTCTATTCCTGACCATTGCCTACACTTCTGTTTTTGGACAAAATCGAACATAGTAATGAGCAAAGACCTTACCATGTCCCCATGAAAGCTGGTTTATACCGCAAGGCCGTCATAATACCGGTGTGTTTCATACCTAAATATCCTGTATCCTAGCTGTGACATGGAATTTGAATTAATTTGGCTGAATATGTTAATTTGTTTATAGTTTAACGACCCATTGAACACTATTTAGATCATAAATTGTATATCCAACCATTGCCTTACATCATCAGTTTGACAGTGTAACATTGTGTTTCAACAAAGTCGACCTGTCATGGTTGGATGATTAACCCTTTCTCTACTGAAAATCCCCCAAAAGAATATCAAAATGGCAAACAGTGCATGCAGTTCCAATTCAGATGTCGCAGAGTGCAGATCTGATCGGGGCCTTAACTATTAAACGAATTTCGATTCATATGGTGTAAGGTATCTATCTATCTATCTATCTATCTACATGATGGAAGTCTATTGTCGGGATCTTTAAATAATGTCATGTTGTGAGGTACAGAATTCCTCAGTTCAAATGATAGATAGATAGATAGATAGATAGATAGATAGATAGATAGATAGATAGATAGATAGATAGATAGATAGATAGATAGATAGATAGATAGATAGATCAGTGGTTAGTGCACTTGCCTCTAACACTAGAGGCCCCGGGTTTGATTTCTGGTGGCAGCGATTTTTTCTGGATGCGAACACGATCCATTAAGCATCATCTGCTGTGTGAATGGCAAAAAGTCCACCGTCGTTCGGATTACTTTGTAGGTTTTCATCCTACAAACATTGTGTGTATTTAATGTACACCTACAAGTAATGGTCAAAAGTGATAGATAGATAGATAGATAGATAGATAGATAGATAGATAGATAGATAGATAGATAGATAGATAGATAGATAGATAGATAGATAGATAGATAGATAGATAGATAGATAGATAGATAGATAGATAGATCAGTGGTTACTTGTTAGTGCACTTGCTTCTGGCACTAAAGGCACCCGGTTTAATTCCTGGTGGCAGTGATTATTTCTGGGTGCGAACACGATCCATTGGCATCATATGCTGGGTGAATGGCAAAAAGTGCACTGTCGTTCGGATTACTGTGTAGGTTTTCATCCTACAAACCTTGTGTGTACATAATGTACACCTGCGAATAATGGTCAAATGTGACTGACCACAGTATATATAGAGTGAGTGTTTGAGTTTTACGTCCCACCAACAGCTAGGGTCATACGGAGACGGTAATCGGTTTAAAGACTCATACGATCCTGCGACCCCTGCTTTACAAGTCGAGTAGCGTAACTACTACACCACGGAGGCTTCTTAGTATAGATACCTAAAACCATATGAACTCATAACAAATTGCCTGGCAACACCATATGAACATACGAGGCAATTTGTTATGATGTATGGCGTGAATCAGGATCAGTTTAGGAAATACATGTGTGTGTGTGTGTGTGTGTGTGTGTGTGTGTGTGTGTGTGTGTGTGTGTGTGTGTGTGTGTGTGTGTGTGTGTGTGTGTGTGTTACAAAGACACCAATATCTGTGAAGAATGCAGCAGTCATGAAAATATAGAATTTTTGACAGAAACAGCTTTTTAAGAAATACTGCCCCGTTTGTACATGTCATCAAAGTATCCACAGCGGCAAAAGCCCCAAATCACAGGAGCTTGAAGTTGTTTCTCCTGAATTTTTTTAAACCTTATTTTACGATTTTACGAAAATCGTAGAGACTATTTTCTGATAGTGTAATTATCAATTGCAAGTACCTGTGCCCCAAATCACAGGAGCTCCTGCGCCCCAAATGAACTGTCAAAACAATTGTTGTTGACGGAAGATAAATAAAAGACTGATTCTCACTTTTGTTGAATCTTTAACGTTAACGCCTATATAATTCTGATAACCGCCTGAATAACATTGATCAATGATTTAGAACAGGTCACGCATTTTTCGAATAGACGCCGGGAAAATGATTTTTTTTAAACGCATTTATCTATTTAAAAGGATACTTTATAGTTCTTTAAATTTAGAAAAGACTTTGAACATTTACGGAAAGAGAAACATATCCGACCAAAAAAATGTAAGCGTTTCTCGCCAGTTTACAATACGCGAGATCGTAACTTTGGGACGGATCAGCTGAGAGAGATGGGCTGGTGAAATGCACGCGCACGTTAACTATAGGCAACTTTGTCCATGCCCGAATCAATAACAAGTGAAATGATAGCGTATCATTTCACTTGTGACTGATACCATCAATATCATTTCACTGTAACGTGCCGGAACTACTTTTTGTTTACTTTCTGGTCGAAAAAAAAGGTTAATTTTCCCTTTATTTACTCAGAATAATAATTCCTGTTACCGTTTGATTAATAGAATATATTTTGAAGTGTGGCATTGAAACTGAATGAACAGGCGCCATATTTGACAACAACGGCGCTGTGATTTTGAACATCTCCCTTTTGCCGACACACATCTCGGGCACAATTTAAATGCTCCCACACAGATTTAGACTTAGCTGTCTGTCTTACAAATGGCCTTCGAGACGTACCAGTTCACTGAACGGCTGAGAAAGAGTTTGTGAGAGGAAGTGGTTTCTAGGGAAATCTGTGCTCAACTCGTGTTTTTTTTCGACCGCGACCGACTGCTAAACATGGAATCGATTGTACGGTGGGTAGTGCATGTCATTAGAGTCATCAAAAATAAAATGTACTTCAAATAAGCACTGCGCGTTCTGTGACATACCTTGAAAAGCATTCTTTGAACAAAAATGCTAAATTCAAAATGGCGATTTGTTTATGCTTTGAAACTGACAGTTGTGACGTCATGTAACCAGGTCAAAATTGTGAGGTCACCGTCTCGGGCCGATCATTTACCGTAAATGTCCTAATGAATTATAAAATAAAAAGAATATTTAATTTTACTTTTTTCGGCGGATACCAAAATTATTTCATCTTCGCACTCGTGAAAATTATGATGTTTTCAACACTCTCGATGAAATATTCTTGATATCTGCCTCAAAAAAGTAAATATCCTCTCTATTATAAATGCGGTAATACAGTAGTGGATTATATATGCACAATAGTTAGATACGCCCCGTAACGTTACATGCACTGCGTCCTTAATGACGTCCCGTTTACTAATGGCGGAACATTGACATTTTTGTCAATCAGTTATGATTAAAATAAGTTTGAAATGTCATATGATAAATAGAATCTTATATTTGTGCTAATGTATTATTGAATTTATTACAATCATCAAGGAAAAGAAAATGCTCGACATAGCCTCGCATGTTATCTCTTTTCCTAAACTTGTTTAATAAATTCAATAATACATGAGCACTTATGTATATATATATACAATCTTCATATGTGCGGTAATGTCATGGACAACGGATCTGATCTAAACTATAACGTTAACGTACCCACCACGTCATTAACATATGAAGAGGAATGGATTTCTGCCTTTTTCAACATGGGAAACAACTTATGTGCCTTCCTATTTATTCTCCTATCAGCTAAACTCTTCTGTAAAAGAAGTCTAAAGAATGGGTTATCCTTTAATAGTAGACTCCTATTGACAAAGATACATAACATATATTTACGCTTATCACCCTGGGTAAAATTCTCTGCAGGCGACATTTTTTAGAAAACAAATTTTGACATTACATGTAAACCGTCTCCATTCGGGGCAATTTGCATGATATATCAAACTCTGCTTACGGGGCAAAATAAGAAAAATAACCAACTAATCATCTGCTGAATAAGTCCAGGTAGTGGTAACGTTTTAAGAGTTATCTCCCCTGAATTTGCATCCATTTCCATTAAGGAAGCAAACTAATGAAAACATCTTACTGCTTGAATAGTTTCTGGTGCAGTCCGAAGTTGTGATGTGTCTGTTGGGTTTAAATTTTGGCATCTCCACACTACTTAAAACCTCAACTGGCTCGTCAGTTTTCCAGAAATATACTATGTTATCCACAGAATAGGCATCTGAAAATATCCAGACAAAACATTTAGGTATTTTACATATAGTACAATAGCAATTTTCCCCGCAGGCACACAAGGTTTATTCAACGTTCACTGACCGTCCCAAGGCGGTTCTCCTATTACGGTTTATTTTTGTTATGGTTTGTCTTTGAGTGTTTGTATCGCTTATATTATTTTGTTTTGGGTAGCCAATTGGCCATGTTGTGGGAAAGTAACTGTCATTCTGGCTTTCCAGTATTGATGTTTCCATTAGAGCCGGCTGTTTCATGTTTGTGTTTCTTTCCCTTTTGTGTCTCTGATGAGAGCTTTGGGTTAATTGTATCGATTCCTGATCACTGCTGTCACTTCTATTTTTCAACGTTAATTTAGATTTGTCTGCTGGGATAGTCAGATCAGGTGGTATCATCACCAGCTGAATAAATTCCTTCATATGTAAACTTGTAGTATTATTGTTATTTAAGCATAAATTGTAAGCAATGCTAGACCCACCACGGGTACACACAATCTACGTTTTATTAACTCTTATCCAGTCCTCTGGCCAAAATCATAGAGTTTCGAAAGATCGTCTTCTTTTATCCATGTTGTTGGTCACAGTGTACATGATGGTTGACCAGGTACATCATAAGGCGAATGTGAAGGATAAGTTTCATGATCTTCGAGGAGATTGAGATCAGGGAAACAGGAGGTAGTCAATAGCCCTTCTCTTTTTTGCACCTTTCTTGAGAAGAGGAATTGCAAATGCACCTGTCCAGTCGTATATAAATGAGCATTGTTCATGCAAAGCGTCAAATTTAAGTCTTTAGGTTTGAATTAAGCTGGAAACCATCTTGTTTAGGAAGCGGGGAGGGATCTTATTTGGGTCAAAAACCTTTTTAGGGACACCTGACACCAGTTGGTTTTGCTCCACTGTTACTTGGAGTATTTTCATAATATGTATATCAAATTAAGGTAAGCCATTGAAGTTTTTGTCAAGCTAATTAGGTGTGTATTTATTTCTCTGTGATTTTTTTGTCATAAATGAAACCCGAATTTTAGCAACAGTTTACTTTTATTGATTCATCTTTTTAGCAAGCAGAACGCCCGCCTCGGTAGCTCAGTCGAATGCGCGTCTGACTGGTGACCAGGAGGACGTGGGTTCCATACCTGCCGGGGTCGGAAACATTCTTTCGTGGAGATTAATCATGGTATCTTTTCTACGGCCATTCTCTCACTTCCACTGATTCAATATGGCAGTTGTCAGTATCTGTCGATAGAATGTGAACGGTACTGATTAACAGCTTACGTATAAGCCTGCCCAGGTAAACTAACCGGCTCAAAAATGACCTAAATAGTGTTGACCGGGCCGTTTAAGTGCAATACAAACAAACAAACATATAGTTTTGTGAGATTTCTTCTAACACCAGTAGGACGGTATCCAAGGTGGTTGCTATAATCCGATCTGTAATGTGCCTCCGCCATTTGGGACTATAGTTTATCTAAAGAGAAGTTGAAGAAAAACATTCGTACTTCCTGTGAATTTAAGTCTTTTAAAATCTGGTATGGGCTGTACAAAGCTAGATTAATGAAAACGGTGACAAAGAATGGTGCTTGCTGATACTGTTAGAATATATTTTTGAAGTTTGACATTGAAAATTGGGTGAATATGCGTCCCATCAACAGCATCACTGTGATTTTGAAAGTCTCTATTTCGATGACACATATCTCAGGAAAAAATGGCATAAAAATGCTCCCTCACAGATTTGGCCAATTTTAGGTATAAACGTACAGGATATACCAGTTAATTAAATGGCTAATTCAGAGTTTGTGCGAGGAAGTAGTTTTGTAGAAATCAGAGTGATTTTCTCAACGTGAACAACCGACCGCGACCGTGCACTACACGTTGAATTGATTATACAATGGTTGTGTGCGTGTCATGACATGTCAGTCAGAGACTTAAACATATAAGCATGAAACATTCTGTAAAATACCTTGAAAGCATTCTGTGAGCTGCAAAATTGCAGTATATTCTATATGGCGGTCTGTTTATGGTTTGATACTGACAGTTTGACGTCATAGCATGGGTCAAAATTGTGACATATAGGCAATGGTCCACTTTATTGATCGATATACTGTATAAAAGGGCTCTCTTTCTCTCTCTTTCTCTAACGATGGGAACAAAATTTCTAAACTTTTTTCAGTGTACCCATAAATACGGACAAACGGTGGCTAAATTTTCTTTGCTAGTACCCCGTTCGATCTCAAGCAGCGGTGATAAAATGTGGGCGCCAGAAAGTGTTGTAGCATTTGCAGGAAGTATGCCAAAATGCCCACCATATTTCGGATCTGAGCATTAACATGCAAGAGAGAGAGAGAGAGAGAGAGAGAGAGAGAGAGAGAGAGAGAGAGAGAGGGGATAAATAGATAGTCGGCTGAATGATGATCTGTTTCTGATCGGGACCACCGGAGTCTATCTGTTGATTTACTGTTGCTTATGCTGTTGAGTCCTCATCGTTGTTCATCTTTTTTTTGTTTCTTTTTTTTTTATGTTCTTCTGTCGTGGTTAATTGTTGTTATAGGTCGTCTTTGCATTTACTCTGCAAGCACAAAACAGCGCGTCAACGTCGGACCGATAGCGATCGTTATCGGCCCTGCTTTAGTCCGGCATTCGTTGATGGCCGAGGACGTATTGCTAAAATCTTTTGGACGGCCGTTTGGCCGTGAATGTCTTTCTTGCTGCTTTCTGCTTTAGACGTGTTCAATATGGTGAATTTGTTTTATGTTTGTGTTTCTTTCTCGTACAATGTGTGAGCTAATGTAGCGATCCATGACCATTGCC
Source organism: Lucinisca nassula (assembly GCA_963580285.1). Classification (NCBI taxonomy): domain Eukaryota; kingdom Metazoa; phylum Mollusca; class Bivalvia; order Lucinida; family Lucinidae; genus Lucinisca; species Lucinisca nassula. The sequence goes on along the minus strand of OY757015.1, from coordinate 36,276,026 downwards.
TTAACTTCTTATTTTTTCCCACGTCTTCTTCTTTTTTCATCCTGTAAACCTTAGTTAACATAATTGATTTGATGACATGCCTACTTAAACATTTGATGGCATGCTTACTTAAAGTTTTCTCAGATTTTTGTCGATGTGCATCTTGGATAACATTACGGCAAATAGTGGCTTTTACCCTGAGTCAGTACCCCTAAAACCGAATGCGCGTTCGAGGAGGAGAACAAGGAGGAGGATATTTAAAACGAAGGAAGAGGCCAGTTACTGGCTACTGATGATAGCTTTATCTTCTTTTATAAAACTTGTCAATGTTATAGTTTCTTTTCGAATGTGATGTGTTGATAGCTGTATTTTTTTTTTCATGATTATTTTGTTTGTTTTGGAGTTTAACGGCCTAGTCAATACTATTTTAGGTCATTTTTGAGCCGGTCAGTTTACCTATTCACAGTTTTCCTGGGCAAGCTTTTACGTAAGCGGCTAACCAGTACAGTGCACATACTTTCGCCAGAATTTGATAACTGTCCTTCTTGAATCAGCGGAAGGGAGAGAACGACCGTAGCAAAGATTTCATGATCAATCTCCGCGACAGGATGTTACCGACCCCGGCAAGTGTCGAACCCGCGTCCTCCTGATCACCAGTCACAGAGCTACCGAGACAACTCTTCATGATTAAATATACAGAACAAGGGCTGGGGCTGATTTTCGACATTAAGCACACTGCCTGTATTAATGAATTTTGAGACAATAATCAGTTCTTCTCCTACCGTATGACTCCAACAAGCAGCACTCACTGATATAACGGATCAGTATAATTTCCTTTCTGATTTTCATAAAGCTGATCCAGTGAAAACTTGTCAAGTATATAGAGCAGCGTGAAGTTAGCTGGAGGACTCTATCTCATGCTAGCAGGTTTAGCTGGAACAATCCAGCATGACCTGAAAATCACTGACATGGGTATATTTTTCAAACGCTTTGTGAAGACATTTTGGGCCGGTCATTTAAAAAAAAGACCCACGACATACCCTTTGAACTGGTCTGCATTTGAAATGGGGTAGGGGCTGTTAAAATGAGAGGAAGGGGATGGGGAGGGGGCATGTAATCCTACAACTTGAAATCTGGGACCTCCACTCATTATCAAACATGGAGGCCTGACTAACTAACGTTTCATGGAAAACTGGTGCGGAAAATGAGTCGGGTAGGCTGGGTGTGTTGGAGAGTATTCTCAAATGGTCAGTTGCGGATTTGAAAACGTAGTGAAACGTTGGCATAAAGGGAAGCCTAGCATACGGGGGAAAACTATGGGGTTAGTAAAGTAAATAGACACATCCAAACACTTCGTCATCACTCAATAATACTATTTGCCGGGACTTACCGGTGGTGGGCAAAAAACGTCATTGGCCGTTTGTCGCCATTGTAAATGCGATGTTATTTTCTGTAAAATTGTATTTTGTTTGAAATCGAAACGACAAAATTGACCTTGAAACTTTTAGACATGTCTTAGCTAGTAATTATTGGTTTCTAGAATATTGAGGATGTTTTTATGATAATTACCTGTTAAACTTAGGCAGGTAACGGGACGGGATGGTCTTGATTATTTGTAATAAAATGCGCAAAACGAATGACCAAAAATGTGGAAGATGCAGGAATGAAGTCTAGAATATATTTATCTACTCATTTAATGTGTAATTCGATCGATTTTCTATAACAGTCAACTAAAATATGCCCGCAATATTAAACCTATTTACAATGTGTCTATATGGAACCAGCGGCTTTTTGCCAACCACGAAAGATCGTTATCAAAAGGAAAAGTAGTTTTGCGCATGCGCAGTGACAAGTAAACAAGGTCACGTGTCAAAACATTGGATCCGTCTATACTGGAGGGAACAATGTGGGAGCTAAAAGTAGGGTCTAGGTCGAACATGGGGGCTTGACGTACCCAAAGCAGACGTACTAGACGGTTGTTCATCGAAAACACATGTTGCATGAGAAATTGGTGTGTAAAATGAGTTGGACATGCCTGAGGGTTTCTCGATCCAGTCCAAACGGCGTGGTGTGGGAGTTGGTGACGCCGTTTGTCTTGGGCATAGAGAGGCCACCAAGCCAGTGCTGTGGATACAGGATATACTCTGGCTAGTGAAAACTGGGGGCAAGAAACAGGTGAAAAATGCCCGTTCCCGCGTTTTATCGGAGTCAGTGGATTGAGAGCTCATGTTGGTTCTGCTAGCGAACGGTGACGTGTGAGAGCTAGTGACTTGGTGGGACATGGCGTTCTTACGTACCGAAAGCCGACATACTATGTAACCCCTCCCCCCCCCCCAAAAAAAAAAAAAAAGAGAAAAAACACATCAAGCTTTGTACAAACTCCAGAGACTGAGTAACCTTCACAGAAGCTTAAGACGCTAAATTCAATCACAGCTGAAAACATTCAGCCCCAGAAGGTGCTGTAAGTCCCTCCAAACTGAAAACTTTCAGGTTAACGCTTTGCCAAATTTGTCCCTCAAAATTGAAAACTTTCAGGAACGGTTATCCCAAACTAAGTCCAAAATCTCCACGATGAATGGCGATGATAAGAGAATAAGTTATTTCATGCTTTGATTTTGTTTGATTTGAGGTCTTACGTCCCCGCCAACACTGTATAGGTCATTTTCGAGACGTTGCTTCCAATTTTGAGGGACTTTTACCCGACATTGAGATGAAATGACATCTCAAGCCCTGTCGCCCATTGAAACCAATAGGGTGAATAACCATGCACGGTCCAACATGCACCGCTTTGCCTGGGCAGGATTAGTTCCTCTGAGCGGTTTACCAGTACTCGTGTGAGGTCGGTTTCAGCTCTGCGTGTAAGCATCATGCAGCCCATCTATTTCTTCAAGCCCCGATGGACGGGGGCCTCGGAAACATTAAGACTGATCTACCCGGTATCTATTAATTTCACGAACCCACAATTTTTACCTAGTCCCCCTGACTACTGCTGAAACCGAGGGCGAATGTCAGGCTTCCAGCAATTCGAAGAAGCAACGTCGCATCGCTGTCGGCCTGACTTTGGCCCGACACTCCTTGTTGGTTGGGCTAGGTACCCACTCACCATAACGTATGGGTACACAGTTGCTTAACTTATGGGTACCAGGTACCCCAGGCATACCTAACCTAGTCAAGCTAAGTTAAATGGGTGCCAACTTGGTAACACTTAACTAAAACATCTACCAAGTATCCATAAATTTCACGTACCCACACTTTTCACCTAGTCCCCTGGCTACTGCTGAAATCGAGGGCCAACGTCAGGCTGACAGCAATTCGAAGATGCAACGTCGCTTCGCTGTCGGCCTGATATTGGTCCGACATTCCCTGTTGGTTGGGCTAGGTACCCACCCGACATAACGTATGGGTACACAGTCGCTGAACCAGGTACCCCAGACATACCTAACCTAGTCAAGCTAAGTTAAATGGGTGCCAACTTGGTAACACTTAACGAAATCATAAGTGGGCCCCGTCAAGCGATTTTGGTACTTATCGCCTATGCGAGCAGCGAAGGTTCAGGCGAGCCTGAGCATCCGCGCAGTCTCGCCAGAACCTTCGCTGCTCGCTCATACAAGCAGTGAATCAAGAGGAACCTTCAGACAGAAAGCCATATCCCTGGCCCCTCTGAATGGCTGGGCATGCGCAGTTAAAATTTGTCATGACGGAATGCTCGAAGACACAAATTCGCTTGGCGGGGCTCAAGTAAAACAAGAGGCCCAAGAGGGCCTGTCGCTCCACCGGCTAACTTCAGACAATTGGCATATTTATTACATTAACCAATGGTATACTAGTGGACTCTTCTATTGCTTTATGTTGGACCAGTCCATTTGTCATATAAGGGGTGTCAGGCCTATTTTTTTTCTATTTTTGATGGAAAATTCTGTTAGCAAATAGTGCAGGCTCTGATCAGACATGGTGTTCTGTGGGGTCTGATCTGGGCCAGCACTGTTTGCCAAGGTACCCATTTAGGGTTTTCCCGCATGCAATGGGTAAAAAAGAAACAAGTGATCCACCCAAGGAATGTCCATTCTATATTTTTTGGACCCCAGAGCCATGGTTGGCAGGATTTATGTGAGTGACCATTTGGCATTGCTCCGTTCTAAATATCTAAAGCTCTGGGCCTTATGGTTTCAGAGAAGAAGACTTTTTTTAAGTTTTTCCTATTATAAGTCTATGGGAACTAATATGCCTCTGGGCGTGACCAATTTTTTACCCCAGAGGCATTGTTGGCAGGATTTATTTGAGTGACCACTTGACGTTGCTGCATACTTAATATCTAAGCTCTGGGCACTGAGGGTTTCAGAGAAGATTTTTGTCAGTTTTTTCCAGTATAAGTCTATGGGAGCTTATGGGCCTCAGGGTGTGGCCAATTTGGACCCCAGGGACATAGTTGGCAGGATTTATGTAGATGAATACTTCAAATTACTACATACTAAGCTCTTGGCCTTATGGTTTCAGAGGAGAAAAGTTTCAAGATTTTGTCATTATTAGTCTATGGGAGCTACTAAGCACCGGGGCGTTGCCAATTTGGACTCAAGAGTCATAGTTCGCAGGACTTAGTAGGTGATCACATAACTTTGCTACATACTACAGTTCAACCTGTATTAAGCAAGTGCCTAAAGGATAGTCAAAATATGCTTGCTTAAGACAGGTTCTTGCTTAATACAGGTGAAATTTAACACATCTGCTTTTCTTGGGAACTGAATGCCTGCTTGCTTAAGACAGGTTGCTTGCTTAATAGAGGTGGCCACTAAGACAGGTTTTACTGTAAATGTCTTAGCTTTAGGCTTTATGGTTTCAGAGAAGAAGTTTTTCCGTTTATTGGTCTATGGAAGCTAATGAGCCAAAGGTGGCGGCCATGTTTTTTGTCTGATCAAAATTTCTTCAATGAATCTGACAATGGTAGACACAAGGAACATTCATGAAAATTAAGAACGAAATCCATTTAGCGGTTTTGGAGGAGAAGATTAAAAAAAAGATCCCTTTATGAGTCTTTGGAAGCTAATTAGCCAATGGGCGTGTCCATGGTGGCCATGTTTTTTGTCTGATCAAAATTGCTTCAAGGAATCTGACAGAGGTTCACCCAAGGAACCTTCATGCAAAGTAAGAATGAAATCCATTACGTTGAGCGGTTTTGGAGGAGAAGGTTTTTAAAACTTTTCCCCATATAAGTCTTTGAAAGCTAATGAGCCAAGGGTCATGGCCATGGCAGTCATGTGGGGCATGGCCATGGTGGCCATGTTTTTTGCCTGATCCGAATTTTTTCAAGGAATCTGACAGAGGTCCACCCAAGGAACATTCATGCAAAATAAGAATAAAATCCATTGAGCGGTTTTGGAAGAGAAGATTTTTAAATATTTTTTTTGGTTTCGATGCCATTTTGTTCTGCATGTAACAAAATTCTTTGAAGGAATTCAGAAGAGGACTATGTGAGAAACATTCCTGTGAAGTTTGGTTACAATCGACCAAGTAGTTAAGGAGGAAATGTTTAAAGAAAAAAGTTAACGCACTGATGCACAACCGCACAGACGCACAACGGACACAGGGCCATAACATATAACATAAGACCCGCCGGTATTTGGCCAGTGGAGCTAAAAAATGAACAGATTTATGTTTTTATTTCTTTATTTATTTATTTTTTCCTTTCCTCCGTCGGATTCGGAATGCCTCCCTTTTCAACTAAGCCATTTTAACCCTCAGAGATCTGGAGAACTGTTGACACTGTAGTATAATTAGGTCTAATAAATCAATCTCCCTCAGTATTTTGAATTTATTTTGAAACATCAAGTCGTATAAATAGAGTTTGTGTTGAAAACATCAGTTCTATCGCCAGTGTGATGGGCATGTGAAATTTCTGATGTTTTGAATTTTAGAATGACAATTTGTAGGTGGACCTCTATAGATATGTGATAGTCAGCAAAATTGGAGGAGATTAATTCAGATACAGGAAGGTACTTTTAAATAAATAAATAAATAAATAAACAAGAACTTTTGAAGAAGAGAAGGCTTTTTTTAACATTACACTACATGTTATATAGTGAAAATAAACCCCGCCCACTGCAGCCATGTTTTATGTCGGATCAAAATTTCTTCAAGGAATCTGACAGAGGTCCACCCAAGGAACATGCATGCCAAATAACTATGAAATAAAACAAGAACTTTTGCAGAAAATATTTTCAGCATTACACTATATGTTATATAGTGAAAATAAGCCTCGCCCATGGCGGCCATGTTTTTTTGTAAGATCAAATTTTTTTCAAGGAATCTGACAACAGTCCACCCAAGGACAATTCATGCAAATTACAATGAAATCCCACAAGTACTTTTGCAGAAAATGATTTTTTAGCATTACGTTATATGTTAAATAGTGAAAATAAGCCGCGCCCATGGCGGCAATGTTTTTTGTCGGATCAAAATTTCTTCAAGGAATCTAAAAGAGGTCCACCCAAGGAACATTCATGCAAAATAAAAACAAGGCATCGCATGCGATACAAATCCCCTCGCACTAGACAACTTCGTGTGTGGAAAACACTGAAATAGCAAAAGTCCAACTTGCTTGAGATATTATCATATGCAACATTTGTGTAAAGAATGTTTAAAAATCCTCCAATAAATGTACATTCTAGAGTGATGACGTTTCTCTAAAAATAGCCATAGTGACCTTGACTTGAGGCCATGACCACGAAAGTAGATCTTGCTCAAGATATTATCATAAGCATCTTTTGTGTGAAGTTATATTAAAATCTGTTAATAAATGTAGGCGGTAGAGCGATGACAAAGTTTTTCTAAAGATAGCCACAGTGACCTTGACTTTGAGGTCATGACCTTGAAAGTCGAAGTAAGTCGAGATATTATCATAAGAAACATTTGCGTGAAGTTCTATTACAATCCATCATTAAATGTAGGCGCTAGAGCGATGACAAAGTTTTTCTAAAAATAGCCACAGTGACCTTGACCTTGAAAGTCTAAATAGCTCGAGATATTGTCATAAGGAACATTTGTGTGAAGTTCTATTGAAATTTGTGAAAAAATGTAGTCACTAGAGCAATGACAAAGTTTTTCTAAAAATAGCCACAGTAACCTTGACCTTGAAAGTCAAACTCGCTCGAGGTATTGTCATAAGGAACATTTGTGTGAAGTTATATTGAAATGGATGAAGAAATGTAAGCGCTAGAGCCATGACAAAGTTTTTCTAAAAATAGCCACAGTGACCTTGACCTTGAAAGTTGAACTCACTAGAGATATTGTTATAAGGAACATTTGTGTGAAGAAATATTGAAATTGGTGAAAAAAATGTAAGCGCTAGAGCAATGACAAAGTTTTTCTAAAAATAGCCACAGTGACCTTGACCTTGAAAGTCAAACTCGTTCGAGGTATTGTCATAAGCAACATTTGTGTGAAGTTATATTGAAATCAGTGAAGAAATGTAGGCGCTCGAGCGATAACAAAGTTTTCTAAAAATAGCCATAGTGACCTTGACCTTGAAAGTCGAAATGGTGAGATATTGTCATAAGAAACATTTGTGTGAAGTTATATTGAAATGGATGAAGAAATGTAAGCGCTAGAGCCATGACAAAGTTTTTCTAAAAATAGCCGCAGTGACCTTGACCTTGAAAGTTGAACTCACTAGAGATATTGTTATAAGGAACATTTGTGTGAAGAAATATTGAAATTGGTGAAAAAAATGTAAGCGCTAGAGCAATGACAAAGTTTTTCTAAAAATAGCCACAGTGACCTTGACCTTGAAAGTCAAACTCGTTCGAGGTATTGTCATAAGCAACATTTGTGTGAAGTTATATTGAAATCAGTGAAGAAATGTAGGCGCTCGAGCGATAACAAAGTTTTCTAAAAATAGCCATAGTGACCTTGACCTTGAAAGTCGAAATGGTGAGATATTGTCATAAGGAACATTTGTGTGAAGTTATATTGAAATCGATGAAGAAATGTAAGCGCTAGAGGGATGACGAAGTTTTTCTAAAAATAGACACAGTGACCTTGAAAGTGGAACTCGCTAGAGATATTGTCATCAGGAACATTTGTATGAAGTTATATTGAAATTGGTGAAGAAATGTAAACGCTAGAGCGATGACAAAGTTTTTCTAAAAAATAGCCACAGTGACCTTGACCTTGACCTTGAGGCCTTGACATTGATAGTCGAACCCGCTCGAGATATTGTCATAAGGAACATTTGTGTGAAATTATATTGAAATCAGTGAAGAAATATAGGCCATAGAGCGATGACAAAGTTTTTTCTAAAAATAGCCACAGTGACCCTGACCTTGAGGCCATGAGTTGGAAAGTCGAACTCGCTGGAGATATTTTTATAAGGAACATTTGTGTGAAGTTATGTTGAAATTGGTGAAGAAATGTAGGCGCTAGAGCGATGAAAATGTTTTTCTAAAAATAGCCACAGTGACCTTGACTTTGAGGTCATGACTTTGAAAGTCCAACTCGCTCAAGATATTGTCATAAGGAACATTTGTGTGAAGTTATATTGAAATCAGTGAAGAAATGTAGGAGCTAGAGCGATGACAAAGTTTTTCTAAAAATAGCCACTGTGACATTGACCTTGAAGCCATGACTTAGAAAGTGGAACTCGCTCAAGATATTTTTATAAGATTCATTTGTGTGAAGTCATATTGAAATTGGTGAAGAAATGTAAGCGCTAGAGCGATGACAATGTTTTTCTAAAAATAGCCACAGTGAACATGACCTTGAGGTCATGACCTTGAAAGTCCAACTCGCTCGAGATATTTTTATAAGGAACATTTGTTTGAAGTTATATTGAAATTGGGGGAGAAATGTAGGCGCTAGAGCCATGACAAAGTTTTTCAAAAAATAGCCAGAGTGACCTTGACATTGAGGTCATGACCTTGAAAGTCGATCTTGCTCCAGATATTGTCGTAAGGAACGTTTGTGAGAAGTTATATTAAAATCGGTCAAGAAATGTAGGCGCTAGAGCGATGACAAAAGTACGTACGTACGTACGTGGCGCTAGAGCGATGACAAAAGTACGTACGTACGTGGCGCTAGAGCGATGACAAAAGTAGGTACTTACGTACGTACGTACGTACGGGACAAATGCTATATCCCCCCTCACAACTATGTTGTGCGAGGGGATAATGAAATCCAACAGGTGGGTTTGGAGGAGAAGATGTTTAAAGATTTTTAATTTTTTGTGTGGTTTTGTTGCCATGGCAACCAGAGTTCTGGGTGTAACAAAATTCTTTGAAGGAATTTAGAAGAGGACTAAGTAAGGAACATTCCTGTGAAGATTGGTTACAATTGGCCCAGTAGTTTAGGAGGAGAAGATGTTTTAGCATTACACTATATGTTAAATAGGGAAAATAAGCCCCGCCCATGGCGGCCATGTTTTTTGTCGGATCAAAATTTCTTCAAGGAATCTGAAAGGGGTCCACCCAAGGAACATTCATGCAATATAAAAATGAAATCCAACAGGTGGTTTTGGAGGAGAATATTTTTAAAAAAAATTAATATTTTGTGTTGTTTTGTTGCCATGGCAACCAGAGTTCTGGGTGTAACCAAATTCTATGAAGGAATTTAGAAGAGGACTAAGTAAGGAACATTCCTGTGAAGTTTGGTTACAATGGGCCCAATAGTTTAGGAGGAGAAGATGTTTTAGCATTACACTATATGTTAAATAGGGAAAATAAGCCCCGCCCATGGCGGCCATGTTTTTTGTCGGATCGAAATTTCTTCAAGGAATCTGAAAGAGGTCAACCCAAGGAACAGTCATGCAAAATAAAAATGAAATCCAACAGGTGGTTTTGGAGGAGAAGATTTTTAAAGACTTTTATTTTTTATTTTTGGTTTTGTTGCCATGGCAACCAGAGTTCTTGGTGTAACAAAATTCTTTGAAGGAATTTACAAGAATACTATGTAACGAACATTCCTGTGAAGTTTGGTTTCAATTGGCCCAGTAGTTTAGGAGGAGAAGATGTTTAAAGAAAAAGTTAACGCACGGACGCACGGACGCACGACGGACACAGGGCCATGACAATAGCCCCGCTGGCCTTCGGCCAGTGGAGCTAAAAACAAAGAAGAATCTCAGCCAATATAAGCCGTGCACCATTCCTATGCATGGACGTGATTGAAGATGAAAATAATTGGTTTGTAACCAAAAAATATTACGTTAGATGTTTTCTTGACGTCATTATGATTTCAGCAATGAAACAATACGTACACAGGTTATTTAGTACATTTACCACTGCATGATATTTGTGGACGATATTGTAAACAAATCGACGATTTTGAAGAAGATTGTGATATTTTGGAGATATGAAATGATGTTGTGCATACAACAGACACGAGTCCCATGTGTTGAAATGTTCTTACAGAGTAAGGCAAGGATTTTTTTGTATAGGTGTCAATTTACAAAAAAATACTGAAACTGCCATCTTTAAACTTTCTGTAGGTTTCGACCCGAAGTCGTTAGAAAAATATGGCACAAAAATGCCCCTCTCCCGATTTTGGCAAAACATCCATGTCGATGGATGAATTTATGCCGGACATGATGATATAGATGAGAATCTGTGCGAGGAACCATAAAACTGTTTATTATTTTCATTTTTCCGAAGGCACTGACGTGATAGAAAAATAGCCATTTTCATACCGCTGCTGCTCCATCTCTGAAGAGAAAATGCAAGTTTTACACATTGTGTGGTGTAAAACCATGTATATATTTTTCAGTTTTAATATTGCCAAAGCTCTAGAATAAATGACAGATAAGGAGTTAAATGTCAAAATAGCTAGTCGACTGGAAGCCTCAAATTTGGAAGTAGTCCCACCGAATCGACGCACGAGAATTTTGTTTTTAAATCTACCTACGCAGGCCACTTTGATGCCCTCCTCACTGGCAAAGATTTGGAGAATTTAATGGAAACAATAGAATTAATGTCGGATTTTTAGTGCGTTGGATTCGAAGTGTGTGCATTATTCAAGACAAAAAATCACTTTATGCTGGACTGAATTTTTTCTTAATTCATCTCTGATACTTACAACTTTCTATCATAATCGAACAACGTTGTTTATCAAGAGGATATTTGTCCAACAGCATATAACATGACAGCGCCATCGAAATCCTGTAAGTATCGATAGTAAATTAGTATATCAGCTTTTTTATAAACTAAAAACTCATTAATATGTGTCCAGCATTAGAGAAAACAATCTGCTCCTAAGAACTAAACTCTTTCCTCTCACAATAGATCCCAAGAAGTGTTATGACTATAAGAATCTTATATGGGTGTGAGGGGTGGATGGAAAAATCCGTCCCGAGGGACACTGTCCGGCATCACAAACACATATTGGATTCTTTTTCTTGCATACCTTCCATTTCTATTGCGAAATTTTAATGCTGCTGTCACTTCGGTTACCGACGTCCGCCATTTTGTGATGACACAACAGGAATGTTTAGTGACGACCCGCATGACGACGCCGCGCATGAGGTTGTAATCAACCAGTGCATTTATCAAACACGCGATTATATTCGAGTTCGGGTAGGAACACCAGGGTCAGAACATAAATTTCTATCCTAGGGTAAAATCACGGGTTTCCTTGTCTGGTGTGCAAGAATATAGTTTCCTTTGCAAAGGAAAACATAACACGCGGATACATTTCCCAGAAGGGGATATACTCTAACATTTAGGGATTCATGCTTTGGCAAATCATTTTATCATCATTATTTTAAATATTTGTTTTACAGCCTTTTCAAGATAATTTCTCTGATTTTGAGCCGATCGAAAATCAGACGTGGGCGAAAAACGTAGTTCCCAGAGAATAACCGCATGAGGTTCTGTTGCATAACTTGATCTCCAACTTGTGACTCGGCAAATCAATAAAAAGAAACATCAACATGGAAAATTATATTTTGTCGATATTCATGATACGATAAGGGTTTCTAAAAGCATTTGAGAGCCATTGATGGCAGAAACTAGCTAGTGTGGTACAGAAAAGCCTTGTTCACTCCCCAATGTTCAGTTCTGTGCTGTATTCCTGGCTTCAAAGAGATAACCGTTTTTAGAACAAATTTATTTTATAGTAAAAACTCACCGCATGCTATAAAGAATTGTCCCGTTTCTATGAAGATGCAATAGTCTATTAGGAATCGTGACATTATGGACAAAGGCTTGTTTTTCGTTTACAAAAAATGTGTCGGGTGTCCAAATCCTATTCATCACTTTATTGTCCAGCTCCAGTCTGTCGAGTGACGTCTTATTGCCGAATGCAAGTCGCGAGTCCACCCACTGTTGGCGTAAATATATGTCAACGGAATATTCCTGTAGATAAACAAATGAAATCCAAAAAGACGCGAATACTGCTTGGATTTTGTGCGTGAGCGCGCGTGCGTGCGTGTGCGCGCGTGCGTGCGTGTGTGTGTTCTATTTTCTAAACGGGCCGTTCGAACCGGGTTAATCAAAGTGCTAGAGCAAGATACAAAACAAAAATTACTTACAGCTACATTCCTTGTCGATCTTTGGCCCACGCCCATCAGAACATGAAGAAATAGATTGGGCTGCATGATGCTTCCACGCAGAACTGAAACCGACTGCACATGAATTCCGGTAAACCGCTTACTAGGTCTAAGCCTACCCAGGCAAATTGGTGCGGGTCGGTCCGTCCAATGTATATCAACCCTATTGGTTTCGTTGGGTTGCAAGGATTCAGGTGTCACTTCATCTCAATGTCGGATAAAAGTCCCATAAAGTTGGAAGCAACGTTCCCAATATGATCTAAATAGTGTTGACTGGGACGTTAAACTACTAAATAATAAAGACATGTTGTCTTTTGTCAACAGAAGCGCCTAATCGAATAGGTTCTTATTAATCCACACAACTTACATTTTCAGTACAGAAAAATATTCCTTTTGTAATCCCTATTTTTTACATGATATAAAAGAGTCGAGAGCGTGTTCTTCAATCCAAAAAGATACGTTGTGTTTACCAATTAGGAGCGCACCATCAAGGTAGTTCTTATGATCACATCCTCGTAAACACTAATTAAGTAGTTCTGGAGACGTTGCTTCTGATAATGTTGGACTTTTACTCGACATTGCGAAGAAATGACATATCACGTCATCCGCACTATGAAACTCTTACAGTTTAAGAAACAGTCCGACTCGCACCAATTTTCCTGGATGACTTAGACTTTCTGAGCGACGTTACCAGCACTCAAGTTCGGTCGATTTTAGCTCTGCGCAGAAGCTGCATGACCAATCTATTTCTGCAAACCCTGATGGGATATGCACAGCATAAATTTCAAGATCAAATAGTAAATTGTCCAGAAATTATCCGTTTCTATTTTAAGTTGGATTTTAAACAAAATATTTAACGTCACTACAGCTGGTGTTTAGGGAATGTGTGGCGGCTGTAAAAGGATTCTCTGTCGTTGTCCTTTGGAATCATTGAGTCCATCTGGAGATTTGAAAATATTTGAGGATCACTGATGAGGCCAAATTGCCCGAGGCCCAGACAAAATCTTGTACACTCCATTTTTTTTTCAGTTCTATTGTGTATTCCATGCTTCCATAGGATAACACTTTTATACATAGAGGATCTTACATGGGTGCCCATGTATTATTGAATTTATTAAACGAGTTGAGGAAAAGGGATAAAATGCGAGGCTTTGCCGAGCATTTTATCCCTTTTCCTCAACGAATTTAATAGATTCAATAATACATGAGCACGAATGCAAGATTTTTTTATCATATGACATTTAAAACGCATTTTATCCACGATTATTTACAAAAATATCTATATTCTGCCATTAGTAAACGCGACGTCGTACATGTAACGTTACGGGACGTATCTAGCTAATTTGCATATTTAATCCACTAGTGGATTATCGAAAATGTTACATGGCGATATTACACTCTCAGACGCGAAGTTATATGATAAAATGTATTAAATGCAGGGTAATTAAAATAATGCGCAATACTAGTGGCGCAAGGAAATGATTATTCAAAACAAAAATACAGTTACTTTTATAGCAAATTAGTAATTACCTGTTCCTTTTCATGGGAGCCAAGAATGTTGATAAATTGTACCGAATTAGCGTCGAATTCAAGATATTACATTATTTTGAAAACTGCTTATCACCACTCCCAGGCCTATCTGTTCACATGTATGTTGTTTCCAATATTTACGTGCATAAAAGATGCTGAACCAGGGGCATTTCATAAATATTTTATTTGTTTAATACCTGGGCCAGAAAACGAAAAATTTTGCAACAAACAAAATCAAGCATGAAAGTTATTTTAAGAGCAAAAATAATTGTTCATTATAAACGCAGATACATGCCTACAAATTTCGGTAATAATCTTTTATTTCTCTAATGGGTCGGTTAAGCCTTTGAAAGTATTGCTCCATTGGCTGCCCTTTCACAACAATATATGTTAATTGTACTACTAACTGAGATAATGATAATGCCAAAACCCTTCTTTGGTTCGGTTTTTTGTTTTCGTAATCATATTTTAACTGAGGAGACAGAAAGAGGCACTTATCTTTCAGGAATCTATCTCACTTTCTATTTGTTATTTTATGAAATTGATCTTTTAAACATCAAGCTGTTTCTGATTCTTAATACGAGTGTTCAGCAGATCGTATAAAGATGTGAAATCCTTTTTTCATGAAAGTGTCCATACTCTGCGGGCATCAGTGGTTAAACATTCGGCAGTTTACTTTGCCAATGGCTACACTTGAAACTATTGATATAACAACTGATACTGAAAGGTTGTTGATAATTGGAATTTTGCTTTTTCATTACTGATTTAACCTTGGAAGCTGAAATAGCCTCCGTGGTCGAGTGCTTACGCTACTTGACTTGTAAACCAGGGGTCGCAGGTTCGATTCCGGGCTTCTCCAGACTTTTGGATGAGTCTTTAAACCCAGGTCCCGTCTCCGTATGACCTTAGCTGTTGGTTGTACGTAAAACTGAAACACTCACTCACCTTGGAAGCTGCCAGCCCCGTTAGAGTGTCTCAAATAATGATTGGCAGTTAAGGAGCATTTAGAGTGTCTTAAATAATGATTGGCAGTTTAGGTAGCAATTAGCAAAGGTCCTATGTGTTTTGAGTTTACGCTTATGCTTGTTGTGTCTCCTCTATTACGCTAATATGATAAGCTAAAGTTAAGACTTTCGAGATTCATTTAGGAGGTCTAATTGGCCGAATCTGGCTTCGATTTTGATTTATATCAGTCTTTGAATCGACTGCCTATTCGAAATTCGCAAAATTGCAGTATGTTTCTTCTAGCTATCTTTGCCGGATCATTGCAGGGTCACTGATGAGGCTTTATTATCCGAAACTACGTAGTATGACCCATCTTCTTTCTTATGAATGTTTTCATTGCTCTTAAAGGAACCCATTTTTGATTTTTATTTGCCTTCACTGCAGCTGGTGTTGTGCCGTGTGGCGACTGTAAAACGTCTCCCCGTACATCAACCATAGTGCAGTTTATATTTTACTTTTGGGCCTTTGAGATCAGCGTGAATATTCTGAGAAATCAGAAATAAATTATTGGTTCAGACTCGTATTGTAGACAGGTTTTTAATTATTTGGACCCCATTTCGATTTATATCAGTCTTTGAATCGACTGCCTATTCGAAATTCGCAAAATTGCAGTATGTTTATTGTGGCTTTCTTTGTCGGATCATTACAGGGTCACTGATGAGGCTTTATAAGCCGAAACTACGTAGTATGACCATCTTCTTTCTTATGAATGTTTTCATTGCTCTTAACTCATTTTTGATTTTTATTCCAAAGGATAACTCTTTTATGGAACATATTCATAACCTTCTTTTTTGCTACACCAAGTGTCTCCAAGTATGAGACGTAAGAGAGCACCTTTGGAACTATCCAAACGTTGTCTCAAAGACTATTTTGGACAGTCCCAAAGGCGGTCTGAATATCTAGAATGTACTGCATGTTTCCTTTTTATTTATGATTCAAGTAATCTACTAAAATTACCATTGATGTTTCGCTGACTGAATGAATATTGAGCAGGGCGAGTTGCACTTGTATCATGGTTGGAACATCTGAAAAATGCAAAGAGCATCACATAATAAAACAGAAACAAAGGAGAAAAAGATCGTTTGCAAAGCTGTAAGATAGTTTTATGGGTATGGATTCGATATAGGAGTTTCCAACCGGAAGAATGCCAGGGTCCAACAGAATCGAGCCTTAGCTGACTGTCTGATTAGCCCAAATATTCCTAGGGTCTCAAGCGCTTTTATCAAATCCAGAAAATAAAATATTATATTTCTTTACTTTTAGAATATCCATAGTGTTTACGTTTATATCTTTTTCTGAACCTGATCACTTTGGGTATCTTTCCATTATACAGCGTTGTCAAATACTAATGGCGGCCCCTGTCCATAGGGGCTTGAAGAAATATAGTGACTGCATGATGCTTCCACGCAGAGCTGAATCCGGCCCGCATACTACTACTAGTAAACCGCTTAGAGGATCTTAGCCTGTCCAGGAACCAAGGTGCGAGGCGGACCGTCCATGCTAATAAACCCTATTGGTTTCATTGGGCGACAGGGCTTGAGATGCCATTTCATCTCAATATCGGGTAAAAGTCCCACAAAATTGGAAGCAACGTCTCCAAAATGACCTTTACAGTGTTGATGGGGACGTTAAACCTCAAATCAAACAAAACAAATACTAATGGCATTTATCATATGACGTCGTGTCTGAGTGTGTAATAACGCAATGTAATATTTTCGATAACCCACTAGTGGATTAAATATGCAAATTAGCTAGATACGTCCCATAACGTAAAATGTACGACGTCCTCAACGACGTCGCGTTTACAAACGGCGAAATATTGCAATTTTTATAAACAATCGTGAATAAAATGCGTTCAAATGTCATATGATAAATAGAATCTTGCATTCGTGCTCATGTATTATTGAATTTATTAAACTCGTTGAGGAAAAGAGATAAAATGCTCGGCAAAACCTCGCATTTTATCCCTTTTCCTCAACTCGTTTAATAAATTCAATAATACATGAACACTCATGTAAGATCCTCTATATAAGTAGTGCTTCGTGAAAATAAGTATAAACACGATGGTCGAGTAAGAGTGAAAACTACAAAATGTAACACAGCGCGCCTATATACGCAATGAAAAATAACTGTGTTTTATTCTACAACAAATCACGGCAAGGAAGAGCGTGACGAGTGACGTCATTAAATACTGCAAAGTTGTGACGTCACTAGTCGATTTCCTTGACGTTGGACGGTGTAGCGTCATTTTCTCGCATATGAAACGTTAGAAAAGGATATAAATGCATGTGTTTCAGTCGATAATTTTAGCGGGATTTCTTCGGACAATGGCGAAAAGTTAAGAGAATTTGAAGGAAACAACAGCATTATTGCCGAGTTTCAGCGTGTTATAATCGAAATAGATCAGCTCTAGCTAGTGATTTGTTAGGTAATAAATCACAGTTTGTCGGTCGGTTGTAAGAAGATAAATCACGCGCGCTAATTTACAACTGACCTCCAAACTGTGTTTTATTACTCAACAAATCACAGCTAGAGCTGATCTATTTCTTAAATAAAGTGAAGAAGAAAAAATTATAACAATGCCAAAACCACATTATTATCTATAGACCATGACAAAAGGACATGCAGAGTTAAAATTGGTTGGTATGAGACTGTTGGATGAGTTGCGCACACAAGTTTGGACCCAATATAAATGTATTTTGAGTCCGTGACACAAGGTATCTGCTGTAATGCCCCTTTAAAGTACTCGTATTTAAAGCCCAACAACAGCTAAATTCAAAAGTATGAACAAGCAACAACTGTTAAACTGATGATTATGTCACAATCGTATACACATCTACGTTTTAGAAGAGCCTGCAAATCTTCTAATTGATGAGTATAATACGGTGTGAGAAATGGCGCGCACTAGCCACCCAACATATGTCGTTAAATGCCTAAGGTGACAAAGGGTAATAACTCTGCAATGAGAACCCAGACAGAAAAAAGGAGATAAAAGCGTCAAACATTTCAATGCCACCACACAGCACAAACAAATTAGCTCTAAGCCTGCCCAGGCAAAGTGGTGCGCATCGGACCGTCCATTCTTATAAATATGTTCTATAAAAGAGTTATCCTTTGGAAGCAAGGAATACACCACAGAACAGGAAAATATGAAGTGTACATGTTTTCTGGGCCAGACTAGCTAGTTTCGGCCAATTAGGCGTCATCAGTGACCCTCGAATATTTTCAAAATTCCACAATGGAATCAATGATCTCAAAGGACAAGAAAATATAAACTACACTATGAGTTTCATAGAACGACAGGGCTTAGTTTCATCTCAATGTCGGGTAAAAGTCCCAAAATTGGAAGCAACGTCTCCAAAATGACCTATACAGTGTTGACGGCGACGTTAAACTTTAAATCAAACAATAAAAAATCTTTTACGAGAAACTGGTGCCCCACAACTTTCTCGCCGGATGTATTTATCAAAAAGCTTAAATAAAGAAGTTATAGCCGAAAAACGCGGCAAAAAAGATATTATATATGGATCTACGAAAATACTCAATCTGACACTCTAAAATTCCTTAAATGATTTCTCTTCTATATGAGGGGAAGATTTCATTCAGTTCCTTAAGAAAGGCAAATGAAAGGTTAAAGAAAAATGAATGAAAGTGGAGAAACAGACAAAAATGAAGCAATATCTGGGCAGCCTCAGAGCTTCTGAGACACATATAAGTCATAATTAACGAATTAACAAACTATGCAAATATTCAGCAGCCAAAAGCAGCTTCTAAAGACATTTTAGTTCATAAATCATTCTGTGCTCTACCTACTGCAGGGACTGCAAGTCTTGCCAGTGTCAGTTGGACGCCCAAACGCTCAGCTGTAAGCCAATGTCAGTTAAACGCCCACCCCAGGAGTAACAATGATAACTGAACCATACTTTCATTCTTTCTTGTCAGAAACATATGTTATGGCTACTCGTTAGAAGCCCCTGGTTAAGCCCATTCTAACGAAGACAACTATAAACAGAGAAAAAAGGATACTTTCCTTCTTTCTTGTCAGAAACATATGTTATGGCTACTCGTTAGAAGCCCCTGGTCAAGCCCATTCTAACGAAGACAACATTAAACAGAGAAAAAAGGATAATAATCCAAAATAGAAGTGAAGGCAATGATCAGGATTCGATACAATTAACCCACAGCTCCCATCAGAGACACCATGGGAAGGAAACACAAACATGAAACAACTAGATCCCAATGAAAACATCACTAGCGGAAAGCCAAAAAAGACATTTCCCACAGATTGGCAAAATGGCTATCCAAAGCAAACCAAAATAAGCCATAACAAAAATAAACCACGACAGAAGAACCGCCTGGGAACGGTCAGTGAAACGAATTCCACTGGTGGGGTGGTTGGGGTTAAATCGATATTACGTGGCCACAATCCTCGCCCTTATTTCCTTCGCGACTTAGACGAATAGTTTGTTCAGTCTGCATGAAGGCCTCTTAACTCATCAGCCCATTATCTACGTGAACACAAAAATAAAACAACCACAGAGATGAAACAATGGTGAGGACTAGACAGCAAGGAACAACTGAAATGCTGGAGCAAAAGAAGACCAACAATTAGACTCCGATTGTCCCCGACCAGAGACAAAGCCGACTTGGAATTATTCCATACTTTATGTGAAGAAGTCATCAATTGATCATTTTGATGAATCTTCTGACATTGTTTCTGATTTCACAGATTCGTTTATTAAAATATCAGATAATGCATTCCAAAGACCTCCACAAAATTATTATAAAGAAAAGCAAACTTTAGTTTAATAATGACTTTTAAGAAGCTACCAAAATACGCAAACAGGCTTTAAATAAGTTCTGCAAAAGTCCAACCACAGAAAAACAAAACGACGTAAAGTTTTTAGAGCCAAAGCTCAGTGAACAATCCGAGCTTCAAAATGAAGGTCATGGAGCGAATACGTTTTAAAATTGAACCACAAAACACTCATTAAAAGGTATGGGATATTGTGCCAAAATATCAGAAAAACAAGATCCCGTAGTTACACACACTTAAATACTGGTTTTGGCATCAACGCTTCAAGTAAGAAATATATATTTCAGATATTCTTGGCCGAACATTCCTGACAAATTCATCATCGCGAAATTATTCTGGCACCCTTAGAAATTACCAAAAGAAATCTTAACCTCAAATCTTTCAATCACGAAGAATACAACAAACCTTTTAACTTATCCGAACTAGATGAAGCCATTGAAAAAATCATACAATACCGCAACCGGCTTTGATGAAATACATCATCAGATGCCCAAGCATCCGTCGAAAAGTCCCCCAACACCCCCAGATATCTTTAACGTCACCTTTGAAACGGGGGTCTGTCCAGAGGGCTGACGTTTAGTTACAGTTGTACCAATTTCAAAACCAGGGAAACATCATGCAGAACCTACGAACCATCGACCGACAGCCCTGACAAGTTGTTTGTTTTAAGTTGTTTCCAAAATAGAAGTTGAGGCAATGATCAGGAATCGATACAATCAACCCACAGTTCCCATCAGAGATACCAAAGGGAAAGAATCACAAACATGAAACAACATACCTAAAGGAAACATCAATAGCGGAAAGCCAAAAGGACATTTACTTTCCCACAAATAGGCCAGTAGGCTATCCAAAATAAAATAATATAAGCGACACAAACACCCAAAGACAAACCATAACAAATATAAACCGCGACAGAAGAACCGCCTTGGAACGGTCAGCGGAAACGAGTTTAAGTGGCCACAATCCTCGCCCTTACTTCCGTCGCGATTTAGACAATCTATTTGTTCAGTCCACATGAAGGCCTCCTAACTCATCAGTGAAACATATCCGTGAACACAAATAATCAAACAACCACAGAGATGAAACAACGGTGAGGACTCGACAGCAAGAAACCACTGATATGCTGGAACAAAAGTAAACCAACAGTTAGACTCCGATGGGCCCTTTTTGGATTAACATTTATCTATTGTAGATGGATTTGTTTCTTGCAAAATTTATGATAAACGTGATGATTTTGATTTCGAAATTGTACATTTTCCTTTTTGGACATCGTACGTGGTTTATATTTCGCAGTTAATTCGATTAGCTAGAGTGTCTAGTCATGTATCCGACTTCAACACTCGTAATAAATTATTATCCGCTAAACTTCTTAATCAGGGGTATCGGTATCATAAACTACGTAAAGCCTTTTCTAAGTTTTATAGACGTCATTCTGATTTGGTTTCAAAATTCAATGTTGGACTTAAAACACTTCTTCAACAAGGCCTATCGGAACACGAATTCTATGGTGACCTAGTATATAAATTTAGAAAAATACATGCCTGAAATGACTTGAGTACCCGATTTCGTAAAATCGTCCGTCGATATATAAAGATTGGGTACAACATAAATGTTATACAACAGACTGGATGCATAGTGGTTAACCCAATCACGGTTGGCAACGGAGATGTTGCACTGATGAGTTAGGAGGCCTTCATGCGGACTGAACAAATTCTTCCAAAATGACCTATACAGTGTTGACGGCGACATTAAACTTTAAATCAAACAATAAAAAATCCTTTACGAGAAGCTGGAGCCCCACAACTTCTCGCCGGATGTATTGATCAAAAAGCTTAAATAAAGAAGTTATAGCCGAAAAAACGCGGCAAAAAAGATATTATATATGGATCTACGAAAATACTCAATCTGACACTCTAAAATTCCTAAAATGATTTCTGTTCTATATGAGGGGAAGATTCCATTCAGTTCCTTAAGAAAGGCAAATGAAAGGTTAAAGAAAAATGAATGAAAGTGGAGAAACAGACAAAAATGAAGCAATATCTGGGCAGCCTCGGAGCTTCTGGGACGCATATGAGTCATAATTATCGAATTAACAAACTATGCAAATATTCAGCTGACAAAAGCAGCTTCTAAAGACATTTTAGTTCATAAATCATTCTGTGCTCTACCTACTGCAGGGATGCAAGTCTTGTCAGTGTCAGTTGGACGCCCAAACGCTCAGCTGTAAGCCAATGTCAGTTAAACGCCCACCCCAGGAGTAACAATGATAACTGAACCATACTTTCCTTCTTTCTTGTCAGAAACATATGTTATGGCTACTCGTTAGAAGCCCCTGGTTAAGCCCATTCTAACGAAGACAACATTAAACAGAATAAAAAGGATAATAATCCAAAACAGAAGTGAAGGCAATGATCAGGAATCAATACAATTAACCCACAGCTCCCATCAGAGACACCAAGGGAAGGAAACACAAGCATTAAACAACTAGACCCCAATAAAACCTCACTAGCGGAAAGCCAAAAAGACGGTTATTTTCCCACAAATTGGCCAGTTGGCTATCCAAAGCAAACCAAAATAAGCCATAACAAAAATAGACCACGACAGAAGAACCGCCTGGGAACGGACAGTGAAACGAATTCCACTGGTGGGGTGGGTGGGTTTATTTCGATATTACGTGGCCACAATCCTCGCCCTTATTTCCCTCGCGACTTAGACAAATAGTTTGTTCAGTCTGCATGAAGGCCTCCTAACTCATCAGCCCATTATCTACGTGAACACAAAAATAAAACAACCACAGAGATGAAACAATGGTGAGGACTAGACAGCAAGGAACAACTGAAATGCTGGAGCAAAAGAAGACCAACAATTAGACTCCGATTGTCCCCGACCAGAGACAAAGCCGACTTGGAATTATTCCATAATGAATGTGAAGAAGTCATCAATTGATCATTTTGATGAATCTTCTGACACTGTTTCTGATTTCACAGATTCGCTTATTAAAATATCAGAAAATGCATTCCAAACACCTCCATAAAATTAATATTAAGAAAAGCAAACTTTAGTTTAATAATGACTTTTAAGAAGCTACCAAAATACGCAAACAGGCTTTAAATTAGTTCTGCAAAAGTCCAACAACATTAAAAGCAAAACGACGTAAAGTTTTTAGAGCCAAAGCTCAGCGAACAATCCAAGCTTCAAAACGAAGGTATGTAGCGAATACATTTTGAAATTGAACCACAATACACTCATTGAAAGGTATGGGATATTGTGCCAAAATATCAGAAAAACAAGATCCCGTAGTTACACACACTTAAATACTGGTTTTGGCATCAACGCTTCAAGTAAGAAATATATTTCAGATATTCTTGGCCGCACATTCCTGACAAATTCATCATCGCGAAATTATTCTGGCACCCTTAGAAATTACCAAAAGAAATCTTAACCTCAAATCTTTCAATCACGAAGAATACAACAAACCTTTTAATTTATCCGAAGTAGTTGAAGCCATTGAAAAAATCATACAATACCGCAACCGGCTTTGATGAAATACATCATCAGATACACAAGCATCCGTCAAAAAGTCCCCCAACACCCCAGATATCTTTAACGTCACCTGTGAAACAGGGGTCTGTCCAGAGGGCTGACGTTTAGTTACAGTTGTACCAATTTCAAAACCAGGGAAACATCATGCAGAACCTACGAACCATCGACCGACAGCCCTGACAAGTTGTTTGTTTTAAGTTGTTTCCAAAATAGGTGTCGAGGCAATGATCAGGAATCGATACAATCAACCCACAGCTCCCATCAGAGATACCAAAGGGAAAGAATCACAAACATGAAACAACATACCTAAAGGAAACATCAATAGCGGAAAGCCAACAGGACATTTACTTTCCCACAAAAAGGCCAGTAGGCTATCCAAAATAAAAAAATATAAGCGACACAAACACCCAAAGACAAACCATAACAAATATAAACCTCGACAGAAGAACCGCCTTGGAACGGTCAGCGGAAACGAATTTAAGTGGCCACAATCCTCGCCCTTACTTCCGTCGCGATTTAGACAAACTATTTGTTCATTCCGCATGAAGGCCTCCTAACTCATCAGTGAAACATATCCGTGAACACAAATAATCAAACAACCACAGAGATGAAACAACGGTGAGGACTCGACAGCAAGAAACCACTGAAATGCTGGAACAAAAGTAAACCAACAGTTAGACTCCGATGGGCCCTTTTTGGATTTACATTCATCTATTGTAGATGGATTTGTTTCTTGCAAACTTTATGATAAACGTGATGATTTTGATTTCGAGATTGTAAATTTTCCTTTTTTGGACGGTGATGTTCCTCGTGCGACATCGTACGTGGTTTATATTTCGCAGTTAATTCGATTCGCTAGAGTGTCTAGTCATGTATCCGACTTCAACACTCGTAATAAATTATTAACCGCTAAACTTCTTAATCAGGGGTATCGGTATCATAAACTACGTAAAGCCTTTTCTCAGTTTTATAGACGTCATTCTGCTTTGGTTTCAAAATTCACAACATAAATGTTATACAACAGACTGGATGCATAGTGGTTAACCCAATCACGGTTGACAACGGAGATGCTGCACTGATGAGTTAGAAGGTCTTCATGCGGACTGACCAAATTATTTGTCTAAATCGCGATCTGGTCGGGCCTATCGGAGTCTTACTGTTGGTTTTCTTTTGCTCCAGCATTTCAGTGGTTTCTTGCTGTCGAGTCCTCACCGTTGTCTCACCTCTGTGGTTCTTTGATTATTTGTGTTCACGGAGATATTGCACTGATGAGTTAGAAGGCCTTCATGCGGACTGAACAAATTATTTGTCTAAATCGCGACAGAAGTAAGGGCGAGGATTGTGGCCACGTAAAATCGATTTAAGCCCCCAGTGGAAATCTTTCCACTGACCGTTCCAAGGCGGTTCTTCCTGATCTTTCAAAGATTTTATCACAATATTTAATTACATGCGTTTTAATAGCAGTAAGACAGGAAGTTAATAATTTAGAAAGTTCAGTGGTAGTGCAAGAGCTAGAATTTGCAATAAACCGTGCTTTGTAAGGTTTTTTATGAAGTTTTGGTAACCAGTATAGCGTAGGAAGCTTGTCTTGGCCTTCGTTAACACACACAGCAAACTTGATGGCTGAAAGACAAATATGTTTATCTACTATAGCTCTCTCTCTTCAGCTAAAGGCTGAAGTTCATAGGCCTTAGTACCACCAAGCTCCTGCTTAAGCGTGTTAACATAGTGTGTTAACATAGTAAGACTCCGATTGGCCCGACCAGAGACAGAGCCGACTAGGAATTATTCCATAATTTATGTGAAGAAGGCACCAATTGATCATGGTAATGAATCTTCTGACATTGTTTCTGATTTCACAGATTCGCTTTTTAAAATATCAGAAAATGCATTCCAAATAAAAATCAAAAATGAGTTCCATTAAGAGCAATGAAAACATTCATAAGTAAGAAGCCTCCAAAAATCCTAAGAAAAGCAAACCTTTGTTCAAAAATGACTGTCAAGAAGCTATCAAATTCACAAACAGGCTTTCTCAGCGGTGGTGGTGATTTGAGGTGGTGTATTCCTTGCTTCCAAAGGATAACCCTTTCATAGAACATATTTAAATAAGTTCAGCAAAAGTCCAACCACACAAACACTAAACGACGTAGAGCCAACAATCCCAGCTTTAAAACGAAAGTCACGGAGAGAATATGTTTTAAAAGTGAACCACAAAACACCCATTGAAAGGTATGGGATATGGTACGAAAAATATCAGAAAAAAAAACAAGATACCCTAGTTGCACACACTTAAATACTGGTTTTGACACAACAGCTTCAAGTAAGAAAGGTATTTAAGATACACTCGGCAGCACTTTCCTCGAGAAATTCATCATCGCAAAATTATTCTGACATCCTTAGAAATTACAAAAAGGACCAAATGAAAAGAAATCGTAACCTCAAATCCCTCAATCACGAAGAATTAACAAACCTTTTAATTAATCCGAACTTGTTGAAGCCAATGAAAAAATCACATGATACCGCAACCGGCCCCAATGGAATTCATCACCAGATGCCCAAGCATCCGCCAAACATTCCCTTTACACCCAAAGATATCTTTAACAGCACCTGGGGCACGAGGGTCTGTCCCGAGGGCTGGTGTTTAGCTACAGTTGTACCAATTCAAAAACCAGAGAAAGTGTTACGAGATGGAATAGGAAACGTCTCTGGTGCTTATGCACATCTAAATTATTTTAGTAGGTATTTGGCAAGGCGGTGCGAGTGAAATATTTTGGGTGAAATAGGGTAGGCAAAATGTGCTGCTCCATGCACAAGTCATGCACATATCATACGATGTATGCATGAGTGGTTGGGGAGATTTTTTCACCATACAGTTGGCCGCTATAAGGCTGATTTCTATAAAATTTGCCTAAAAATCGCCAACCGCCAAATTGTGCCATATATAATTTTCATTCCAGTCACGGTGTTGTGTGTGTTCGTTTTGACGGGAATCATACCATTGATTTGTAGGGACGTTTCATCATTTTTTCCCTAAGGGAAATACTATTTGAACGCAAATCCATTATCTACTCTATTTTTGCTATCTGGATGTGATTGTGGACGGTATCTTCACCTTGCCACGATTTTAGCGAGCTAACAAGAGTATGCATGATTTTCAAGTAGTATTTATAGATATAAAAACCGTGAAAAACGAACACTATTCAGCAGCAGGTCAAGTTCTAACGATTGAACACAACATCGTGACGGGACAACGAAAATATATTCAAAGGCACAACAATGTGTGGTGACCTGTTGCTCCCTGCAACATAGGAGCAGGTACTGGTACGACGCCATCGGTTTCGAGTCCAGTAAGGGCGGACTAAACCAATAACGGACCGTCGAGACCATTAGAAACAGGTCGTGGAAAACGATCTGGAATCAAGAAGTTACCGGGACTTCAATTTCGGATGGATACGATGGATAAATGATAAATCAACTGGTGGTCGACAATAAGGTCGACAAACTAGTTTTCAGCAGTGCACAAGAAATGGTTCACCCGGTGGTTCACCCTAAGTGAACGTTTAATCTGGCCAGTCGCGTTTTTGTGTTTGTTTTTTTTTTTTGTTTTGTTTTTGTTTTTATTTTGTTGTCGTGGTTGTTATTTTCTTCTGTAGACACTCACGTCACCCCGTTCCGAGCACAGAACATTGTTTTGCCTTCGGGGCGGACGTCGTGAATGGGCTACAGAAGCAAGTGAATGTGATGTTTTGTGTTAGTATTGTTGTATATAGATACTGTAAATAATTCATGTCATTCATTTGATATCTTTCTTGTGCCTTACCCCACAGCTGCCCTTCATGTCATTCATTTGATACCTTTCTTGTGCCTTACCCCGCAGCTGCCCTTCATGTCATTCATTTGATATCTTTCCTGTGCCTTACCCCCAGCTGCCCTTCATGTCATTCATTTGATATCTTTCTTACCCCACAGCTGCCCTTCATGTCATTCATTTGATATCTTTCTTACCCCACAGCTGCCCTTCATGTCATTCATTTGATATCTTTCTTGTGCCTTAGCCAACAGCTGCCCGTACACCTGTCAGAGATCACGCTCGGTTGTCTTGTCAGCATGGGGGTTTGCGGGACGCCGTAACCCACATGTAACAGACAGTTCATTCTTTAGTCAGTGTTCGAAAATTCTCTGTCACTTCTTAAGAACAACTTGTCATGATGAAATTATTTGTGCCCCGCCGAGCGAATTTGGGTCTTCGAGCATTCCGTCATGACAAGTTTTAACTGCGCATGCCCAGCCATTCAGAGGGGCCAGGGATATGGCTTTCTGTCTGAAGGTTCCTCTTGATCCACTGCTTGTATGAGCGAGCAGCGAAGGTTCTGGCGAGACTGCGCGGATGCGCAGGCTCGCCTAAACCTTCGCTACTCGCATAGGCGATAAGTACCAAAATCGCTTGACGGGGCCCATTTAACAGTGAATAAGCAAGAATGCTTACTTTGCTCAAAGTTAGGATGGATGCTGGAATCATAAACATCTTCATGGAGATACTTTCGAAGTATTTCTTGCCTGAAACTAAACAACTTGACACAGTAAGAAACAGGATCCATCTTAACATATAAAATCTATGGGTATACAGGTTACATGTTTTTATGCTTTTTTTTTCGTTTGTTTTCGTTTCGTGTAATAATGCCATGTATTATTTTCGATAATCCACTAGTGGATTAAATATGCAAATTAGCTAGATACGTCCCGTAACGTTACATGTACGACCTCCTTAACGACGTCGCGTTTTCTAACGGCAGAATATTGACATTTTTGTAACCAGTCGTGAATAAAAAGCGTTTTAAATGTCATATGATAAATAGAATCTTGCATTCGTGCTCATGTATTATTGAATTTATTAAACTCGTTGAGGAAAAGGGATAAAATGCTCGGCAGAGCCTCGCATTTTATCCCTTTTCCTCAACTCGTTTAATAATTTCAATAATACATGAGCACTCATGTAAGATCCTCTATTTCTCTGAGGCAGTGAATATTACTTGTCGAGGGCGAACAAAATCGTCATATTCTCCTCAAACAAGGGAAACAAATGGTTTATTATACCAAATTCTGCTTTTTAGAGACTCTTTTAGTGAATGCACTTGTACTTTTGAGCAGTGACGCCAGAGGGGAATATTGCAAGGTAATATGATAATTATTCCCCTGCGCCTGCCTTCTAGAGATTCGTTCAGTTAATGCACTTGTACTTTTGAGCAGTGACGTCAGAGGGGAATAGTGCAGGGGAATATGACAGGTTACCCTGCGCGTGGCATGCTCTCGACCAATCAGGATTCCAAAATAGCTTATGAATTATATTGACTTTTATCACGATTGGCCGACTTAAGGCTTAAATGGTTGTCCGAGAGTCAATTTAACACGTACATTTTAATGAAAAGGTCAAAACATACCGGCTAGGAAGACTGTCGAGAAAAACGTGACACAACAGGATGTATGTTTTACTAGTGATAAACGGTCGCGTGTTCGATTCCTGCCGTGTTTGCAACATTCATTTTGTGGAGATTTATCTTTTTATTTCTTCCGTCATTTTCTCCAAAGAATGTGAACTGTATTAGTTAACCGCTTATGTATAATGCTGTTCATACAAGTGTGGTTTTGTAAACTGACTGGCTCGACATGACCTTAATAGTGTTGACTGGGCCTATAAGAATCTTATATGGGTGTGAGGGGTGGATGGAAAAATCCGTCCCGAGGGACACTGTCCGGCATCACGAGGCTTGCCGAGTGATGCCGGACAGTGATCCCGAGAGACAGATTTTTCTATCCACCCCTCACACCCATATTGGATTCTTTTTCTTGCATACCTTCCATTTCTTAACGCGGATTTTAACTGCTGCAGTCACTTCGGTTACCAACGTCCGCCGTATTGTGTTGACACAACAGGAATGTTTAGTGACGTCACGTAATGTGCATAACGTCAACCTTAACGACGGCGCATACGAGGTCATATTCAACCAGTACATTTTTCAAACACGCGGGAATATTCGATATTGGGTCGGAACACCAGGGTCAGAACATAAATTTCTATCCCAGGGTAAAATCACGGATTTCCTTGTCTGGTGTGCAAGAATAGACATTCTGAGACACTTATGATCCTGAATTTCTGAATCAAAAGTGTCTCAGAACATCCAATACAGAAATATTCAAGAAACAAACACTGGGCACTTTCACCTGACAAAAAGTAACTTTTTTGTTTTAAGCTTGTCAACAAGTCCACGTAATGAACATCCTTCAAGTGTCAACCCAACTTAATATAAAAACTGGGGTTTGCAAGGTTGTTTGTGCCCCCGCCCATCGGGGCTTGGAGAAATAGATTGGGCTACATGATGGTTCCACGCAGTGCTGAAATTGGTCACACATGAGTAATGGCAAACCGCTCAGAAGGACTAAGCATGCCCAGGCAAAGAAGCCTGAGTCGGAGCGTTCAATGCATATTAGCCCAATTGGTTTCATTGGAGGACAGGGCTTGATATGTTATTCCATCTCTATGTAGGGTAAAGGATCCACAAAATTAGAAGCAACGTCTCCAAAATGACCCAAATAGTGTTGACGGGGACGTAAAAGCCTCAATTCAATCAAACAATTACCAGGTCTGTATTCTTGCTCATACATTGTGGGTACTCGTAAGAACCGCCTCATTGAGGCGGTTCTTACGAGTACCCACAATGTATGCTGCAACAGCAATATGAAAAACATCACAAATTGAATAAAAACAAAATGATTTTTGAGATATAAAAAAATACCTTTGCCGCACGGGGTGTCCTCTAAAAGTTTTATTTTTATGTATTGTGCTTGTATAGTTGTGGATAAAACCATTGGCTAACATGCATGCACCCATGCATGACCGTTAATTCATTCGTGTCTGTGGAAAAGATTCGTTTTGTGACATTTCTTCCTCTTATTTCTGCAGTAAACCGGTTTTAACGGGAGACTTGAGCTAAAAAAAGAATGACTATGAAAAATACCGAAACGATCCTAAGTACTGGGACAGGCAGGCCTACGAAAACAGTGGAGATCCAGATCAGACTGCTCCTGAAGGATTCTGATCAGGTTCTACGCTGTGTGCACTTCCACGTGCACGTTTTGAACTCCTTACCGTGGATCCTGGTTTCAGGAGAATTAGGGCAGGTCGTTAAGGTGTCCGAATTTTTAGAATTTTTGCGGTATGAATTGCAGCTTTAACGTTAAAGGCATTTATTCTTGATTATTGGGGTCTGTCATCCACTTATTTAATATTATGTAGCCTTCAGTGCTGACTGAAGAGAAGCCCTCTGTCTTCAACAGGTAAGGGGGCCTCCTTAGGGAAAATCAATAGTTGAAATCAGTATTTGGCCACAAATGAAATGATGATTTTCTCTGACTTGTCTCTTACTTTTCCATCACATTATCAAGTCCATACGATTATCACTAATCTAAAACCCACTTTATATAGAGAAAACTCTTTTTAAGTATATACTAAATTTTTCATATGCCTGTTCAATCAACGACATAGATTATGGGTTCTTGTTAGTGTCACCTAATTGAGGTGGTTCTAATGAGCACCCATAAGCTATGTCCAGCTTATAAATATAGAAAACAGCACAGAATTTCATCAGAAAAATTACTGTTTTGACGAAGTGAAAGGGTGTGCGATGTCACATTTGAGTACTACCTTGTCAGTGTTTAATTATAATTAAAAAGAATAAATGTTTTGGCTACCAATGGCACGCCAATCCTTGTAGGTCATTTGTGTCATCTCCCAGAGAAAGAGAGTGAGGAGATATTAGCAAGAAGAGATGAACTGCAATTCAATATCAGCACCAAAATAATAACAGATAGATAAATAAGGAGTGATGGAAGAAATACACAGGCTTAGTAGGTCAATATTAATAATAATGTTAATAATAATAATAATAATAATCATAATTGTTTTTATTGATATTATCATTTTATTATTATCATTAATTACACTCGGCCTCTAAAACAGTTTTATAAAAGCATCAGTTTTGTAATTATTATCTTAAAATAATATTTTCCAAACCATGCAGCATTGCTTATACAATGCTTAAAATGAAAATGTAATAAACATGCAAATTATAGTTTAATTAATTGAAAGTTGATTTTTACAATCAAGTTTCTATGTCAACACATTTCTACTTCCGGTACTGGACCGTGTTACTCCTCTTCCGTTGTTTGTTCGCTGCATAAAATATTCCAAAGGAACTCTTGAAAATTAATTTTGCAGGCATGAAACGTCTTTCAAAATAGTTCATATTTCGATACTTTATACGGATTGAATATAAATTGTCACAGAAAGACTAATTCTGAAAAGAATACAATGCTCTGGGACTATTTTCCTACGCGCTTATGCAACTGGTTTGAGATTTTACTCTTTTCATCCATGGGTTTCTGAATAGGACCCTTCTCGCTTTAAATATAGTCTTATAGAAAGGGATTTCTGAGTAGTTCACTGAAATGATGACAAACAGTGTACATGTAGATTCTGGCTAGACGTGCTAGCTACGTGCCGTCTTATCAGGATCTGCAAGGATTTCATAGATACAGTGTATTTCTACCTCGACGTCTGAACCGGTCTACAGGGTTAAAAGGGTAAGCTCGCTTCTCTGTGTTTATCTGTGGCAAAATAAAAATACCCTTTACTGACCGACATCGAACACAGTTCTTCGTCTGCTTTCGAGAGCTCCAATTACAAAATATATGTCGTTTAAGGATTTAAGCTGTGAGTTTTAAATCAAGTTCCGTACTTTTAGCAAATAGTGAAGACACCGATCAGACGCTACATTCTGTGGCCTCTAATCTATGTTTCCGAATGGCCCAGCATTGAAACAATTGGCATGCATGGGTAAATGTACAGGTTGGAATAAACGTATTTTAATTCGCCTTTGGCAGACAGTCTGAAGTTCGCTAAACTTGGCGTCTGATCAGGGTTATAATGTCTAAATCAAATAGTTTAAAAATTATCTTTTTCTTTATCAAGTTAATCTCCTCTTTAAGTCCCCACGCAAGAAGGAACAAAGCTCCGAGCGGCGGCATAACATATGTGCATCTTTGTATCAACGCGAAGTTGATGCGAGGCTGCTAAGACGTCATATGCCCGCTAGGAGAACTTCTCTGTAAGATTATTAGCGGATGATACAAGCACAGAATGTAATGAGCTATTTTATAATTGTATTGTTTTACCATGAAGAAATTAGCAGGCACGTTCATCTTTCTTCCGTCATCCTCTTTTCGTGGGGATGGTTGGGTAAGGGAAAGGTGACGTGTATCTTGTATCACATTTAGTTACATTTTGGGCAAGGCCTGCTGTCCTTGCAGCAGGTAACGGTAGAGAGGGGTACGGGGTTGTTATTTCTTCTGTTTCTACACTTCCATTCATTTTCCTCTTTCTCCTCTACCCCTCGCTTTCATCCCCTCTACTATCTCTTCTATCTCGTTTCTCCCTGTCTCTTGGAGAAGAGAAAAATTATCCACAAGGGTTGACCTTTCGTTACACTCTAAACAATCGATGAATCATTTTTTTTTTTTTTTTTTTTTTATTTGGTCGATTTTTTAACCCTCTGGGACCTTCTCAGCAAAATATCTAGATAACTGCTTAATCTACGACTGCTGTTGATATCATAATAATTATTCCTCATATATCAACTTTCCTAAGTACTTTCAGTACTTTGACTTTTCTTATTAATTACTTTTTATTTAGTGGTATAAATTTTTAATCTACCTACATTATTGATTTTCTCCTGTAGTGCCTCAGTCAGGAGATTCAACAAGAGATACTAATCACCTATTAAGGGCCTTTCTTTGATCTTCTGAGGTCAGTATATCACAGGGGACAATAAAACCATTCGTACTTCTGTTGCGAGAAAAAAATGCCTTTTACAATGCAATGAAATCAATATTTTATAATATTGTTTTTCTCGTTCTTGTACAAAAGAATAGATAGATCCATTTCAATTCCAAAATTGTAAACATAGATACAGTGCGTGCGTCACGACGGGCGAGGCGCGTACGTGCGTGCGTGTTTGTGTGTTCGAACAAAGATCATGTGGAGGCCACGGTTTAAAGATTCATCCGAAAGTCTCGAGAGACCTGGGGCCAATTTCATCAATAAACATCGTACGATTAATTTTAAATTGTTCGTACGCACTTTTAAAGAACTGCGTACGTCAGTTTCATCAAAACATCGCAAAGTGTTCCTACGAGCTAAATTTGCGTTTCACTAAAGATGTGGCAAATTTGAATATAGGGCCTACTCTTTAACGGGGCCACTAATTGTCACATGCGAGATCACGTGCCGTCTTGAAATAGCCGTGTAAAGTAGATAGCACGTTTTAAATATATTTTTCCAGTGCACCTAGATGTCTTTTCAGCACAAACAACGTTGAATCAACGTTGATTCTACGTAGTTTCAAACTTGTGTTTTCATTATCTTAAGATACAGATATTAATTATCTGGACCCCTTTCTCACTGTACCACTGGCGAGTTGGTCTGTTTTGGGGACGTCGTGACGTCCGACTAGCATTGATTTAACGTAGTCATACTGAACCTTTCACAAGCGTGTTTGTCTGTAACTGTGGGGGTGGGATTTGGTCTTCAACATGAGTGCACCACGGGTATTGTTGAGTTTATAATATTAGATAACATGTGAGACTTCGCTTAGAATTTCATTACCTTTCCACGCTCAGTTTAATAAATTCAGAAATGCAAGAGCATGAATACAAGATTCAATTTATCGTATGAAATTAACACACAGTTTATTCACATTTTTAACACAAAGTGTCAATACATGACGTTGTTTAATAAGCCGGATCCGCATATAACGTAATCTGACGTAGCCTCTGAAAGTGTTCGTATTTAACGTTTTCAACTCCGGTTGGCAATAGTCTGTAGCAAATATTTTTTTCATTGATTGTTCGTCTGTCAGGCCGTTCAGCCTTTCGATGAAAAATAAATTCAGTCCATTTGCAACAAAGCTTCTACAGCATGGCTTATTTTTAATTACAAAGAACCTGTTCTATAGCTACATGTATACACAATTATCCAATCGCCTGCACATAGACGAAATGACCATGAACCCCCCTCCCCCCTCCCCCCCCCCCCCCCCGCAGATAGACGAAATGACCACGAACACCCCCTCCAACCCCCCCCCCCCCCCGCCGTCGACATTAAAGGTTTTCATACACACATGTATGTACGCGATCCTGTAACCTCGGATTAAGGCATAGTACCGGGAAGAACTTAAGGGGAATGGGAACACCTTCAGGGGAGGCAACTCCTGCAAAAGTATTTTTGTCTCCCATGTCAGTAGGGGTCAACTCTTAAAGGAAAGAATTCGCTCCTATGGAGCAAATTCTTTCCTTTAAGAGTAGACCCCTTTTTCATTGCGACAAGGCTTACAGAAAAGCGAACAGGAAGTCCCGAAAGTTGTCCCCCTTTGAAAAAAATGGCGGAAAATGTGCCAGGTGTTCCCATTCCCCTTAAACTTCATATCTTCAAGACCATATGCTGGAATTGTGATGATATGTATGGGTCAAAAGGTTTACTGGCCCTTACCTATGACCTCTAGGTCAAGTCGTGGACTTTGAAAACTTTAAATGTTGAAATTATTTAAGAGCTCATATTTTTTAAAAATCATATAATGGAATTGGTTCATATTTGGTACGATGATAGATACACATTTAAAGTTTATTCAACATTCCCCCACCAATGCCCATGACCTCAATGTCAAGGTCACGGACTCATAATGTTCAACATAATCGCGCCCATGACCTCAAGGTCAAGGTCACAGACTCAGAATTCTTTAATGTCAACGTTTTTCAATAAGAGCTCAATTTGCCCAGCCAATTTAATAGATTTAGTTCGTATTTGGTATGGCGAAAGATACAGGTCGATTGTCCGGCTACTCCGTTTTGTTTTTGTCCACATTTGATTAATGATTGTCTCGAAATAAAAGAATTAATCTTGAAAGGCCTTTAAAACCAAAACTCAAGGTCAATGTTACATACTTAGTTTTAATTTTTTATGGATTTGGTTCATATCTTGATGATGATACGCACTTTTCCCAATATTTAAACGACATTACCCACACCTACGCCGAGGTTTTTCGTTTGTTTGTTTGATTTGAGGTTTAACGTCCCCGTCAACACTGTAAAGGTCATTTTGGAGACGTTGCTTCCAATTTTGTGGGACTTTTACCCGACATTGAGATGAAATGACATCTCAAGCCCTGTCGCCCAATGATCCCAATAGGGTTTATTAGCATGGACGGTCCGCCTCGCACTGCGGTTCCTGGACAGGCTTAGAGGAAACAGGCTTAGATCCTCTAAGCGGTTAACCAGTACTAGTGTGCGGGCCGGATTCAGCTCTGCGTGGAAGCATCGTGCAGCCCATATATTTCTTCAAGCCCCGATGGGCGGGGGCGGTCTACGCAGAGGCGTTCTCAATGACAGTTTTCTAGCCGAGCAATGCGGTCTTTTTTTTAGGCAGCATGCCTTTTTTCTTTGTGAGGATGGTCCCTGGACGGCGGCATCTGTGTCGTTTTCACAATTCTAGTTTTTATGTGTCGATTTGAGGTACACTGAGTCTTCATTCTAACCCTTGTCCTGCTGAGCCCGGATATGTCTTTACTTTCAAACAATGCAGATCCAGATCAGATGGCTTCTTCAGAAGCCATCTGATCTGGATCTTCATTGTTTGTCATTCAGTTTATGAATTTGTTGCAATGATTTGCATCAAGTAATCTGATTGGTTGATAATCAATGGTGGGTGTGGCAGATTAAAATATTCAGCAGGACAAGGGTTAAAAAAAAGTCTAACCGCAGATTGTGTTTAATCGTTAGTTAGAACTACCTGAATGCGTTGGCTGTTTTGTTTGCATTGAGGTTTTAAGCCTCCGCCAACCGTTGGTACAATTTACATGTACTTAGGTCATTTTACGGAACCCGGGAAGTGACATGATTTTTTTTTATTTTATAAGTTGTGCGCACAAGATAATATCTTGTCCGCACAACATCATATCTTGTCCGCACAAGATATTATCTTGTCCGCACAAGATAATATCTTGTCCGCAGAAGATAATATCTTGTCCGCACAACTTCCCAAGATCTATGTTGTGCAAACAAGATAGTATGTTGTGCGAACAAGATAATATCTTGTGCGCACAAGATATTATGTTGTGTGAACAAGATCATATCTTGTCCGCACTTATCCGCACAAGATAATATCTTGTCCGCACAAGATAATATGTTGTCCGAACAAGATAATATCTTGTCCGCTCAAAATATTATCTTGTTCGCACAACATAATAAAAATCAAAAATCATGTCCCTTCCCGGGTTCCGTATCATTTTTGAGACGCTGCTTTCGATTTTGTGGGACATTTACCCGACCTCCGGGTGAAGTGACGTCATAAACCCTACCGACCAAAGAAACCGCTAGGGTTAAGCAGCGGTCGCACTCGCAACACTTTTCTTGGGCAGACTTTTACATTCTAAGCGATTAACCTGTAATCAAGTTTGGTCGGTTTTAGCTCTGCACGGAAGCACTATGTCTCCAAGCCCCGATGGTCGAAAGTCAGCGTCTGTTCTAGGTTACACCATGGAATATAGATTGTGGGTACTCGTAAGCACAACCACAAAGATGCGCTTCTATCGAGTACCCTCAATCTCTATTAAAACATTAAAGAAACTAAGAAAACCCCCAACCCAAACCCAAACTAAAGATTATAACAAAGGGGACAGTTTCGACTGGTCTTCATTGCATGAGCTTAGATAAGTAACGCCCCTCGTCCATTGGGATGGCGATTTCAGATAGATTTGTGTTGATGAAATGAGCTTTATCTTCCCAATGGTTCAGATAAGCCTGTGAAACCGCGAAATCCAATCACAGTCTTCGCTTTGCGCTAAATGG
Organism: Lucinisca nassula; assembly: GCA_963580285.1. Lineage (NCBI taxonomy): Eukaryota > Metazoa > Mollusca > Bivalvia > Lucinida > Lucinidae > Lucinisca > Lucinisca nassula. The sequence continues at coordinate 36,238,674 of OY757015.1, read as the reverse complement.
ATATATGTATATGTCAACCGGGCTTGGAGAAATAGATTGGGCAGCATGGTTATTCCACGCATAGCTGAAAGCGACCGAACATGAGTACTGGTAAACTGCTTAGAAGGTCTAAGCCTGCCGAGGGGCAAAGTGGTACGAATCGGACCGTCCCTGCATTCAAACACGTGATTTGTTAGTGCGATAGGGCTTGAGATGTCATTTCATCTCAATGTGTGGAAAAAGTCCCACAAAATCGGAAGCAGCATTCCAAAATAGCATAAAGAGTGTTGACGGGGACGGAAAACCTAAAAAACAAGCATGTGTATGTTGACTCAAGGCTTCATTCTGACCATGGGAAATGTTGTATTCTGAATGAGTGAGCCAGAGGGCGCGGACTACTGAGTGTCAGTTTTAACGCCTTGTGATGAGATATAATTAAGGATAAGTTTTCGTTCTTCTATAGAATAAGGGTTGTTGTGTGTGCTCATTAGAATCGCCTCAATGAGGCGATTCTAATGAGTACACAAAACGTGCACGTTCAAGATTAAATCAGAGAAACCTTAATAACCTCCTTAATACATTGATCTCTGAAAGTGTGGGAAGAATACTTTTGGGACTTTTTAGCAAGTTCGAATTACCCATGGTTAACGAACCATCCGTTATCGACTGATTTTAAACATGTCGGGTTGTACCTTTTTGTGAGCGCAGGCTTTAGTAATTCTGCAACCTTACCGTGATAAAAGGGTTTTATTACTGGCCATGGTATACATCACAAAGTCTATAAGTGTCAGCAATACGAAGTGTACTTCCATTTTCTTCAGAGATGTAAATAACATCTGAAAAAAGAATCAAAATACACATAACGAAAACACGCCTATTCAAATACATGTACATTGTAAACTTTACTGCCGGAAAAAATAACGAAAATTTTAAGATGAAAAATTGTGATATTTTTCATAGTTCTGCCCAAAGTATAGATTGTGGGTACTCGTTCCTCTTCGAGGCCGTTCTAACGCTTCGCGGCGGTTCTAACGAGTACCCACAATCTATATTTTAGAACAGAAATAAGAAAAATAAGGTTTACACCTGAAAACCCCAGTTTACTGTATTAAAGTTGGATTCAAGGTGGTCAAAATTTTATAGGCGTGTTTTCGTAGCCAAAACTATGACATATCTAATCAGAAATTTCAGACAGATCTTTACTTTTATAAGGCCTTTATAAAAAGGTTTAATGTTTTACAGCAGTATTACGTAATTTCTGTTATGAAATGTCGGCAAATGTTTATATATACTCACCGGAAATAGAAACTATACACTTATTTTTTTTAAATTGTCACTGGCAAAACATTTTAATGAAATTTGAATTCCAATTATATAAAGTATCATCAGGGGCATGTCTGCTTTATCGAATAGAATGTTTAATGATACATGTAGCTACAATTTTTGCTGTTCAAGTTTCCATTGAGTCGGACATTTTGTGTCGCGAGTGTGATTCCCATTTTTACCAGTTATTACTCATCATCTAAAGTTGGGGATATTGTTTATAAAATGAAAATTTAAACAATGTTTGAATCATCGACCTTTAAATATTTGACCTAACCACCGGTCGAAAAGTATGGCATTTCTGATTGCGGTTTTTGTTTTAATCACTATTTAAGACACATCTGAAGATGCTAAAACGATTGAAGGCACTTTTGGGTCGATTTTTTGGCTTGCAACATTATTTTGAATATTTCGCTGAAAAAAAGCAGATCTTGAGATTTCAATTAAATGTTTGTTTCTTGATATTTTTTAGATTTTATGTTATTTTTTTATTCCTTACTTTTAACTTATTATCTACATGTATAAGGAAAAATGTTGAAGTCAAAAGTCGATTACAAACGAATTTGTGAAAAATGCACTTTTTTACATTTTCCCCTAAAACTTTTATTTTGAACACCAGATTTTCTTTAAATTGTCACAGGATTCATGTCTATAGTTATAGTCAAATCCTTAATAAGTAAACTATAACTAAATTATCCACTTGTTTGGTCAGGCGAGACAATTTAAAAGTGTATAGTTTCTATTTCCGGTCAGTGTAGTTCTATGAAGTGCTCTTTATTGTTTCGAATGTAAATAAAAACAAAATCTCTTAAATTGTGTACTTTTAAAAATCTGACTAAAATTTTTCAAAACATCTGACTAAAATTGGTAGTTTTCAAAAGAAATACATTTATGTTAAAACAAGACATATAATTTTGTAAAATAACATGGATGAAAAAAAAAAAAAAAAAAAAAAAACATAATTGCAGGTCCCGTGATTTGCAAGTTTAAGTAATTTAAAATTAAAGTTTATTCGTTTTCCAGATATTCATGCAACGGCCTACATCACATAGAGAAAGATATAACGAAGTGACTGGTGACAGACGTCTGTCACCAGCCAATTCACGTGGAATTTGCTGCTGACAGACGTCTGTCACCAGCCTATTCACGTGGAATTTGCTGCTGACAGACGTCTGTCACCAGCCAATTCACGTGGAATTTGCTGCTGACAGACGTCTGTCATCAGCCAATTCACGTGGAATTTGCTGCTGACAGACGTCTGTCACCAGCAAATTCCACGTGAATTGGCTGGTGACAGACGTCTGCAAAAAGCCGATTTTCGCAAAATTTGCTGCTGACAGATGTATGCTGTAAACTTACCATAAGGAAGCCGTATCCCCGCCCGACGGGGCTGGTAGAAATAGATTGGTCTGCATGATGTCCCACGCAGAGCTAAAACCTACCGAGCATTGGTACTATTAGTACTTGGTAACCATTAAGAAGTTATAACCTTGCCCAGGAAACGCGTTGGGAGTCCGTTTTTGGCGGTTGGGCTGGAAATTTCATTTCATCTCAATGTTGGTTAAAAGGCCCATACAATTTTCTAGTCTGATTTTTTTTCGAGCCGTTCAGAGCTGAAACCAACCGAGCATTAGTACTCGGAAACCATTAACTTAAAGAAGTTATAACCTTGCCCAGGAAACGAGTTGCGAGTCCGTTTTGGTGGTTGGGCTTGAAATGTTATTTCATCTCAACGTCGGTTAAAAGGCCCACACAAATTTCTGGTTTGGTTTCGTGGTTTTGCAGGCCTTTCAAGATATAAACAGACAGTCCATATGCCTCATAGTATATGACACTGAAGCAAATAGCGCTGCATTTGGGTACTTACCTGATTGTTTAGTTTGAGGTTTAACGTCCCCATCAATTGAGCCCCGCCAAGAGAATTTGGGTCTTCGAGCATTCTGTAATGACAAACTTTAACTGCGCATGCCCAGCCATTCAGAGGGGCCAGGGATATGGCTTTCTGTCTGAAGGTTCCTCTTGATTCACTGCTTGTATGAGCGAGCAGCGAAGGTTCTGGCGAGACTGCGCGGATGCGCAGGCTCGCCTGAACCTTCGCTGCTCGCATAGGCGATAAGTACCAAAATCGCTTGACGGGGTCCAATTTGAGGTTTAACGTCCCCATCAATTAATTTCGCATTGACCCAGTTACAGGTCCGAGGTAAGCTGTATTGGACCTCGGCCTTCGGCCTCGGACCAGTGCATCAGACCTCGGACCTGTAAGTGGGCCAATACGAAATCGCTTGATCAATAACAATATAGTAACATTAACATATACGTCCCGTAATGATACACTTACGACTTCCTTAACAACGTCGCGTTTACTAATGTCGGAGTACGAGTATTGACATTTTTGTACAAAATAGTGAATTGTTTGTTTGTTTGTTTGATTTGAGATTTAACGTCCCCGTCAACACTGAATAGACCATTTTGGAGGCGTTGCTTCCAATTTTGAGGGACTTTTACCCGACATTGAGTTGAAATGACATCTCAGGCCCTGTCGCCCAATTAAACCAATAAAGTTTATATGCATGGACGGTCCGACTCGCATCACTTTTCCTGAACATGCTTAGACCATCTAAGCTGTTTACCAGTACTCGTGTGCGGTTGGTTTCAGCTCTGCGTAGAAGCATCGTGATGCCCAATCTAATTCTTCAAGCCCCGATGGGCGGGGCCTACAAAATAGTGAATTAAATGCATTTTAGATGTCAAATGATAAATAGAGTCTTGCATTCGTATTCTAGTATGACATTTTTTCTGTTGAAATTGTGTGACATTTACTTACTTCTGGTATAACTATAGATTATGGGTGCTCATTGGAACCGTGATCACTTAAATCTATGTTTTGCGCTAGAAATAACGCAACGATGTACACATATTCCCTTTTAAATCCAATTCACTGGAATGAGTGGGATTTTCATAGATGTTCATTAAACGCGCTGTCTGCCTCCTAATACGGACCAGACATTCAATACATTGTGACTGAACCACACAAGATAAGAATCAGTTTCTCACTGTAAAAGCCAATAAATAATTCTAGCGAATTGTAATCGGCTGATGACTATAGTAAAATTACAAACATGGCCTTCTAAAGATTATATATTGTCAAATAATGTCGCTGTTATTAGTGGGTAACGTCATGTCATAAAACTATATATTTACATTTCCAGTGTAAAGTCTAATGTAAACCTATAGAAAACAATTGCGTTCATACGTCCATGAACGCATCGAATCTCATGATTTTCAGTGACGTTAAGTGACGTCATTCTAAACCATTGTTCTCTACGGGCGTTGATGACGTCAACGCTGCTCCGCTCTTTGTAGAAAAAACAGCGTGTAAATGTTTTTCAGCTTTAAATGTTTGCCCTATAAGCATTTTTTCGCCCAGTGATGCGGGGCAAATAATGTAAATATAAAAAATAAACTTAATTTTTCTGCTTTTCATAAAAGTATGAACGACAGTGGGTCGCTAGCAAAGTTTACATGAACCCCTTCGGGGTTCATTTACTTTTCACGCGACCCACTGCGTTCATACTTCCATGAACTGCAGAAAAATAAATTTCATTTCTTAAATAACCACACGTGTAATAATACACGTGTGTTTGTTTGTTTATTTGATTTGAGGTTTAACGTCCCCGTCAACACTGTAAGGGTCATTTTGGAGACGTGGCTTCCAATTTTGTGGGACTTTTACCCGACATTGAGATGAACTGACATCTCAAGCCCTGTCGCCCAATGAAACCAATAGGGTTTATTAGCATGGACGGTCCGCCTCGCACCGCTGTTCCTGGAAAGGCTTAGATCCTCTAAGTGGTTTACCAGTACTAGTGTGCGGGCCGGATTCAGCTCTGCGGGGAAGCATCATGCAGTCCATATATTTCTTCAAGCCCCTATGGGCGGGGGCCGAACAATACACGTTTGCCGGCGCTTAAATTCATGTCTCCCTTTGTTTCTATTCTTCTAAATAAAAAAATCGATTAAAAATCTTTTGGAGGTATCATAGATGACAATAGTTTTGCAAAAAGTTTCAAATAGTGCCCCCGGGCCATGCCCAGTCCCTGCAGTCGGCAAAAGGCATCGTTTTTAATATACTAGGTCAAAGAAATTCCTATACATAAAACTGCTTCTGTTACCATAGCTACAGATGACAACTACACGAAGTATGTTTTGTTTTGGTACGAGTACTCATTTTCCCTTTCGTTTTTGTTTACTTGCACTAATCATCGTAGACTATATAGAGGATCTTACATGAGTGTTCATGTATTATTGAATTTATTAAACGAGTTGAGGAAAGGGGTTAAAATGCAAGGCTCTGCCGAGCATCTTATCCCTTTTCCACAACGAGTTTTATAAATTCAATAATACATGAGCACGAATGCAAGATTCTATTTATCATATGACATTTAAAATGCATTTTATTCACGATTGTTTACAAAAATGTCAATACTCCGCCGTTAGTAAACGCGACGTCGTTAAGCACGTCGTACATGTAAGGTTACGGGACGTAACTGGCTAATTTGCATATTTAATCCGTTAGTGGATTATCGAAAATATTGCATGGCGTTATTACACTCTCAGACGCGACGTCATATGATAAATATTGCTTTAAACAGCAAAGGAGTCACCGTCACTTTCACAGAGACACTCATTAAAATGCTATGATTTTACATCACGCAAAAATCATAGTACCCAAGATTTCTAATATTTGATACATGTTTTTCGATACCATGTACGTCTAATCACAAAAGATTTGTAACTTTAATTGCATCGGCTATGGAAATCTTAGAAGTTTTGCCCCATTGCACATGCCGCAAACACGCCTATACAAATACATTGCCACCTTTATCGCCGAAAAAATGAAAATTTTATGATGAAAAATTGTGATATTTTTCTTATTTCTGCTCCAAATATAGATTTGTGGCACTCGTTAGAACCGCCTCATTGAGGCGGTCCTAACGAGTACCCACAATCTATAGTTTAGAGCAGAAATAAGAAAAATAAGGTATACCCCCGGAAACACCAGTTTTACTATATAAAAGTGGGGTTCAAGGGGGGTCAAAATTATATAGGCGTGTTTTCGTGATGTCTTGCAATTGCAAACCCATAGAAAATCACAATGTTACATGATTTTGCTTCAATTCTCCAAATCACGTTTAACAGCAATGATAGAAACAAAGCATTTAAAAATGGTAAAAACATATTTAACAGGTATTCGAGGGTCAGTCAATAATAAGTGAGTTAGTATTGCATACTAAACTTACATTCATTTGGAAGATCAATCCAAATGGCATTCAATAGGTGCTGTCAATAGTTTTTGTACTTGCAGATTTGCTTTGCATTACGCGAACACACCTATACAAATACATTGCCACCTTTATCGCCGAAAAATTGAAAATTTTAAGATGAAAAATTGTGAAATTTTGCTTATTTCTTCTCAAACTATAGATTGTGGGCACTCTTTAGAACCGCCTCATCGAGGCGGTTCTAACGAGTACACGCATTCTATATTTTAGAGCAGAAATAAGAAAAAATAAGGTTTACCCCTGTAAACCCCAGTTTTACTATTTAAAAGTGGGGTTCAAGGGGGTTAGAATTATATAGGCATGTTTTCGTGATGGTCACGTATGTTTTACTTGTTGCCCTGACAGCAAGCATGAAATAAACGAGTCTATATACACTGGTTGGTAGCGTACAGTACACTTAACCCGGATGTTCCGATCTGTATAGTGGACCGATCCTTGTCTTTTGTTATGACCTTGAAGGTGTATGTGCGTGGTCTGTCTTCTATATTTGTATATTTATATTTTTTTTTTACATAAACAACCTGGTAAGTGTGTTTTATTTATTTTGTTTTCCATACTGACCATCTATGGGCACGGCAAGATGTCGTTTTCTGTGCTTTAAATCTATTTTCCAGCTGCAAATCACTAGTGTTTGTAAGAATCACACCTCACCTGTGACCAGAAAATCGACCAATTGAGAGCTTTAATCGAAAGAAAAATATCTTTTAAGATAGTTTTAAGATAGATTTATAATCTATATTGAGTTATACTAAAAATAAGTGCCTCTATAATCCCATACGAAATCACACGAAGAGCAAGACTGACCATCCCAAAAAATTTCTGACTGTATGGTATGTCTCATATTTACTGTATAACTTGTCTTTGTTTTGACTGTATGGGATGTCGCTTTTAATGTGTGTAAGTTATTCAAAGGTACATTGCAGTATTTGTCTATGCAATAAGATGATAATGATTAAACAATAGCAATTCTATGTAAAAATATTAATTACCTATAAATTCCCGAAATCTTGGAGAAATTGCATGTGCTGTGTGCTGCATGTCATTGAACCTTTAGAGCACTACAGACTAGAGGTCTTAACCACACGGCCAAAGGAGCCAGCCTTCGAGGACTGTCTTCAGGTGAGAAATATTTAACAAGAGGGCCCAGAGGGCCCTGGTTCGCTCACCTGATCCAATGTATAATAAGTGGGCCCGGCAGGGTCAATTTTAGCCCCAGGGCTATAATTTGAACAGTTTTGGAAGAGGTCCACAAGATGAAGCCTCATGTCGAATATGAAAGACCTGGGCTTTGTGGATTCAGAGAAGAAGATTTTAAAGGTTTACCCTGCATAAAGAAGTCTATGTAAAACAAGATTTTCCCTAAATAAGTCTATGTAAAACCAAAGGGCCCCGGAGCGGGGGCATTTTTGGTCTCAGGGCTATAATTTGAACAATCTTGGTAGAGGTCCACTAGCTGAAGCTTCATAACAAATATCAAAGACCTAAGCCTTGTGGTTTCAGAGAAGAAGAGTTTTCAAGATTTTCCCTATATAAGTCTATGTAAAACCAAAGGGCCCCGGAGCGGGGGCATTTTAGCCTCAGGGCTATAATTTGAACAATCTTGGTAGAGGTCCACTAGCTGAAGCTTCATAACAAATATCAAAGACCTAAGCCTTGTGGTTTCAGAGAAGAAGAGTTTTCAAGATTTTCCCTATATAAGTATATGTAAAACCAAAGGGCCCCGGAGCGGGGGCATTTTAGCCTCAGGGCTATAATTTGAGCAATCTTGGTAGAGGTCCACAAGATGAAGCTTCATATCAAATATCAAAGACCTGGGCCTTGAAGTTTCAGAAAAGAAGATTTTTCAAGATTTTCCCTATTTAAGCCTATGTAAAACCAAAGGGGCCCTGTGGGGGGCATTTTTGGCCTCAGCACTATAATTTGAACAATCTTGGTAGGGGTCCACTAGATGAAGTTTCATACCAAATAGCAAAGACCTGGGCCTTACAGTTTTAGAGAAGAAGATTTTTTAAGATTTTCCCTATATAAGCCCATGTAAAACAAAAGGGCCCCCGGGCGGGGGCATTTTTGGCCCCAGCACTATAATATGAATAATCTTGGTAGGGTTCCACTAGATGAAGCTTCATACCAAATATCAAAGACCTGGGCCTTGTGGTTTCAGAGAAGAAGATTTTTAAAGAGTTTCCCTATATAAGCCAATGTAAAACCAAAGGGCCCCTGTGCGGGGGCATTTTTAGCTCCAGCACTATAATTTGAACAATCTTGGTAGGGGTCCAATAGTTGAAGCTTCATACCAAATACCCTGGGCATCGGGGTTCAGAGAAGAAGGTTTTTAAAGATGTTCCCTATATAAGCCCATGTAAAACCAAAGGGCCCCGGTGCGGGGGCATTTTCGGCCCTAGCACAATAATTTGATCATTCTTGGTAGGGGTCCACTAGATGAAGCTTCATACCAAATATCAATGTCCTGGGCCTTGGGGTTTCAGAAAAGAAGATTTTTTAAGTTTTCGATGAAAAAAAAATCTATTTTTGGCTCCTGTGACCTATATGTGCAACGGACCGGAACCATCTGAACAACTTTGAAAGGGGGCCACCTAAGGATCATTCCTGTGAAGTTTGGTCAAAATCTGATCAGTGGTTTAGGAGGAGATGTCGTTTGAAGAAAAAGTTTACGGACGCACGCCCGGACGCACTCACGCACGAACGCACGCACGACGGAAGGCGGACAAAAAGTGATCCCAAAAGCTCACCTTGTCACTACGTGACAGTTGAGCTAACAAAATGAGTCGCATCGTCACGCGTCTCTCTTCATCCACAGAACGCATAGCAAATACTCTGATCAGACAGCACAGAAATGCAATACGATTAGTTACGGACTTTTTGTTCAAGACATAAACATTTTATACAAAGAAGTGAAGAGCTGTGGACCAGTCAGTGAAAGATAATTTCCTTTTCATCCCCCGACCGAATAGATTCGGGGGATATAGCGATCGGCTTGGCATCCGGTCGTCCGTATATTGATGAAACTTGGCACAATGATAAACAATGTTGAGACGGCGTGTCTTGCGCAAGAACCACAACCCTGGGTACCATGGTATTTCAGTTATCTCCCCTTTCAATAAAATAGAATGACTATCTTGTGATTTCTATAACTCCAATATCCTTCGAGATACATTGATGATACTTGACAAAATTGTAAACAATGTTGACACGGCATGACCCTTGGTGCCATGGTGCCATGTTTTTTTTAGTTATCTTCCCTTCGAAAAAAATAGAATGACTATCTTGTGATCGCCATAAATTCAATACCCTTCGAGATATATTGATTAAACTTTGTACAATTGTTCACAAGGTTGAAACAGCATGTCATGCGCAAGAACCAAAACTCTTCGTGCCATGCCATTTGAGATATCTCCTCTTCCAAAAAATAGAATTGTTATCTTGTGATCACCATAACTCAAATACCCTTAGTGATATATTAATGAAACTTGGCACAATTGTTCACAAGGTTGAAGCAGCATGTCAAACGCAGGAAACACAACTCTTGGTGCCATGGCATTTGAATTATCTCTCATCCAATAAAATAGAATAACTTTCTTGTGATCGCCATATCTCCCATACTCTTGGAGACATGTTGATAGAACTTGGTACAGTTGTACATGGGGTTAAGCAGGCGTGTCATGTGCAAGAACCGCACCTCTTGGTGCCATGGCATTTCAATTATCCCCATTCCAATAAAAATAGGATGACTATCTTGTGAGCTCCATATCTCCAAAATTCGTCGAGACATGTTGATAGTACTTGGTACAGTTGTACATGAGGTTAAGCAGACGTGTCATATGCAAGAACCGCGACTCTTGGTATACTGGTTTTTGAGTTACCTTCCCTGACAAAATAACATTGTGATGGCCATAACTCAAAAACCCTTTGAGGTATATTGATAATACTTGGCATGTTTGTTCACAAGGTTGAGACAACATGTCATTCAAAAGGCCAACAACTCTTGGTGTCATGGTTATTATTGTATTTGAGTTATCTCCCCCTCTAATAAAATTGTATGACTATCTTGTGATCGCCGTATCTTCAACAGTCTTCGAGTGATGTTCATTGTTTAAGTTAAGCAAGCCTGTCACGGGCAAGAACCACGACTCTTGGTGCACTGGTTTATGAGTTACCTCCCCTAACAAAATCTTGTGGGCCCTAGCTCAAAAGATCACTGGGAGATATGTGGATAATACTTGGCAAGATTGAGACAGCATGTCATGCGCAGGAACCACAACTCTAGTGCGATGGTATTTGGGTTATATCCCCTTCTAGTAAAATCATATACTCTGAGACATAATGATGGGAGTTGGTATAGTTGTACGTGAGGCTAGGCAGGTGTTTCATGAGTGAAAATCATGACTCTGGGTGCACTTTTTTATTTTAGTTATTTCCCCAAACAATATAATCTTGTGATGACCATAACTTGGATACCCTGTGAGATATATTGATGGTATTTGGCACAGTTTTGGAAAAGGTTGAAACAGTGTGTCATGCCAAAGAACCACCAACCGGGTCCACCACGAATGACTAATTCATCTCGTTTGAAATTAGTGAAAGAAACATAATTGGACTATTTCAACTTGAGCATAACAAAATAAAAACTCATCTATGCGTACAGCAAAGACTCATCTCATTCTGAGCATCTGCCCAGTCTGAAGAGTGTGAAAAAAGTGAAAAAAAAAACTCGAGTGGTAAACTACCCACCAAGTGCACAGCGAAGAATCTTATCAGACTGGGTGGATGCGCAAGCTGATCTGAATCTTCGTCGGGCGCAGTCATTTTGTCATGTTTTGTGTTTCATCTGAGACAGTTTGAAGACCCCGATGAAGAAAGTGTGTATATGCTTAGTTTCCACATTTCAGAAACAAAATAGCTACGTATTTAAATGTTATCCTACGAATATGTCGAAATCGCTCTATAGTATCATCAGGACACACAATATAAAATGATCGGAACACGACATACAGTTCTGAGAAATCGTTTTTGCGACATGCGATACAAACCAGTTTTTGACCCCTCTATCGTTTTCTTTGAAAATAATTGCCCTTACATGGCAAGATGTTTAGTACTATTAATAAATTAAAATCAAAAAATGAGTTCCTTTAAGAGCAATGAAAACATTCATGAGAAAGCAGATGGGTCATACTACGTAGTTTCGGCTAATAAAGCCTCATCAGTGACCCTATAATGATCCGGCAATGAAAGCCAGAGGAAACATACTGCAATTTAGCGAATTTCGAATAGGCAGTCGATTCAAAGACTGATATAAATCAAATGGGGTCCAAATAATTAAAAACCGGTCTAGAATATGAGTCTAAACCAATAATTTATTTCTGATTTCTCAGAATATTCACGCTGATCTCAAAGGACCAAAAGTAAAATATAAACTGCACTATGGTTGATGTACGGGGAGACGTTTTACGGCCGCCACACGGCACAACACCAGCTGCAGTGAAGGCAAATTAAAATCAAAAAATGAGTTCCTTTAAGAGCAATGAAAACATTCATGAGAAAGCAGATGGGTCATACTACGTAGTTTCGGCTAATAAAGCCTCATCAGTGACCCTATAATGATCCGGCAATGAAAGCCAGAGGAAACATACTGCAATTTAGCGAATTTCGAATAGGCAGTCGATTCAAAGACTGATATAAATCAAATGGGGTCCAAATAATTAAAAACCGAAATACATCATAAAATAGTTAAAATGCATTAGCAGTCGTTTCATGTAAGGATGGTGGCAAAGCTTGATTAAATTGTACCGGGGCAGCGTTTGAAATCGAAAGTAGGATAATGATTTTCTAGAAACAAATGTGAAAATAAACGAAATCATAGCAATAAACAGAAAATGAAGGTAGCATGTCGAAAAGACTTTTAGTTATGCTTCCCGAACTACTGCTATGAAGTTGAAATTCTAATGATTAATAATTTCAAAATACAAAAATAAACATTCTGTAACATACCCGACATATCGGAACAAGGATCTGTCCACTATACAGATCGGAATATCCGGGTTAAGTGTACTGTACGCTCCCAACCAGTGATATAGAGACAGTGCTTTATAAGATATGTAATAATGAGTCTGAGCTTTCGCGCATTCTGATCAGTGCAATTCTCTTGTAGCATGCATCATGTATGTCTGACGAACCATCCAAAGTGTCATGTACGAACCATCCAAAGAACGAAAAGAGAAGCGTCTGGTCTCGCCATAATTGAAGTCTCACTTTACCTAGTTGCTGATGTCGCCGCTCTGTTTGTATTTCACATACATTTTGTTAATGGTAAGTTTTGTGCATTTTCAGTAAAATTTAAAGTAAGAGTGTGGTAGGTTCTTGTATAGTTCGAACAAATTGACCTTAGACTTGTGAACTCTATTAACATAATTTCACACCCGATTGAATGCATTTATTTATCTTCGTCGTCTCCCGAAGATGACAATATTGTTATTCAATACATACTTGCGGTAAATGGGTCGCAATTCACGTGATGCCGAAAATTCACGAGAAGTTTACTAAAGACGACGTATTAGGCGATAGGAATGATTAATTTATTCCTTGCATAAATGTCAGTCTCATGTCAAATTGTTCGAACTTTAACAACCGGTCAAATGGTACAATCAAATGCTATGTTTTTCAAGCCACTAAACGATCGTGCTGCACGTAAGATTTGGTGTGTCTTAGAATTCAGTCCTGCTGAGTCATATTCAAGACGCCATCACGGACGTGTGCTAAATTATTATAATTTCACATGAACTAAATTTCATGTTCTTTTAATTTGATTATTATTATTATTATTTTGTCGAAAACCAGTCAAAATGCTGTGATATTTTTACAGATTTTTCTGCTGCTTGAATAAAAATAAATAAGAGTAAAAAAATCAGTGGACTGGGTTACAATTAAATGATACTAACTAACCAACCCAAACGGTCAACAGTGTGTGTCACCCTTTGTCTAAGAAGATTTTTTTCCAATCAGCTTGGACGGCGTATATCTCTCATTAAGCCTTTTGTACAATAGATTCTGGGATAAAAATCAAAAATGAGTTCCTTTAAGAGCAATGAAAACATTCATAAGAAAGAAGATGGGTCATACTTCGTAGTTTCGGCTAATAAAGCCTCATCACTGACCCTGTAATGATCCGACAACGAAAGCCAGAGGAAACATACTGCAATTTTGCGAATTTCGAATAGGCAGTCGATTCAAAGACTGGTATAAATCAAAATGGGGTCTAAATAATTAAAAACCTGTCTAGAATATGAGTCTAAACCAATAATTTATTTCTGATTTCTCAGACTATTCACGCTGATCTCAAAGGACCAATTGTAAAATATAAACTGCACTCATGATGGTTGATGTACGGGGAGACGTTTTACGGCCGCCACACGGCACAACGCCAGCTGCAGTGAAGGCAAATAAAAATCAAAAATGAGTTCCTTTAAGAGCAATGAAAACATTCATAAGAAAGAATAAACCCGTTCATCTTTGAGTTCGGACACGCCCATTCTTGCAAACAAGGAGTTTAGCCTAGATCATCGACATGGTATCAAACAGTGTTCCTCCTCATGAGCTGTCTCATCACGATCTACACTGCTTGCATATGCATCTGTACCGGTCTAGGGTAAAAAGGGTTATGCGACCTTCATAATCAATTATTAACTAGGTTCACTCGATAGGTGTAAGCTTTATAATGATAAATCGTCCCCTCATGGGAATTTTATTGCTGCAGCAATCTCGTAACAAGGAAAATGGTCTTAACCCTGTATGTGGCCATAGATCACACACACCTGCATTGTCTAACTTTTAAATGGTTGTAAGACGCGCGCGTGCAATCATTGAGCTGATTTTTGCATTTGCCGCGAACCAGGCATTTGGCCAGCTTTCGTATATACTGCGCAAAGGACCATTTGCGCATGGAGTGGCTACAACAATAAAACCTACACGTCTTCCTGTAGGATCAAGGAGATCTTTTGGACCGATTGTTTGTCAATAGAACCAATGTTACTAAGCACAGCAGCTTTTCTATGTTGATGTCAATGTCACAGGGTGAAATTATGGAAACTGGAGGAGCGCTTGCGCTTAGGACTTTCTAGTCGTCTCCAGTTATTTTCCCCTATTGATTGTCGTTTTTCATACCTCATATACTCATATATTTCATATTTCATTAAGCATTCCTGAGTAGCGTATATCAATTTCCTGGTTTCCTGTGCGTGTGTTTTATTTTTTTTATTTGAAATGTCGAGACGACATTTTTTCACAGAGGGGGAGGGGAGCGTGTGACAATTACGCTAAATATATTCTGGAGAGAGGCTTCGAAACAAAAAGTTTTCATTTAAACGGGTTGCTGGGTTGCAGTCGAGTGACGATGCATGGCTTGTCATGGCGTCTCTGGAGAGCTTGTATGTTGTCAGAGTGCTCTTGGCACGTGCCGCACTGGAATGCAATTCTGCTGACCCTTTGTTTTTTTTTCTTAAGTTCGGCTTCTGCTTGGTTGCAGTCGGTTGACAGTGCGTGATTTGTCGCGGTATCTGGAGAGCTTGTATGTTGTCAGATTACCGCTGACACGTTGTGCACTGTACTGCAAACTGGCGAGAAAGTTCTAGTAGGAAAATTGTATTATTGAAAATTTCGCCTTGACATGATTTCGCGCTTGCTTGGACATGGGTTGGTAACAACCTAGGTGGGGGCTATCCCAATCAGACCGTGGCCGGTTCGTGCTTCTGGCTTGTGCTTTCGTGGAAGGGTGAATAATTTCGTAAGAATTGAATAGTTCTGTTATATTTCCTCTCTCCAGTCCAGCGCGTAAATAATGTATTTTTATATGACACTTCAATTTTGGCTGTGTTTTAGGATAAGCAATTTTAGCCTTGTTTTAATGTTTAGCCGTTTGAAGCTAAACCAGTAAGGAGTGTCCTATTACGCGCTATCAATAAAAGATTTTTTGTCTAAGTTCTGTATATAAAGTTTTATCTTTTGCGCTGTGCATACTGTGCAGCATTTATGACAGCGCATTTTGATAAGGGTTTACCTGGCAAAGTGTTAGGTATGATTAACTTCACTTGCTTGATAGAATTAGAAGCAATAGCTTCGGCTCCTATTTTATTACCAGATTGATATCTCTAAACATAATATACATCTGGTAAATTTATATAAATAAATGAACATGTGCAGTTAAACTATTTTTAAACTCATGCAAGTAATTTGTTGAGTAAGTTAAATGTCGGGACGACATTTCCCGAAGAGGGGGAGAATGTCACAGGGTGAAATTATGGAAACTGGAGGAGCGCTTGCGCTTAGGACTTTCTAGTCGTCTCCAGTTATTTTCCCCTATTGATTGTCGTTTTTCATACTTCATATACTCATATATTTCATATTTCATTAAGCATTCCTGAGTAGCGTATATCAATTTCCGGTGTCCTTATGTAAGTCTCGCGCGCTTTTCACTTCACTGATTAACACCGCATGCGCACATTCTTACCTCAGCCTTTGTCAGTCTTTCTTTGTCCCTGGCGAAGGTAGGTCTCACGACCACCTGACGGACACCATCTATGTTATTCCTAATTACTTAGGATATTCATAATATTTATACAGGTATGCGTTTACTTTATTTCATTATCATGTTGAACATTTGTAAATTATCATAATTGTCATAATTTCATGAATATTCGTATCTTGCCATTTCGATCTCTCGACCTCGGAGTCAGTCTTTTTTTGTCCCTGGCGAAGGTAGGTCTCACGACCACCTGACGGACACCATCTATGTTATTCCTTATTACTTAGGATATTCATAATATTTATACAGATGACGAGGTCGAGAGGGAGAAGGTTTTGAGAACACCAAAAACATGGAAACACCAAACTTAGTTGTCGTTCGTTAACCCCGAACCCCCTCGAGAAAGCGGGAGAAGTTTTAACGGCGTTACAACATCGACGTCGTCTATCATCATCATGTGGCCACAACCACCTTAAATCCAATCCATTCATCAAATCAAACAAACAACCCACAACAACAAATCTTTCCCGTGACATCAACATAAATATCTATTGTAGAAAATCCATATATTCAACGACAACATAAAAAAGGTTAGTAAATGTTTACGTGCATCTCCATTGTGCTAGTCTTACAGAGCAAGATATCGAAACCTGAAGTGTACTTCGATGGCAATGAAACAGAATACATAAATGCGGACAGACTACAGCGAACGGTTAAGCTGGTTCCTGTTATGCAGAGATCATCCTGCTCAGTCGGAGAACTTCTGCATGCTCTCGGCGACAATGGTATCGCAGCAGACGATATGGGCCCCGTCAAGCGATTTTGGTACTTATCGCCTATGCGAGCAGCGAAGGTTCAGGCGCAGTTTCGCCAGAACCTTCGCTGCTCGCTCATGCAAGCAGTGAATCAAGAGGAACCTTCAGACAGAAAGCCATATCCCTGGTCCCTTTGAATCCCTTATGACGGAATGCTCGAAGACACAAATTCGCGGGGCCCATATATCAGGTGTGTTTAAAGTAAGTGCATTTGATGCTTCTTACTCCGTGTTCTTCAAATACACCGACGCAGTGGAAAAATTCATGTCTTTGGAACAGATTGATGTTGGCAATAGCTCGTTTCGAATAATAAGAATGAATCAACAACTGGTTAGAATGCGTTTTGATTGGTTGCCGTTATATTTCGACAACTCTATACTTAGAGAAATCCTCAGTGATTACGGTGAAGTCATAGATGTAAAGATGCTGAAAAGTGCACATGCAAACGTGGTGGTCTTTGACGGCGTGAGGGAAGTCAACCTAAAGGTTGATGAATTTAACAAACAAGCGATCCCACACGTTGTTAGGTTCAATTCCGGTCAAGCCATATTAATTACAATACCAGGAAGACCTCCTTATTGTCTCAAATGCAAAGAGGTTTGTCATGTAAGACAGCGCTGTCCGAATAGCAGGCAATATTCTACTATTGTTAAAGACACACATGTATCGCAGGTTGACACAGTTGAGGAACATTGGTCACCTGGCTGGGACCGGGCACAGAATCAGACTCGGCCATTTCAACATGTGGTTGTTTACTTGTATGCATGTATTTCTACGAATAAATACGTTTAAACCAATTTTCTCGAAAATGCTATTGACGGTGTCTTATTGGCATTGAAAGCAACAAGCCATTTGTCTGCGCATTGGGAAATCGTACCGACATCGTTATTGAGAAGTATTGCTGCCTGCACCGGGCAATCTACGATTATATATAAATCTAGTATAGTCAGCCTTAACCTTTACCTTAACTGCAACAAGGCGAATATTGCAGCCGATCTCTTTGACGATATTTTTAATGTATAGAAGGACTATTAAATTCATCTCCTTAAGCATGCTGTTTTTACATGTTTTAGTGAGAAAACTGAAATAAATAACTTGAACAATAATAGTTACATGACTTAATTTGAAGTTCATTATGGCAATTGAAATAAAAGGAAAAACATTATGAGAAGCGATATCGGGCAATGAATGGTAATCTAACTATCCGAGATACACCTATCGGCTTGAGTTTAAAAACAATAATTTCTTATGCAAAATGTGGTGATCATAAACCTAAATTGCAAACTGCTTGGTTTTTACGATAAATTTCTCAACTGCCGTAAATATTTCAATATTATCTTCAAGACTAAAAGTTTCATCGCCATAGAGGAGACTTTTAAATAAATTGAAATCTAGACATTTTCGTGCTTCTAGTCTGTCTACCTACGATTTTTCCACTCTTTACACTACACTTCCTCATAATCTTATAAAAGAAAAGCCAAGACAAGCTTCCTACGCTATACTGGTTACCAAAACTTCATAAAAAACCTTACAAAGCACGGTTTATTGCAAATTCTAGCTCTTGCACTACCACTGAACTTTCTAAATTATAAACTTCCTGTCTTACTGCTATTAAAACGCATGTAATTAAATATTGTGATAAAGTCTTTGAAAGATCAGGAAGAAATCTGTTTTGGTCTATAAAAAATTCGAATGAGGTTTTAAATAAATTGAAATCTAGACATTTTCGTTCTTCTAGTCTGTCTACCTACGATTTTTCCACTCTTTACACTACACTTCCTCATAATCTTATAAAAGAAAAGCTTAATGATTTAATTGAATGGACTTTTCACAGAGAAGATTCTCTCTATCTTGCATGTAATGTCAGAAATGCATTTTTCACTTCTAAAGAGCATAAGAATTATACACTTTGGTCATGTCAGAAAGTGTGTGATGCCCTCACCTTTCTACTTGACAATATTTATATTAGATTCGGTACTAAGTTATTTAGACAAATTGTGGGTATTCCGATGGGTACAAATTGCGCACCTCTTGTGGCTGATCTGTTCTTGTATTGTTATGAAAGAGACTTCATTTTGTCGCTTTCCATTGATAACCAATCTGAAATTATTGAAGCTTTTAGCTCTACTTCTAGATATTTAGATGATTTATTAAATATTGATAATACCTATTTTGATGGTTTGATCAGTCAGATTTACCCCCTAGAACTTCAGTTAAATAAAGCAAATTCTTCTGATACCGAGGCCCCGTTTTTGGATTTACATCTGTCTATTGTAGATGGATTTGTTTCGTGCAAAATTTATGATAAACGCGATGACTTTGATTTTAAGATTGTAAATTTTCCTTTTTTGGATGGTGATGTTCCTCGTGCGCCATCCTATGGCGTTTATATTTCGCAATTAATTCGATTTGCTAGAGTGTGTAGTCATGTAACTGACTTCAACACTCGTAATAAATTATTAACGGCTAAACTCCTTAATCAGGGTTATCGGTACCATAAACTACGCAAATAAAAATCTAAAATGAGTTCCTTTAAGAGTCATGAAAACATTCATAAGAAAGAAGAGCCTTTTCAAAATTTTATAGACGCCATTCTGATTTAATTTCAAAATTCAATATTGGACTTAAATCTCTTCTGCAACAAGGTCTATCGGAACCCGAATTTTATGGTGACTTAGCATATAAATTCAGAAAAATATATAACTGCAATGACTTCAGCACCCAATTTCGTAAAATCATTCTTCGATATAAAAAGATTGGGTACAACATGGATATTATACGACAGACTGCATGCATGGTAGTTAACCCAATCACGGTTGGCAACTTTGCTTCCCTCTTTAATTGCAAGCCGGTGGGTCAGGCCTCAGATTCTATGACGGCTCCAACGTAAAGGCTTATTGAAAATTAGAGAGATAATGTCGGTTGGTGCCTGATGCTCTGTCTCTGGTCGGGCTCATCGGAGTCTAACTGTTGGTTTTCTTTTGCTCCAGCATTTCAGTGGTTTCTTGCTGTCGAGTCCTCACCGTTGTCTCACCTCTGTGGTTCTTTGATTTTTGTGTTCACGGAGATGTTGCACTGATGAGTTAGGAGGCCTTCATGCGGACTGAACAAATTATTTGTCTAAATCGCGACGGAAGTAAGGGCGAGGATTGTGGCCACGTAAAATCGATTTAAGCCCCCCAGTGGAAATCTTCCACTGACCGTTCCAAGGCGGCTCTTCTGTGGCGATTTATTTATGTTGTTTGTTACTTACTGTGTGTATCACTTGTGTCTTTTGGTTTTGGATGGCCATATGGCCATTTTGTGGGAAAGTAACTGTCCTTATGGCCTTCCTTTGTTTAGGTTTCCATTATGGTCTGGTCGCTTAATGTTTGTATTTCTTTCCCTTTGGTGTCTTTTATGGGTGGAGTAAGTTAATTGTATCAATTCCTGATCTTTGTTTTACTTCTACTTTGGTTCGTTAAACGCAAGAACCTTGCCAAGTTTTGAAGCATTTCATTTCTTTGGACTCTAAAACGTTCACAGCTGAAGTAGAAATGATATGCATATCGTATGATAAGTGTGAAGTATCTGGTATGTTGTAGAGTCTCCCTGTACAAATCCAGATTGAAGGGGCGTTTAGATCTGATGGGCGACAACGTAATTGTAAAGGTGCTTGTGTATTCAACGTTCAATGGTTTTGCCAACGGAACTTAGTAGGTACATAGGTCCATAATTGCTGGGAAGAGATTTGTCATCTTTATTATATATTGGGTTAGATTTGCTTCTTTCCATTGAGGTGGAACATATCCTTGTGTAAGAGAGCGGTTGAATACAATAGAATATGGGTTGGCAAAAATATCGACACCTTCTCATAAAAGACGCGGGCTAATTAAGTCTGGACCGGATGCTTTTGTGACGTTACATCTAGTACATCTTGGACAGAGATAATAATTGACCAAAACTAGCTAGTCTGGCCCAGAAAACATGTACACTCCATATTTTCCAGTTCTGTGGTTTATTCGTAGCTTAAAAAGTATAACCATTTTATAGAACATATTCTAAACAGAAGTGCGAAAAGTCTATTTTTATTCGATTTGCCATACATTTGTGTAACAGTGTTATGAATGGAATGTTCCGAAGACATCACGTGACAGCATGTATTGTTTTTCTTTCATTACGTGAGCAACCTGGCATTCTTATACTGTTTCGTCTGTGTTGTGTGTTTTCAACCCTCAAATGCCACTATTTGAGCAAGCAGTGAAGTCCCTGTACAACCTGCTGAGCAGACGCCAGATTCCGCGGCGTCTGATCTGGGTATTCGGTGTTCACATGATTCCTGTCAATACTCTATACATAGCTCTGACCTATGTGTTGCATAGATAAAAGCAGCACACCGTTACAACGTTTCAAGTTCTATTAATAATCAGTGATAGTCACGTGCTAACTGCATTAATTCCGTTTTGCAATTTAGTAAATTTGGGTCTGTTGTAAACGATAGACCAAAGCGATGTTCTAAAGCCAGTACATGTAATTCATCACGGATAATATGCAGAAATTCGTTTCTATTTGTGTTTAACGGTTCCAGTCAACATTATTTAAATACTGGTCAGTTTGACAGGGGCCCTGAGGATTATTTTTTCGAAAATGGTTAACTGGAAAGTAGGACAGTTTTTGATGGTTTACCTTTGAAGTTGAATCTATGCTGCATATGAAACAACTGCATGGACAACTTCTCTAAATTGCATAATGTCGCCACAGATAATAAAGTATGGTAGCCCGTTAATGCATAATTCTTGTATGAGTCTCAAAAATCAGATATTATCTCAAATATGCGCTAACATATTGAAACAAAAACAGCGTTCTGGGGTTGAAATATGTCCGTTCTATTGACTATTCATATTCCCTTATAATTTTGATTGCATATGTTTTAGCCTGACGCAATCAAAATTGTGTATTCTACGTAACAAGAAAAAAAGAAAGTTTTCTTTAGTCTCATTTGTATATGAGATGACTAAACAAGATCATCCCCCCCCCCCCCCCAAACAACTGATATCTGTTCTAAGATCACATTATCGCCAAAAGCGGTGAGATGTTTTTTTTACAATAAGGCTGCCATTTTGATAGGGCATGTTAACCTATTTTTGTAAACAATTCCGTAGACTTTTAAATGGCCGTACTATAATTCTGTTCGTATACAGTGGCACGCCCGATCGTCGACGTCGTAAAGCAGTTTTTAATTCCCATGCGAAATAGAGACTTTAAGCGGCATTGAATTTGACATGACTGTCTAAAATATATTCGCTTGAAAAGAGTCGGATTCAGATTTGTAATAAGAACCACTGATAAATGTTTATGCAGTGTAGGTTTTACTAAATGACCAATTTAAATGTAAATTCTGTGAACAATAAAACGCGAGGAAGAGGTATTATAAAATGCGGAGTCCCGCAGGTATCTATTTTAGGACCATTGCTATTTTTAATATTTAAAAATGATTGGCCACTGTCATTTTTCTCATGCATACGTTCCATTTGTTTATACCCATATTTGTTTGTTGATAGCTGTTGATATTGCAAGATTAATGGAAGGTCTCGTGATCTAACTAAACAAGCAACCCTCTCTTAATAAAGATGCGTTAGATTATTGAATTGAGATTAAGGAACTTACTTACTTATTACTCACTCACTCACTCACTTAATTCGTTTTCATTAAAACTTAATGGCAACTAGTTTCAGTATCTATTCATATAAAACAATACTATGGTTATGTCAAATTTCTGCAATCCGGTTACCACGTTGCTTAGTAGATATTGGAATAGATGTCTTTCTATCAAAATACTGATAAAACCAATATCCCTTTCGAAATGAAGTTCTAACAAAACTTTTTTTTTTTCAAAATAACTCATTTAATAGTTTCACTTACTCACAGTCATTGTTTTACGAACCAGGTTTGCAAATAGATCTAAAATATCTTGGTATCTCTTAAACAGATTCTTGTGTATTGTAAAGATGGCGAAAAGCCTGTCGCTAGGATAGAAATATTATTGGATGACACGTATGTGTTATAGTTTTGCATCGTTTGAGCTACTAAGAGCAATTCGAAATTAGCTCGTGTATAAAGAGCAATATATATAAAAGGCAACCTACAAAGAATTGAGATTCTTGAAAATATAGTTATAGAATTACATTTTTGAAATTATTGAGCTACTAAGATAACAAATTCAGATGTTTATATAAAAGGCAATGAATTTAAAAGGCAGTCTATAAAAATATATTTTATTTCTTTTTTGGTTTGAGATGTTCTGTAAATATAATTATGGATTTATGTTGTTGTTTTTTGTAGTTACGGAGCAACTAAGATAAAGCTAAAATTGAAGCAGGTGTATAAAAAGGGATTTTAAAATAAACCTCAAACTATAAAGAAACAGTTGTATTCTCAATTACGATGCTGTATAAATGTAATTATCGATACATTGGTGTGACGGTCAGCTTAAAATAAGCCCAAATTAAGTATATGGATTGTAAAAGTATTTTGTCGGCGTATTCACAAAATGTATTGTTATTTAATGTTTTGCCTCATTAAATTATAAATATATCTTCATATTTAGGATTAATTACACTGCTGTTGTGTATATGTGCATGTAAATAATGTAGAAAAGCGAAGTGATATACTTATGTGGTGCTCCTTAGTCCATCACAATTATGTTTTTCAAAGGATCATATTTTCTTTGATACAACTCATACTTTTATGAACTGGTTGAGTCCTCATTACTTTTACCTGTTTAGTTTGCGTTTGTTGTTGGGTATATTTTGTAACGGCATTTATGTGAAAACAAATACATGTTCCATTTTACTTACAGTAAAATGGTCGATGCTTTTACTAGCTTTACAAACTTTTTGTAAGGAAAAAAATGCTTATATGCAAACTATAAAATAAAAATGTAACAACCAAATACAAATAAACTATTTAAGCATGAAAGCTGAACAAAAAGTATAAAAAAATGAAAAAATAAAAAGGAAATAAATAAAACAAACAAACAAAAATAAAAAACTATCATGGGGATATCTATTGTAGATTTCTTTATTACATGTTACAGCAGAATAGCATACTGAAAAATTTGAAAAATTATCCCTTAACTTAATTTTTCTTTTCATGAAATATGCAATCACCACCGGATGATGACTCGAAGAGCAGTTGAAATAGTTTTTTAATGTCAAAACTCGATTTTATATTTCGTGC
The DNA here is from genome assembly GCA_963580285.1 of Lucinisca nassula. Lineage (NCBI taxonomy): Eukaryota > Metazoa > Mollusca > Bivalvia > Lucinida > Lucinidae > Lucinisca > Lucinisca nassula. The sequence continues at coordinate 36,214,465 of OY757015.1, read as the reverse complement.
TTTTTGTCTTATATTGAAAAAGTGACACGTTCAAATGACTTTTATACAATGCTTTTCGAGGCTAATTCAAAACACCCAAAACGGTAAAAGATATTGCCAGACATATATTTAATGGGTCCGGAGCCTGATGAACATAGTGTTATTTACCGAGGGGCAAATATATCGCTGTACTGCTGTAGGCTAAATGGGTTTGTTGGTGTTGGTATTATAAATGGTGTTATAATATGTATTACTTATTCCTTTTTAATTTTCAGCCGAGATGTTTAAAACTTTCACAGGAAACTGTCGTCTTCTATTTGCAGAACATGCACCAGTATATATTACCAGTAAGCAGAATAAATGCCATTTATAATCCTGTTTGCGTTATTTACAACATTTACAACACGTTGAAGTCACTTTAGTAATTCTAATAACAAAACGGCTTTCCATACAAAAAGCATTTTAATGCCAATTCGCAAACCGCAACGGCTGTCCATACAGTGGTTTTGAATTGCCTATAGTTTAAGCATTTTATATGTAAAAAAAATCAGCTGTCCTACTTTCCAGGTAAGAATCCATGGCTTTTAATCGAGATAGGCAAAATGGGGCTACAGCCTATCTAAATATTTTCTGGGCAGGCTTACATCGGTTAATATATACAGTGCACGTTTTTTCTTCTAAAACCGACAACTGCCCTTCTTGATTCAGCGGAAGGAAGAAAATAAACTGAGGATGAGAAACGCGACATAAAATTCATCACGAAAACATGCATATATAGTTTTGACCCCCTTGAACCCCACTTTTATAAAGTAAAACTGGGGTTTCCGGGGGTAAACCTTATTTTTCTTATTTCTGCTCTAAAATATAGATTGTGGGTATTCGCTAGAATCGCCTCGATGAGGCGGTTCTAACGAGTACCACAATCTATATTTTGAGCAGAAACAAGAAAAATATCACAATTTTTCATCAAAAATTTTCATTTTTTTCGGCGATAAAGGTGACAGTGTATTTGTATAGGCGTGTTTGCGTAATGTAACTGAAAGTTTCGGGGTTTATCTCGAGCTCTAGAAAGATAAACAAACTAGTTTTTATCTTTCCGACCTATTTATTTACAAAGTTCAATTTTCCGTGTGTCCGTACCAGTCGCCCCCGACCGATACCCTACATTTTCGGTTTTACTCAAATTTGCCATTTGCTCTGGTACCTATAAAGGCCCACTATATTACTACTAATCACGACCGGGGGACCCCGCGTAGACCATATCGACTTCATTTTCGAAAAAAATGAATATACACAATAACCTCATTATAACACGGTTCGTTACAGCGCGGTTATGGATAAAACACGGTTTCAAGATGGATCCCAAAAATGTATAGATTGTATAGAAAAATGACCATAAATGGTCATTTTTCCATATAATCTATACATTTTGTTTGGATATACGAGCGTAACACGGTTGTTTAACTAACACGGTTTCTGCTTTGGATCCCATTAATAGTGTTATAAAGAGGTTGTGCTGCACTGACGTTTTAGAGACAACAGAAGTCCTATGTGTATGACCCAGTTCACTACATAGAAGTGAAGGTAATGATCAGGAATCACACCACTCATAAGAGACACCAAAGGGAAAGAAACACAAACATGAAATAACTAGAGCCTAATGGAAACACCAATAGCGGAAAGCCAAAAGGGGACAGTTATTTTCCCACAAAATGGCCAATTGGCTATCAAAAAAGATACAGTCCACACACACACACACACACACACACACACACACACACACACACACACACACACACACACACACACACACCATAACAAAAATAAACAGCCACAGAAGAACCGCCCCGGAACGGTCAGTGAAAGTTTTTTTGTTGTTGTTTTTTTTTTTTTTGTTTGTTTTGTTTTGTTTTTTTCACTGGGTAGCGTAAATCGATTTTACGCGGCCCCACCTCCGTCCCGATTTAGACAAATACAGGCGAACTTCAATGGCTCGAACACCTTTGGGACAACTAAAATCTGTTCGAGACAGTGGTAGTTCGAGCCACTGAGGATTACTGCCAAGAGGCGTAACGGGGTTAATTTTGGGACATCTTTTTGGTGTTTTATAATAAAAATGTATGCTGTGTGTACTCATTAGAATCGCCTCATCGCCGCAACTTCTTATGTAGAGGAATTCTTTGTGGACTCAAAAACGGGTTCGACACAGCCATGGTAAACGAACCATGGCTGTTCGGGCCATCGAAGTTCTACTATATTTCGTAACTGAAACATTCAGACCAACAATGAAGGCCCCAAGGCCCCAATTTCATGTTTTTTGTTTTTCATTTTGCATACATTAACCCTTATCTTGCTATTCACGACAACCCATATCTTTGCAAACAGTGTAGAACCAGATCAGATGGCTTCTAAAGAAGCCATCTGATCAGGATCTACACTGTTTGGCATTCAGTTCATGAATTTGTGGCAATAAATTACATCAAGTAATTTGATTGGTTGATAGACAGAAATGGGTGTGGCTTAAATGAATATTCAGCAAGAGAAGGGTTAAGGGTTGAGTGTAACTATCTGAACCAAACTGAACTTTGAAGGACTGAACGCATTAGATAGATCACAGCTAATTAGACAAATCACTGTTCTGTTGACAAATTTATAAATTACTCATTGCTTCTTTGTTTATAAATAATTTGTCAATTAGATGAGTCAGTAGACGTTTCGTTGCAAGATAAAATAACCCTTTTTGTACCACCTATGTATCGTATATAGCAAGAGTCCATTTTAAAATTTAGGGATGTCAGGTTGTGTTTTCTTCAAAAACTATTTGGAAATTGGATGAAAATTTTGTAAACAGTGTAGGCCCTGATCAGACGTTCTGCGGCGTATGATCTGGGCCTGCACTGTTTGTCAACTACCCGTTTTGGGGGTTTCCAGTACAAAATGGGTTAATGAAAGTTTGTATGCTGTCAGCATGAATGGATTGTGGTTTTGCGGTTTTATTTTACAGTCGTATCTTAGCGCTCATTGCATCAATATATTGTCTTGCCAGTGACGTTGAAATCTCTATAGTGCAGGGATGACTCACGTTGTTAAACGTTCAAAACGTTGCATTGTACGTAATCTCCACCATTTTTGAAGTAACTTACTATTTCGCTTTCTTCAAAATTGAACCGGCCCCGATAGCTCAGTTGGTAGAGTGTCCGCTCCGGGGAACGGGAGGTCACGGGTTCGATCCCGGGCCGCGACATACCAAAGTCGTTAAAACTGGTACTAGCTGCTCCTCGCTTGGCACTCAGATTTACGGGGTAGAGCTAGGACTGGTCGACCCAGTGTCAGGATAATGTGACTGGGTGTGGTATCATGTAATGTGTCTGGGACATGATACTTCAGTGTGGCAGCACTATAAAAGTGAGCATTGAGCTCCCTGTCGCAACCAGACACCGTCGTGATATGACTGAAAAATTGTTGAAAGCGACGTTAAACCCGAATTCACACACACACACACACACACACACACACTTCAAAATTGATGGGTGAAAGTGAGAAACGAATTCCTTCCCTTAAGAGAATACATCAAACTATTTTTACCCATTTATGCTCCCTGAATCGGACACGACGGCGCGCATCCGGCCTCCGCACATCGGGTCTTGAAGAAATAGATGGGCTGCAAAATGCTTCCACGCAAAGCTGAAACCGACCGGACGCGAGTACTGGTAAACCGCTTGGAGTAGCTAAGTCTGCCCAGGCGAAGCGGTGCGAGTCGGTCCGTCCATGCTTATAAACCCTTTTGGTTTCTTCGGGCTACAGGGCTTGAGATGTCATTTAATCTAACTGTCGCGTAATGGAAGCAGCGTCTCCAAAATGACCTATACAGTGTTGGCGGGGACGTTAAACCTCAAATCAAACAAACAAAGCATTGTACGCGAGTAACCCATACAGTGCCTTGCCCCTGCCCATCAGGGCGTGGAGAAATTGACAACTGCTCTTCTTGAATCAGCGGAAGGGAGAAAATGACCGCAGAAAAGATTTCATGATCAATCTCCACCAAAGAATGTTGCCAACCGCGGCAGGTATCGAACCCGCGTCCTGCTGACGCGCATCCGACTGAGCCGCAAATAGTAGAACCTATATTTACAATTTTAAGAGAGTTATCGTCCATGAATGTCAACTTCCGGAAAAAAAAATAAAATGAAGAACATAATTAATACAGATAGGTTGCATTTGATTTTTGTTTTTTATTTAGTTTTGTTTTGGTCTTTTCACACTTGCGTAAACATTTACCCATAAATGAAAGTTTATGTTAAAAGACTTTTTACGCTATGACAGTTTGCAGTTTACGCCATCAGGCGCACCTTCCAGACAGATGCTATGACGATAGACTTCGCTGATCACAAACGCCAAACATGTAACACGCCTATATAGTCTTCACCTCCTTGATTTGTTTGTTTGATTTGAGGTTTAACGTCCCCGTCAACACTGTAAAGGTCATTTTGGAGACGTTGCGTCCAATTTTGTGCGACTTTTACCAAACATTGAGATGAAATGACATCTCAAGTCCTGTCGCCCAATGAAACCAATAGGGTTTATTAGCATGGACGGTCCGCCTCGCACCGCGATTCCTGGACAGGCTTAGATCCTCTAAGCGGTTTACCAGTACTAGTGTGCGGGCCAGATTCAGCTCTGCGTGGAAGCATCATGCAGCCCTTATATTTCTTCAAGCCCCTATGGGCGGGGGCCGTCACCTCCTTGAACCCCACTTTTATAAACTGGGGTTCACATGGGTAAACCTTATTTGTCTTATTCTTGCTATAAATATAGATTGTGGGTACACGTTAGAACCGCCTCGGTGAGACCGAGGCGGTTCGAACGTGCACTCACAATTTATATTTTGAGCAGAAATCAGAAAAAAATATCACAATTTATTCATCGTAAAATTTTCGATTTTCGGCAGTAAAATTTACAATGTGTTTGTGCAGAAATGTTTTCGTAATGATCAGGTAACTGAGGTAATTACGAGTAGCAGAGTTTCACACAGAATACAGTAAAACTTCGCTGGCTCGAACACCGATGACTCGTTTACCATGGCTGAGTCGAACCCGTTCTTGTGTCCCTAGGGAATTTCTGTACATAAGAAATAGGGAGGGTAAAAAATAGGATATTTTCGTCTTTTATCTTTCAAATGTATACTGTGTGTACTCATTAGAATCGCCTCGATGAGGCGATTCTAATGAGTACACACAGCATACATTTTGTGTAATAGAACACAGAAAAGATGTCCTAAGTATGTCGTTATGCCTCCTGGCATTAGCCCTCAGTGGTTCGAACTACCCCTGTCTCGAACAGATTTTCATGGTCCCAAAGGTGTTCGAGCCATTGAAGTTTGACTGTATATTCATTTGCTTGGACTGGGGTTTTACGTCCCCGTCAACACTATTTAGGTCATTTGGGGACATCGCTTTCGATTTTGTAGGACTTTAACCCGATATTGAGATTAAATGACATCTAAAGTCCTATTGCACCGAAAAATTGCTACGGTGTAAGGAGCGGTCCGACCAGCACCCCTTTTCCTGGACAGTCTTAGACCTTACAAGCGATTTACAAGTATTCAACGTCGGTCGGATTCTCGTTTTCAGCTCTGCGCGGAAGCCCCATGCAGCCCAATATATTTCTCCAAACCAGAGCGGGGGCGCTTTTCATTTGCTCTACGAACTTCAATTGTTGGAACACCTTTGGGACAACAAAATCTGTTCGAGATAGGGATAGTTCGAGCCACTGAGGGCTACTGTCAGGAAAAATAACAGGGTTAAGTTTGCGACTTCTTTTCTGTCTTCTATAATAAAAATGTATGTTGTGTGTGTTCATTAGAATCGCCTCATCGAGGCGATTCTAATGTGTACACACAGCATACATTTACAAGGTAAAAACAAGGTAAAAGTCGAAAATCTCCTTAAATATCCCGCACTATTTCTTATGTATAGGAATTCCCGATGGACTCAAAAACGGGTTTGACTCAGCCATGGTAAACGAGCCATCGGTGTTTGAGCCATTGAAGTTCTACTGTATTTGCACGAATAAAAGTATATGTAAAAAGGACAATTTACGCTATGACAGATTGTTGTCTGCGCCATCAGACGCCTACCAGACATGCATAATGCCCTGACGAGATAACATACGTCATATGACAGTTTGTATCTACGCCATCAGACGCCTACTAGACATGCATAATGCTCTGACAAGATCACATACGTCATATGACAGTTTGTATCTACGCCATCAGACGCCTACTAGACATGCATAATGCTCTGACGAGATCACATACGTCATATGACAGTTTGTATCTACGCCATCAGTCGCCTACCAGACATGCATAATGCTCTGACGAGATCACATACGTCATATGACAGTTTGTATCTACGCCATCAGTCGCCTACCAGACATGCATAATGCTCTGACGAGATCACATACGTCATATGACAGTTTGTATCTACGCCATCAGTCGCCTACCAGACATGCATAATGCTCTGACGAGATCACATACGTCATATGACAGTTTGTATCTACGCCATCAGTCGCCTACCAGACATGCATAATGCTCTGACGAGATCACATACGTCATATGACAGTTTGTATCTACGCCATCAGTCGCCTACCAGACATGCATAATGCTCTGACGAGATCACATACGTCATATGACAGTTTGTATCTACGCCATCAGTCGCCTACCAGACATGCATAATGCTCTGACGAGATCACATACGTCATATGACAGTTTGTATCTACGCCATCAGTCGCCTACCAGACATGCATAATGCTCTGACGAGATCACATACGTCATATGACAGTTTGTATCTACGCCATCAGTCGCCTACCAGACATGCATAATGCTCTGACGAGATCACATACGTCATATGACAGTTTGTATCTACGCTTTTAGAGGCCTACTAAGACGACAGACAAACCAAAAGTTGGTTTGTTTGCTTGATTTGAGGTTTAACATCCCCGTCAACACTGCAAATGTCATTTTGGAGACGTTGCTTCCAATTTTTTGGGACTTTTACCCTACATCGTGACAAAATGACATCTGAAGCCCTTCCGCCCAATGAAACCAATAGGATTTATAAAAAAGGACGGTCCGACCTGCACCGCTTTGCCTGGCATGCTTAGATCCTCTAAGCGGTTTACCAGTACTCGTGTGCAGGTCGGTGTCAGCTCTGCGTGGAAGCATCATGCAGCCCATCTATTTCTTCAAGCCCCGATGGACGGGGACAATGGTGACATACGTCATACGACAATTTGTTATCTAGGCCATCAGACGCCTGCTAGCCAGATGGTATGACGATACACAAACCAATGACCTCGGTCAAGATGGAATCAGGGCACAACAAAAGAAACAAGCCGAGATCGATTAAGCGAAGATCAGTATTCACAGGCTGCATTGTTTGTTTGATTTGAGGTTTAACGTCCCCTTCAACACTGTACATGGGCCCGCCCATCGGGGCTTGAAGAAATAGATGTCCTACATGATGCTTCCACGCAGAGCTGTAACCGACCCGCACACGAGTACTGGTAAACCGCTTAGTGGAACTAAGCCTGCCCAGGTGAAGCGGTACGCGTCGGATCGTCCATGCTTATAAACCCAATTGATTTCATTGGGCGGCAGGGCTTGAGAAGTCATTTCATCTCAATGTCGGGTAAAAGTCCCACAAAATTGGAAGCAGCGTCTCCAAAATAACCTAAATAGTGTTGGCGGGGACGTTAAACCCCACTTTTGGATGAGTCTTTAAACCGAGGTCCCTTAGCTGTTGGTGGGACGTCAATTTCAAACACTCACTCACTCAAACGAACAAACTAATAATGGTCTCGGTCAAGATCGAATCAGAGCACAACAAAAGATACAACGAATACCAACAATCTATATTTTAAGCAGAAATAAGAAAAATATCACAATTTTTTTCATCTTAAAATTTTCATTTTTTTTCGGCGATAAAGGGTACAAAGTGTTTATACAGGCGTGTTTTTGTAATGGGCAATTTTCGCAATGACAGTTTGTTGTCTACGCCACCAGACGCCTACTGGACAGATGCTATGCAGACGTTGCTTCCAATTTTGTGAGACTTTTACCCGACATTGAGATGAAATGACATCTTAAGCCTTGTCGCCTAATGAAACTAATATAGGTTTATAAGCATGGGAGTATCGACTTGTACCGCTTTGCCTTTCTAAGCGGTTTACCATTACTCGTGTGCGGCCCATCTATTTCTTCAAACCCCGACAGGCGGGGGTGGGGGTGGGGGCGTATAAATGAGAGTCATCCCGGTAGCAAATGGTCATTTTATTCTTATTCCTGTGACTTTGCGTTTTGCGTTGACACAGAACGCGGCATCTGATCAAGGTCTACATTGTTTGCTTAAAATACAGGAATGAAGGTTTAAACAAAACGAGGCTCGGTGGCCTAGTGGATAAGAGCGCTGGCTTTTAATCACTAGGTCTCTCAGCGCTGAGGTTCGAGCCTCGCTCGGGTTACATGTGAGACGCCGTGTTCTGCGACGCAAGGTCAGTGGATTTTCTCCGGGTACTCCGGTTTTCGCTCATCTCTGTTTAACGATTTGCTCGAAATAAGTGAAATAATCTTGAAAGGGCGGTAAAACCAAATAAAAATGGGTTAAACGAAATGTAAACAGTCTAAGCCACCGTTCAAGACTATAAAAATCTGATATGGGGTCCTGTTGTAGATCAGCGTTTCCAACCCGAGGGATGACCGTGCTGAGCGGAACCGAGGCTACACCGAGGTTCCGCTCAGCACGGTCATCCCGAGGGTTGGAAAAGCCCATCTACAACAGAACCCCGTATTGGATTCTTTTTCTTGCACAACACCTCCGGTTAGTTTTGACAGCTCGCACATGTATATTGTTTACAAAATAAAAGTAGTGCGGAAGTAGTTCCGGCAGTTGAATAGAATTGAAGCGCATTTATGTTAGTTGCCTGGGTCGGAACACCAGGGTCAGAACATAAATTTCTATCCCAGGGTAAAATCACGGGTTTCCTTGTCTGGTGTGCAAGAAAAATCTTTCCAGCCTATTCTCAGAGACTGCCGACCCACCAAACCTGGCACTGCTCTGATATTGATAATTCACTGGCCAATGACATTCTAAGGGGGTTAGTCAGTAAATAACCAGCGTATCCCGTGTCTATTTGACCTAGACAACCAAAATTCTCATGCATGGTTTCAATTCATGTTGTAGGCATGAGGGCAAAATTGCACCCTTATCGCGTCATATTATCAAGTTTTTCGTCAAAAGCTGAGTACCGTGCTGTAATTCGGTACTTGTATCTGTCAGGAAATAAATTGCGAGTTGACCGATTGGTCTTCTGCACCATCGTATGCACAAGATAAATTCGGGAGATTCAAACGCGGTAGAACGTCTTTATAAGAAGAAACCAGGCCCCGAGTTTATAAATATGTTCATGTTCAACTGACTTGAGCATGAGATTTGTAATGCTCACACATTTTTAAATGCCAACAATTGTTGGCATTTTAAAATGTGTAAACGGGACAAATAACATTCTCTGCTATCTGAGAAAGTAAAATCGCCCAACTTCTTAGTATTTTAATTTTTATGAGCACCACAAGTTTCATGATCAGCTGAGTTGAGCATGAAACAAGTTTTATAACCTCCGGGCCAGGTCTGGACGCCCATCAGATGCCACCGATGAAGAAATGTGTAGCAAAGTACGGGGTCAAGGGTACTCTGATAGGCGAATTAACATGGAAGAAATAGCGAATGCATTACACATTCCACATGGTAAGGTTTTAACAATTTTACATGACCGCAGGGGTTTGCGCGAGCTAACAGCCCGTTGGGTCCCAAAATCCCTTAGCGACGAGCAAATGGCTACCAGAGCATCAGTGTGCAGCGCATTGTTGAAGCGGTTCTGGTCAAAGGAAGGTGATTTTCTTTCACGCCTGGTGACTGTAGATGAGACCTAGGTCCATTCTTATGAGTCAGAATAAAACTCAAAGTCGCCGGTGGCTGGGTCGGGGTCGCCGAGGCCAAAGAAGTTCAAAACGCAACTCTCTGCTGGCAAGGTGATGGCAACTGTATTTTGGAAAGCACAAGGCGTTATTATGTTGGATTGTCTTGCAAAGAAAAGTAGAATAGCAGGTGCATATTATGCAACCAACTGAGAACTGCGATCCGTGAAAAACGCCGAGGTAAACTCTCCAAAAGGATTCTGCTCCAACAGGACAATACAAGAATCCACACTTGCAAAATTGCAATGGATGTTGTTGAGCGGAATGGGTAAGAGCTAATACCACACCCCGCCTATTCTCCGGATTTAGCTCTTAGTGACTATTTCCTATTCCCAAGTCCGTGGAAGTCATTCCTAATTCAACGAAGAAGTCGTGGCGGCAGTTGAGGAGTGGGTCGGAGACAAGGACCCTGACTTCTTCAGTTCCGGGCTGATTGGACAAGAACAGATATCATTCAAGAGGGCAATTACATCGAAAAAGAAGAGATCGATCTCACCCTGAAATAAGTGCGGAACCCGGGAAGGGACATGAATTTTTTTAATATGTTGTGCGAACAAGATATTAAGTTGTGCGAACAAGATATTATCTTGTGCGGACAAGATAATATGTTGTGCGCACAACATATTATCTTGTTTGCACAACATAGATCTTAGGAAGTTGTGCGAACAAGATTTTATCTTGTGCGGGCAAGATATTATCTTGTTCGCACAAAATATGATCTTGTGCGCAATATCTTGTGCGAACAAGATATTAAGTTGTGCGAACAAGATAATATCTTGTCTGCACAAGATCTATGTTGTGCAGACAAGGTAGTATCTTGTGCGGACAAGATAATATATTGTTCGCACAACTTAATATCTTGTGCGGACAAGATAAAATCTTGTCTGCATAAGATATGTTGTCCGCACAAGATAATATCTTGTCCGCACAAGATAATATATTGTGCGCACAAGATATGTTGTCCGAACAAGATAATATCTTGTCCGCACAAGATATTATCTTGTGCGCACAGCTTATAAAATAAAAAAAAAATCATGTCCCTTCCCGGGTTCCGTGAATAAGGCAGGCTGTTTTTTTTATTATTGACTGGCCCTCGTAATAGCCAACACGATGACCATTAAAACGTGATCAAAGGATATTGAACTGTAGGGAACTTGACAATGACATTCGAATATGAAACACGTTGAAATGATCAACGTGATGGAATGGGCAGTGAACTATACTACCCAAAACATGCTATGCATCCAAACTTTGATAGCGTGTGAATGAGCCAGGTAATGGACACAAGGACACTTACCTACCAACCGGCGTCGGCAACATTCTTTCGTGGAGATTAATTATGAAATCTTTTCTACGATCATTCTCCCGCTTTAGGGAAGTTGTCAGTCTCTGGCAAAATAATGTGCTCTGTACTGGTTATGTTTGCTTGTTTGATTTGATGTTTATCGTCCCCGTCAACACTATATAGGTCATTTTGGAGACGGTGCTTCCAATTTTGTGGAACTTTTACCCGACATGGAGATGAAATGACATCTCAAGACCTGTCGTCCAATGAAACCAATAACGTTTATAAACATGGGCGGTTCGACTCGCACTGATTTGCCTTGGCAGGCTTAGATAACTGTACTGGTTAACCGTTTACGTATTGGCCTGTCAGGAAAAGTTTGGTTACTTATTGACCGGCTCAATATGATTAAAATAGTGATGTCTGGACCGTTAAATACACACAAAAAGGTGTGTGGGTGACCAGTAATGGCTAAGGCAACACTGCGCATAAACACAGTCTTTCCAGAGCCTTTGCGGTAGCAGACATATAAAAGAGACATTGAAAACGTAAATGTTAGAAGACACATAAACTCAGTTTATAGACTTGACGTTTTGTTCCCTTAGGCTTCTTCCAAAGATGGCAACTTCTAATTGAATAATCATTCCGCCTTGGCCGTTGGTAAGTTCATTCATACGCATTCGAAATAATTCCTTAAAACAAACATTTTGATGGCATTTTTAATATTTCGATGGCCTAGTTGGAATTATAAGGAATGAATTGTCACTTTTGTGGATTTTATCGATGTGCAAACTCCGGCGAATTCGCCGGAGTTACACATCGATAAAATCCACATTCGGCTTCATGCAGTTTGAGAGTGATTCGCCGGAGTTTGCACATCGATAAAATCCACAAAAATGACATTCATTCCTATAATATTACTTTTTCAAATACAATTACTTAGCTCTAACTTCCTTCCAGTAAATTCTTGAAGGCCGAATATAAAATTTCGAGTTGTGGTGGCATTAATGACGATGGTATCTGACATCAAATATAGGTATCCAAATCGTTGCTGTTTTTGCTCAAGATATTTTTTGTCGCTTTAAAAAAAATGAAAGCCGGTTTTAGACTGTTTCAATAGCCTTCACATATTGTTTCGAAACATGTAGCTTTCTAAATATCTTGACATGGAAATTTCCGATGACCAATATGCCCCCGCTCATAGGGGCTTGAAGAAATATATGGGCTGCATGATGCTTCCACGCAGAGCTGAATCCGGCCCGCACACCAGTACTGGTAAACCGCTTAGAGGATCTAAGCCTGTCCAGGAATCGCGGTGCGAGGCGGACCGTCCATGCTAATAAACCCTATTGGTTTCATTGGGCGACAGGGCTTGAGATGTCATTTCATCTCAATGTCGGGTGAAAGTCCCAAAAAATTGGAAGCAACGTCTCCAAAATCACCTTTACAATGTTGACGGGGACGTTAAACCTAAAATCAACCAACCAACCGATGACCAATGCTTAGCAGTTTTGAGTAATTTAGATATATCTTGACATGTACTTTAAGAGGCTTGGTGAACTTGAAGCAGCTGTGAAAAACAGTACAAAATAAAAGCACTGAGAGTACTGAAATCATGGGTTTGGCTTTGCAAATAGTGTAGACCCAGATCAGACGCCGCAGAACGTAAAACTGGGGTTTACATGGGTAAACCTTACTTTTTTATAGGCTATATAAAAGTGGGATTCAAGAGGGTCAAAATCATATAGGCGTGTTTTCGTGATGTCGGAGGCTATGACCATTTGGTGCGGTTGTTTTTGTAACGCGCTGTTCTAGTACAGTCTAAATGGGAGTAGTCATGTGCGTTAAGTTTGAAAATGAATCCCTTATATAAGAAAAGGTTGGGCTTTTTAGGCACTCTATTACTTTGTTATGATGGAAAGCATACATAATGGGTACATGAATTGCTTACACACATTAGAATCGCCTCATCGAGGAGATTCTAACCCATCACATGAACAAGTCCGTGAAATGAATACCCACCTAAACCCTACTTTATATAGAGAAAACTGGGGTTTAGGGGGTATATTTATTTTTCTTATTTCTGCTCCAAAGCTTAGGTTGTGGGAACTCGTTAGAACCGCCTCCATGAGGCGGTTCTAACGAGCACCCAAAATCTATAATATCAGGGATTTTCATCAGAAAAGTAGCCATTTTGGAGATGTGAAAAAAACGCACTATGTCAAACGGGTGTGATACCGTAATGGAATGCCACTAATCTTTGGTCGACAGAGAAAAATGTTATCTGGTATTTTAATGGACGGGCCTCCGTGGCCGATTGGGTTTTTGTTTGTTTGTTTGTTTGTAATGGAGCTTAACGACCCAGTCAACACTATTTTAGGTCATGTTTGAGCCGGTCAGTTTACCCATCCACACTTTTCCTGGACATGCTTATGCGTAAGCGGTTAACCAGTACAATGCACATTCTTTCGCCAGAAACTGACAACTGCCCTTCTTGTATCAGCGGAAGGGAGAGAATATCCGTAGAAAAGAGTTCATGATCTTTCGTGGAAAGAATGTTGCCGACTCAGTTATGTATCGAACCCGCGCCCTCCTGATCACCAGTCAGACGCGCATCCGACTGAGCTACCGAGGCCGGCAATATAAGAAAAGATTGGGGGGTTTAGTCATTTTCTTTTCTTCATTTTCTTTTCTTTTGCTTATTTTGGTGGAAAGCATACACAATGGGTACAAAGATTGATTACACATATTAGAACCGCCTCATCGAGGAGGTTCTAACGGGTGTTACTAATCTTTGATTGACAGAAAAAAATGTTATCTGGTATTTTAATGGAAGAACCTCAGTGGCTTAATGGGTAAGAGCGCTGACTCTTAATCATTAGGACTCTTACCACTGTGGCTTTTCTCCGGCGGGTAATCCGGTCCCCCCCCCACCCCACCCCACCCACCCCTCATAATCTTGAAAAGGGCAATAAAACCTAAACGCGAAAACATATTCCGTATTTTAATTAGCCACGATATTTTATATTGTACAGTTTGTTTTTGTTGTTTTTAAGAAGCCTTTGTAGTGTAGCGGTAGCGCTACTCACCTTGTTAACCAGGGGTCTCAGGATCAATCCCGGGCTTCTACAGACTTTCGGATGAGTCTTTAAACCGATGTCCCGTCTCCGTATGGCCTTAGCTGTTGGTAGAACGTAAAACTCAAACTCTCACTCACTCACAGGATTTTCATCCTCATGTTTGCTGAGAACATTTTCTTGAGCCTTTCGACAACACCTCCAAGTGATTCAGTGCCTACCTACATAACTCTAAAAGGCCCCCGCCCATAGGGGCTTGAAGAAATATGTGGGCTGCATGATGCTTCCACGCAGAGCTGAATCCGGTCCGCACACTAGTACTGGTAAACCGCATAGAGGATCTAAGCCTGTCCAGGAACCGCGGTGCGAGGCGGACCGTCCATGCTAATAAACCCTATTGGTTTCATTGGACGACAGGGCTTGAGATATCATTTCATCTCAATGTCGGCTAAAAGTCCCACAAAATTGGAAACAACGTCTCCAAAATGACCTTTATAGTGTTGACGGGGACGTAAAACCTCAAATCAAACAAACAAAAACACATAACTGCAAAACGTTATTTTTATGGGAATTTGTGATCTTTTATAAAGACTCTAAACACAGAATGTATGTGCTCGTTAGAACCGCCTCATTATGGCGGTTCTAACGAGTAGCCACAATCTATATGTTGGAACAAAATAAGAAAAAATAATGTTTTACCCGTATAAACCACAGTTTCCTGTATATAGTCGAACAACAGTGACACGAACAGTAAGGGTTGCATGAATATTAGTTCGAAACATACTTAGTTTGCGCCAGTGAAGTTTAGCCAGAGCGCCATGTCAGTAGGCAAAATGGAGATATATTTTCGATTTTCTTTAAGCTAGAGGTATGTCGTGTGCACTCATTAGAATCGCCTCGGTGAGGCGATTCTAATGAGTACACACAACATACTTTTAAGCTATAAATAAGAAAATCATCCCAAATATATTTGGTTTGCAGAAATGGAAAATTTCCCAAAGTCTCAATAACGAAACGCCTGGCCGTATCTAGTATATCATCAATACCAAAAAAAAAAAAAAAAATCTGCAAATGCAAATTTTAACATGCCCGTCAAAAATATTCCCAAATTATACTGGCTTGCTTTCTGTCTTTTTTTTAGCTCACCTGTCACGTAGTGACAAGGTGAGCTTTTGTGATCACATTTTGTCCGTCGTTCGTCGTGCGTCCGTCCGTGCGTGCGTGCGTGCGTCCGTCCGTCCGTGCGTCCGTGCGTCCGTAAACATTTTCAAATAAGTATATCTCTAATACCCCATGGTCAATCTTGATCAAATTTCATGAGAAGCATCATCAGGTAGGGGGAAAGGCTGCATAAGGTTTTTGGGCTGATCAGATTGGAATTCTGGTTGCTATGGCAACATATAGCTCCCATAGACTTACAATGGGAAAAAATTAAAATATCTTCTTCTCTGAAACCACAGGGCCCAGAACTTAGATATTTAGCATGTAGCAACGGCCAGTGGTCACCTACATAAATCCAGCCAATCATGCCCCTGGGGTCCAAATTGGCCACGCCCCGGGACCCCTTCGCTCCCATAGACTCATAATGGAACAAAAAGCTTCAAAAATCTTCTTCTCGGAAACCATGGGGCCCAGAGCTTAGATATTTAGCATGTAGCAATGGCAAGTGGTCACCTACATAATTCCTGCCAATCATGCCCCTAGGGTCCAAATGGGCCACGTCCCGGGGCCCTTTAGCTCCTAATGACTCATAATGGAAAAAAAGCTTCAAAAATATTCTTCTCTGAAACCACAGGGCCCAGAGCTGAGATATTTGGCATGTAGCAAGGGCAAGTGGTCACCTACATAATTCCTGCCAATCATGCCCCTGGGGTCCAAATTGGCCTCGCCCCGGGACCCCTTAGCTCCCATAGACTCATAATGGAAAAAAAGCTTCAAAAATCTTCTTCTCTGAAACCACAGGGCCCAGAGCTTAGATATTTAGCATGTAGCAACGGCCAGTGGTCACCTACATAATTCCTGCCAATCATGCCCCTGGGTTCCAAATGGGCGACGCCCCGGGGCCTCTTCACTCCCATAAACTCATAATGGAACAAAAAGCTTCAAAAACCTTCTTCTCGGAAACCACAGGGCCCAGAGCTTAGATATTTAGCATGTAGCAACGGCAAGTGGTCACCTACATTATTCCTGCCAATCAGGCCCCTGGGTTCCAAATGGGCCATGCCCTGGGGCCCTATAGCTTCTATAGACGCATAATGGAAAAAAAGCTTAAAAAATCTTCTTCTCTGAAACCACAGGGCCCAGAGCTGAGATATTTGGCATGTAGCAACGGCAAGTGGTCACCTACATAAATCCTGCCAATCATGCACCTATGGTCCAAATGGGCCACGCCCTGGGGCCCCTTTGCTCCTATAGACTCATAATGGAAAAAAAAGCTTCAACAATCTTCTTCTCTGAAACCACAGGGCCCAGAGTTTAGATATTTAGTATGTAGCAACGGCAATTCGTCACCTACATAATTCCTGCCAATCATGCCCCTGGGTTCTAAATGGGCCACACGCCGGGGCCCCTTTGCTCCCATAGACTCATAATGGAAAAAAGCTTAAAAAAATCTTCTCTGAATCCACAGCGCCCAGAGCTTACATATATTTGGCACATAGCAATGGCAAGTGGTCACCTACATAATTCCTGCCAATCATGCCCCTGGGGTCCAAAAGGGCCACCCCCGGGGCCCCTTAGCTCCTATAGACTCATAATGGAAAAAATGCTTCAAAAATCGTCTTCTCTGAAACCACAGGGCCCAGAGCTAAGATATTTAGCATGTAGCAATGGAAAGTTGTCACCTACAATAATCCTGCCAATCATGCCCCTGGGGTCCAAATGGGCCACACCCTGGGACCCCCTTAGCCCCTGGGTTCCAAATGGGCCACACGCCG
Source organism: Lucinisca nassula (assembly GCA_963580285.1). Taxonomy (NCBI): domain Eukaryota; kingdom Metazoa; phylum Mollusca; class Bivalvia; order Lucinida; family Lucinidae; genus Lucinisca; species Lucinisca nassula. The sequence continues at coordinate 36,197,158 of OY757015.1, read as the reverse complement.
GGGCCCCTTTGCTCCCATAGACTCATAATGGAAAAAAGCTTTAAAAAATCTTCTCTGAATCCACAGCGCCCAGAGCTTAGATATTTAGCACATAGCAATGGCAAGTGGTCACCTACATAATTCCTGCCGATCATGCCCCTGGGGTCCAAAAGGGCCACCCCCGGGGCCCCTTAGCTCCTATAGACTCATAATGGAAAAAAAGCTTCAAAAATCTTCTTCTCTGAAACCACAGGGCCCAGAGCTAAGATATTTAGCATGTAGCAATGGAAAGTTGTCACCTACATTAATCCTGCCAATCATGCCCCTGGGGTGCAAATGGGCCACACCCTGGGACCCCCTTAGCTCCCATAGACTCATAATGGAAAAACAAACTTCAAAAATCTTCTTCTCTGAAACCACAGGGCCCAGAGCTTAGATATTTAGCATGTAGTAACGGCAAGTGGTCACCTACATATTTCCTGCTAATCATGCCCCTGAGGTTCCAAATGGGCCACACGCCGGGGCCCCTTTGCTCCCATAGACTCATAATGGAAAAAAGCATAAAGAAATCTTCTCTGAATCCACAGCGCCCAGAGCTTAGATATTTAGCACATAGCAATGGCAAGTGGTCACCTACATAATTCCTGCCGATCATGCCCCTGGGGTCCAAAAGGGCCACCCCCGGGGCCCCTTAGCTCCTATAGACTCATAATGGAAAAAAAGCTTCAAAAATCTTCTTCTCTGAAACCACAGGGCCCAGAGCTAAGATATTTAGCATGTAGCAATGGAAAGTTGTCACCTACATTAATCCTGCCAATCATGCCCCTGGGGTCCAAATGGGCCACACCCTGGGACCCCCTTAGCTCCCATAGACTCATAATGGAAAAACAAACTTCAAAAATCTTCTTCTCTGAAACCACAGGGCCCAGAGCTTAGATATTTAGCATGTAGTAACGGCAAGTGGTCACCTACATATTTCCTGCTAATCATGCCCCTGAGGTTCCAAATGGGCCACACCCTGGGGCCCCTTAGCTCCCATAGACTCATAATGGAAAAAAGCTTAAAAAATCTTCTTCTCAGAAACTGTGAAGCACAGTTAGTGTCTAGGAACATAAAATAGCCAGCTACATAAATCCTGATAACCCTGCCCCTGGGGTCAAAATTGGCCACACCAGAGCTCATCACCTCCAATAGACGTATAATGGAAAAAAACGTAAAAAATCTTCTATGAAACCATAAGGCCCAGAGCTTAGATTTTTAGTATGTAGCAACGTCAAGTGGCCACCTACATAAATCCTGCCAGTTATGCCCCTGGGATCCAAATTGGCCACACCCCAGGGCTCTTTAGCTTCCATAGACTTACAATTGGAGAAACTTCAAAAATCTTCTTCTCTGAAACCACAGGGCCCTTATAATAAAAAAAAAATAAAATAAAATGGGGAAAAAAATCTTCAAAAATCTTCTTCTCTGAAACCATAAGTCCCAGAGCTTAGGTATTTAGCATGTAGCAATGTCGAGTGGTCGCCTACATGAATCCTGCCAATCATGCCCCTGGGGTCCAAATCCTGTGGCCCCTTAACTCCAACAAACTTATAATGGGAAAAGGCTTCAAACATCTTCTTTGAAACCATGAAGTACAGACCTTAGTTATTTAGTTTATAGCAACACAAAATGGTCGCCTACATAAATCCTGCCAACCGTGCCCTTTGGGTCAAAATTGGCCAAGCCCCAGGGCTCATTAGCTCCAATAGACTTATACTGGAAAAAAACTTTAAAAAATCTTTTTCTCCAAAACCATAAGGCACAGATTTTGTTTGATTTGAGGTTTTGCATCCCCGTCAACACTGTATAGGTCATTTTTGGAGATGTTTCTTCCAATTTTGTGGGACTTTTACCCGACATTGGGATGAAATTACATCTCAAGCCCTGTCGCCCAATGAAACCAGTAGGGTTTATAAGCATGGACACCACTTTGCCTGAGCTTAGATACTTAGTATGTAGCAATGTCAAGTGGTCTCCTACACTATGATTTTCTGGTACACAGGTGAGCGATATAGGGCCATTGGGCCCTCTTGTTTATTTTTTTTTTATTTTATTTTTTATTTCAAACCCCTCAAAAAGTAGTCTCCGTCTATGTAGCAGGCAAAAACTACAGTACCTCACTTCCCCCCCCCCCCCGCCCCCCACCCCCCCCCCCCCCCACCCACAAACACACACACATACCGGGAGTTAAACTTCTAGCCATGTAATGATGTTCGCTGTAAAGCTGCGGTTCACAAATGGTGCGAGTTACACAACCTTTTTAACATGATAATAGCTCTCAGGGACCCAATGTCTGTGAGTCATTCCACAAAGAAATGTCAAAAACAAAAAAAATATAGTATGTGATAATTGACAAGATAGTACTTAAACGGCATTTTTTCTCAAGTTTTATCAATAGTTGAATACAGACTGTTTGATAACAAACAAACACAAAAAAAAAAGAAAATAAAAAAGAGGAACAAGAATTAAAGCGCATCACCCGGCATCATGTTTACGGAAGTGAAAAGCGGAAGGCTATGTTTGCTGCAGAAAAATGGCGCTAAAATCCCCGTTTTTGTAAGCGTACACAAAAAGTGCTTTGAACAATACGCCGTACTTTACAGGGACAAAAAGTACAGTTTGCCGCTTGGCTTTGTATCTCTGAAGAACTGCACTATTTTAAAAACAAACGAAAATGGGTGCCAGTTAAAAGTGACATACACTGATTTCGACGGAGCAGGACTAAGTTTTGAAGCGGAGTCTAGTACTGAAGCAAGTAAATGGGCGGATGTATTGCAGCCAAAAGAGCCATTGGTTACTGCGAAGAAGTTTTTACCATCACGGAGCTTTTCAGCAAAGCTGCCAACAGAACCACTTATGCCAACCGTTACAGAAATGAACGAAGATGAATGAAATCACCGGTGGGAAGTTACACTTTTCAATACGCAAGCACACATATATGAGCCCCGCCAAGCGAATTTGGGTCTTCGAGCATTCCGTCATGACAAATTTTAACTGCGCATGCCCAGCCATTCAGAGGGGCCAGGGATATGGCTTTCTGTCTGAAGGTTCCTCTTGATTCGCTGCTTGTATGAGCGAGCAGCGAAGGTTCTGGCGAGACTGCGCGGATGCGCAGGCTCGCCTGAACCTTCGCTGCTCGCATAGGCGATAAGTACCAAAATCGCTTGACGGGGCCCATATAGTTTTGACCCCCGTGAACTCCATTTGATATAGTAAAACTCGGGTTTATAGGAATAACCCTTATTTTTCTTATTTCTCCTCTAAAATATAGATTGTGGGTACTCGTTAGAACCGCCTCGATGAGGCGGTTCTAACGTGTACCCACAATCTATATTTTGAGCAGAAATAAAAAAAATCACATTTTTTTTTTCATCTTAAATTTTTCATTTTTACGGCCGTAAAATTTCTATGTATTTGTATAGGCGTGTTTTCATAATGTGTACACGTGGCAGGTCAAACATAAACTGGGCTGCACTTATAATGTGAGGCTTTCTAAAAGCCGGATTACATGTCACGTGACTTTACGTTGCTGCGGACGCTATTTTCTGGAACGCCTAACCCCTTCCCCACCCACATACGCACAGCTGTGAAGAGTAGAAATGCACAGTGAAATTCCACAATTAAGACCACCTAAAATTTAGACTTATTACTGCTTTAAAAAGCCTATTTAGAAGGATACAGTTATTCTTTCTTCGTGTTTTCTGCACACAATGTCCGCTGCTCAGGGACCACGTTAGGGTTAGTTCAAAAGTGGTCTTCAAGACCACTTTTGAACAGTCCCAAATGTGGTCTTAATATAGGAATTTTACTTTAGTTGTAACTAAAGTGGACACTTCCATGAAAGAACTGATCCACACTACCTAACCATATATGACTTTGAATGTTTGTATTGATAAGAAACCACGTACAGTTTAAATAGATGGGCTGCATGTTGCTTCCACGCAGAGCTGAAACCGACCCGCACACCAGTACTGGTAAACCGCATAGAGGATCTAAGCCTGCCCAGGCAAAGCGGTGCGAGTCGGCCCGTCCATGCTAATAAACCCTATTGGTTTCAATGGGCGGCAGGGCTTGAGATGTCATTTCATCTCAAGGTCGGGTAAAAGTCCCACAAAATTGGAAGCAACGTCTCCAAAATTACCTTTACAGTGTTGACGGGGGCGTTAAACCTCAAATCTAACAAATAAAAACAAACAGTTTAACCCTCGTCACATTTAATATTGACCAATGAATGCGGCGTTTGGTCGTGGTGGTCTAAATGGTTTGCAACAATACAGGAATTTAAAGTCTGAGTCCCCGCTCAGAAACCTTTTTGGCGACCTGCACTTAGAGTCAATCGACCCACCAGTGCCGTGTGTGCTTGAGTCTTTTCTGGAACTATGTGAAACATTCCCAAGAACTCTTTCGACTCAGCTACGGAAAATGAGGTATATGAGTTCGAGTCGTTGAAGTTTGACAGTAAACCGCTTTTTACGGAACCCTGGAAGGAAGGGACATTTCTTTTCCAGTATCTAGCAGAACAGAAATTAAAACAATAAAATTAGAGTGGAAAAGAAAACAAGAAATATGTCGTTTACACGACATATTTCTTGTTCTCTCTCCCACTCTGTAAAAGGAGAGTGGAATTTAAAACAATAAAATAAAAATGGAAAAGAAAACAGAAATATGTCGTTTAAACGACATATTTCTTGTTTTCCTTTCCACTCTGAAAAAGAAGAGTGAAAACGAAATCTTTAACCAATGAGAGGTCAAGATTATGTCGATAAAACGATATTTTAGAAGCCTCCGTGGTGTAGTGGTCATGCTACTCGCCTTGTAAACCAGGGGTCACAGTATCGATTCCCGGGCTTCTCCAGACTTTCGGATGAGTCTTTAAACCGAGGTCCACACTCACTCTTAACGATATTTTTACTGTTTTAAATTCCACCCTTCTTTTTAGGCAAGAACTTTGTAAGTTTTTCTTTTATTTTCCATTCAAATTTTGTTTTACATTCCACTCTACTTTTTCAGACGGTGGAGAGGAAAGCAAGAAACATGTAGTTTAAACGACACATTTTCGTTTTCTGTTCCATTCTAATTTTATTATTTGAAATTCCACTCTACTTTTGCAGAACGGGAAAATGAAAAAAAAAAAACAAGAAATATGTCGTTTAAACCACATATAATATCGTTTGAATGGCATATATCGTGTTTCCTTTGCCACTCTTATTTTATTATTTTAATTTCTGTTCTGCTAGATACTGTAAAAGAAATGTCACTTCCCGGGTTCCGACGTTGGTTTTAGAAATGAAAATGTACATCCCCGCATGGATTCAGGAAACAACCTCGCGTACATTCAGGCCTGTACAATCTGCAATGAACTTTATTCACTCTTCAGTGTACGTAGTTTTCCTTCTAAACCCATATATGAAAATGGAATGTGCCACTAAATAAGTTTGGAGTGACCTTTTTCCACTATATTTTCCACTATATTTTTGCGGGTGTCAGGTTGTAATAAGTTTCACACAAATGTAAGTACTGTAAGCAAACAATTAGAACCAGATCAGACGCCGCGTTCTGCGGCGTCTGATCTGAGTTTACACTGTTAGCCAAGGTCCATGAAATGGGCTGCTAAGTCTTAGGCATACATGGGTTAATTGATTGAATTAGCATGTTCTTGTTTATTTGTCTACCACTTGAAGTGTTAACAGCCCGTTCAGCACTATTTTAGGTCATTTTTGAACCGTTTAGTTTACCAATCCACACTTTTCTTGGGCAGCTTACTAGTAAGCGGTTAAGCAGTACAGTGCACACTGTTTTTCTCCTATAGATGACCAATATGCTGTTCTGTGGATTTTAAATTCCAAAAACCTGGGTGAATATCTTTCAGGTCATATGCCCGAAATGGTTGGGGGAGGTTTAGGCTTACAGTTGGGCAAGGTCGGATAAGGGTAGATGTTTTCTTTTGTTTGATTTGAGGTTTAACATCCCCAGCAACGCTGTAAAGGTCATTTTGGAGACGTTGCTTCCAGTTTTGTGGGACTTTTACCCGACGTTAATATGAAATGACATCTCAAGCCCTGTCGCCCAATGAAACCAATAGGGTTTATAAGCATGGACGGTCCGATTCGCACCGCTTTGCCTGGGCAAGCTTAGATTCTCTAAGCGGTTTACCAGTACTCGTCTTCTTCTGATTCTACACTTTCTCCTCCGTCTCTTTATCTTTCTTCTCCTCTGCTATCTTTCACTTAAGAAATAGATCAGCTCTAACTGTGATATGTTGAGTAATAAATCACAGTTTGGAGGTCAGTTGTAAAGTAGATCAAATCACGAGCGCGTAGCGCGCGTGATTTGTCTAGGTACAACTGACCGACAAACTGTGATTTATTACTCAACAAAACACAAACTAGAGCTGATCTATTTCGATTCTAACAGGCTAAAAATTGGGAATAATGCTGTTGTTTCCTTCAAAATCTCACAATTTTTCGCCATTGTTAGAAGAAATCCCGCTTAAACTAAGTTATCGACTGAAACACATGCATTTATATACTATTCTAACGTTTTCCATGCGAGAAAATGACGTTACACCGTCTAACGTCAAGGAAATCGACTAGTGACGTCATAAATTGGCTGTTTTTAATGACGTCACTCGTCACGCTATTCCGACCTGTGATTTGTTGCAGAATAAAAGAGTTATTTTCCATTGCCTATATAGGTGCGCTGTGTTAGAATATCTATTTTCTCACTTTCTATCGGAGACGACACAAAAATAACTCACCAGTTAAACCCCAACACAATCAATCAATCAATCAGGTCATACACTCACTAGGTCTCCGATAAATGTTCTATCACATCGTGGTCCTCATCATGAATTGTTGTTCTGACAGATTGTGATCCTTATCATGAATTAATAAGGTTGTTCTGCCAGATCGTGGTCCTTATCATGAATTAATATTGTTGTTCTGCCAGATCGTGGTCCTTATCATCAATTAATACCGTTGTTCTGTCACATCGTGGTCCTTATCATGAATTAATATTGTTGTTCTGTCAGATTGTGGTCCTTATCATTTATTACTATTGTTGTTTTGCCGCATCGTGGTACTTATCATGGATTAATATCATTATTCTGTCACATCCTTGTCCTTGTCATGTATTACTGCAACATGTAATAAAGTGTTTCTTATAATGTATATCGTTGTTATTTTTTTATTTTTTTATTTTTTTATTTTTTTTATTATTTTTTATTTTTTTTTTTTTTGTAAAAGATAAGCTGCTGTGTTCGACGTTTTTTTTTTTTTTTTTTTTTTTTTTGGTTTGGGTTTTACGGCCCTTTCAAGATTATTTCACTCATATCGAGCCGATCGTTAATCAGAGGTGGGGGAAAACCGGAGTACCCGGAGAAAAACCACCTGACCTTCCGTTGCAGAACTTGGCGTCTCACACGTGGCCCGAGCGAGGCTCCTGTGTTCGACGTAGTCCGTTTAGCGTTAAAAGGTAGGTGCAAGCCTTTGAAAATACAGTCGAACTTCAACCTTTGGGACATCGAAAATCTGTTCGAGACAGTGGTAGTTTGAGCCACTGGGGGTAACTGAAAAGAGGCATAATGAGACACTATTGGACAGGTTTTTGTTGTCAGTCTCTAATGAAAATGTATGCTGTTTGTACTCATTAGAATCGCCTCATCGAGGCAATTCTAATGAGTACACACAGCATACATTTGCAAGATAAAAGACTTAAATCTCCTTAATTATCCCCCACTAGTTCTTATGTAGAGGATTTCGCTCGGGGCTCAAGAATGGGTTCGACACATCCGTGGTAAACGAGCCATCGGTGTTCGAGCCATCGAAGTTCTACTGTAGTGAGAATAATTTTCTCAGGTATCAACCATCACGTTAACAAGTCCATGTATCGGCCCCCGCCCATTAGGGCTTGAAGAAATATATGGGCTGCATGATGCTTCCACGCAGAGCTGAATCCAACCCACACACGAGTACTGGTAAACCGCTTAGAGGATGTAAGCTTGCCCAGGCAAAGCGGTGCGCACGAGTCGGACCGTCCATGCCTATAAACCCTATTGGTTTCATTGGGCGACAGGGCTTGAGATGTCATTTCATCTCAATGTCGGGTAAAAGTCCCACAAAATTGGAAGCAACGTCTCCAAAATGACATTTATAGTGTTGATTGGGACTTTCAACCTCAAATCAAACAAACAAAACAAAAAACAAGTCAATGTAAAGTGAATATCCCTGTAAACCCCAATTATATAAAGAAAATTGGGTTTTCAGAAATATACGACAAAGGTTGCGGGTTTTGTTTATTTGATTTGATGTTTAACGTCCCCGTCAACACTGTAAAGGTTATTTTGGTGACGTTGCTTCCAATTTTGTGGGACTTTTACCCGACACTGAGATGAAATGACATCTCAAGCCCTGCCGCCCAATGAAACCAATAGGGTTTATAAGAATGGACGGGCCGACTCGCACCGCTTTGCTTCGGCAGGCTAAGATCCTCTAAGGGGTTTACCAGTACTCGTGTGAGGGTCGGTTTCAGCTCTGCGTGGAAGCATCATGCAGCCCATTTATTTCTTCAAGCCCCGATGGGCGGGGCCGATAGGTTGCGGGTACTAGTTAGAACTGCCTTAGTGAGGCGGTTTTAACGAGCATCCAAATCTTGCTTGGAATAGCAGACGAAAAAACATCACATTTGTAAGAAAAATAACAGTTTTGGAGATGCGAAAAAAAAATACATTGCTTTAGCGTAACGATAGCCATGCCTCATTGGGGCGGTTCTAACGAGCACCCACCGTCTATTTAATGATATATCTCAGAAAAATATCCCATTTTTTGTTAGAAAAATAACCGTTTCGGAGCTATGAAAACATGCATTATTGTCACTCGGATATGTTAGCGTAACTCCGTAAGAAAAATGGCGTCCAACATGGTGTCAGAAAATGATAATTATTAGGTTAAAAATGATTACATCTTTATCATTTCTGCTTTCAACATAGATTGGATGTGCTCGTTAGAACCGCCTCAATGAGGCGGTTCTAACGAGTACCCACAATCTATATATTTTTTAGCAAAAATAAGGTAGATAATGTATACCCCGTAAACCCCACTTTTCTCTATATAAAGTGGGGTTGGGGGGGGGGTCTTCCTTTCACGGACTTGTAATCGTGATGATGAGAACCATCGTAAGCAATGGAGAGAAGACGACAGGTATACAGTGAAAAATGGCGTTTACATGGCTGTACATTATTTCCCTTATTTTTGCTGAAAAAAAAACAACAGACTGTAGGTACCCTTTAGAACGGCCTTAATAAAGCGGATCTAACGAGGACTCGACGTCTATGTTTGGAGTACAACTAAGAAATATATCAACTTTTTATGGGTGCCGTTTTACAATTTAATCCATATTTATAGATATCCGTAATGCGATTTATGGATATCCATAATTCAAATTACGAATATCCATAAATCAGCCGAATAATTGATATCAATAATTCGAATTGTAGATATCTAACGAGTACCCCCAATCTATGATTAGTATTGAAAATAATAAAGTATTGTCAACCATTTTAAACCCTACCACTAGAATGGTTTTCACTTTCTCAATTAGTTTTCGGGTGGGGTTTACACTAATTAAAGTGCAGTCACCTCCAACCGGTGCTACAAAGACGAAAAAGACCTGTAAGTAACAGTATATTTAGGATAGAATTTAGGATAGAAATTTAAACAAAAGTGATGGCCGGGCAGTCGCCGTCACAAAATTTGGCCAATTCTGGTCACAGAAAGAATTTACCAATCATGAATGCGAATTCCTTATTTGGTAGTGCTACTACACAATAGCCTTTTATGGCATTGCTACTATATGTCGCTATTTATAAGTCAGAAAGATCTCGAGATGTCACATTCATCCATCTTGAGGACAAGTCTTGGAATATATAAACATATATAAATAATTATAAGCTACATGGCGGATTTAATATGCCAGTCAAAACAAGGCACAACTTTATAAACCCCCACATTTTTCACTTAAGAATCTGTTCAATATTCATTGGAGTAGTAATTTATTTCGAGGTTTCACCTTTTCGATCGTTCTAGTAGAACGCGAGAAAATCAAAGGTCATATGTAGCTGTGGCACATGTAGGAGAAAGGGCGCAGTGGTACTGACAAACGTCAAGAACTGTTGCAGACGTTACATGAGATCGTAATACTTCTGGTACCGACGTCAGAAGTGGCCATCAAAATGATAGATAAGAGGGCGATCAATTTCAAAATAATTATATTTACGTTATCGCCGACATCCATCGCGCATCAGGTAAATAAGTAAATAAGTCCATAAAAAGACCCATTTTATACAGTACTTTGATTTTCTATGTCTCGGAAGCCCGGTACTACTTTTTTCTGTATTTTTGTTTCTAATCAGTTTTGTCGCTTCTTTGTTTTGTTTAGAAGCAGTACCTTGTTTTTTTTATCATTATTATTTCTAAGTCCCGGTGGCGCTCAGTACTTTTTTCTTTGTTTCGCTTCGAAGCAGTGGTGTCGCTCAGTACCTTGTTTTTCTTTGTTTTATTTCTAAGTCCTGGTGTCACTCAGTACTTTATTTTTCTCTGTTTTGTTTCGAAGCAGTGGTATCGCTCAGTATCTTGTTTTTCTTTGTTTTATTTTTGAGTCTTGGTGTCACTCAGTAATTTTTGTTTTCTCTGTTTTGTTTCGAAGCAGTGGTGTCGCTCAGTCCCTTGTTTAACTTTGTTTTATTTCCAAGTTTTGGTGTTGCTCAGTAGTTATTTTTCTTTGATTTATATTTAAGCCCTAAGCCCTAGTGTCGCTCAGTGCTTTGGTTTTCCTTTGTTTTGTTTCTAAGCAGTGGGGTCGTTCAGTACCTTTTTTCCCATTGTTTATATTCTGAGAAGTGGTGTTGCTCAGTACCTTGTTTCCCATTGTTTGTATTCTAAGAAGTGGTGTCGCTCAGTACCTTGTTTTCCTTTCTTTTGATTCTAAAAAAATGGTGTCGCTCAGTACCTTGATTTCCTTTGTTTTTGTTTCTAAGCAGTGGTGTCGCTCAGGACCTTGTTTTTCTTTGTTTTGTTTCTAAGAAATGGTGTCGCTCAGTACATTGTTTCCCTTTGTTTTGATTCTAGGAAATCGTGTCGCTCAGTACCTTGTTTTCCTTTGTTTTGATTCTAAGAAATGGTGTCGCTCTGTACATTGTTTTCCTTTGTTTTTGTTTCTAAGCAGTGGTTTCGCTCAATACCTTGTTTTTCTTCATCTTGATTCAAAGAAGTGGTGTCCCTCATTACCATGTTTCCTTTTGTTTTGATTCTAAGAAATGGTGTCGCTCAGTACCTTGTTTTCCTTTGTTTTGATTCTAGGAAATGGTGTCGCTCAGTACCTTGTTTTCCTTTGTTTTGATTCTAAGAAATGGTGTCGCTCAGTACATTGTTTTCCTTTGTTTTTGTTTCTAAGCAGTGGTTTTGCTCAATACCTTGTTTTTCTTCATTTTGATTCAAAGAAGTGGTGTCCCTCAATACCTTGTTTCCTTTTGTTTTGATTCTAAGAAATGGTGTCGCTCAGTACCTTGTTTTCCTTTGTTTTTGTTTCTAAGCCCTGGTGTCGCTCAGTACCTTGTTTTCCTTTGTTTTGTTTCTAAGCTCTGGGGTCGCTCATTCTTTTGTTTTCTTTTTGGCATTTGTGTCGCTTTGTACATGTTCTTCGTTTTTCTTTGTTTTATTTCGAAGCAGTGGTGTCGATCAATACCTTATTTTTCTTTGTTTTATTTCTGAGTCCTGGTGTTGCTCTATACTTTACTTTTCTTTGTTTTGTTTCGAAGCAGTAATGTTGCTCAGTACCTTGTTTTTCTTAGTTAAAGTTCTAAGTCCTGGTGGCGCTCAGTACTTTATTTTTCTTTGTTTCGTTTAGAAGCCGTGTTGTCGCTCAGTACCTTATTGTTTTGTTGTTGTTGTTGTTGTTGTTTTTATTTCTAAGTTTTTGTGCCGCCCAGTACATTATTTTGCTTTGTTTTGTTGCTTACCCTGTTGTCGCCCAGTACTTCATTTCTTTATTTATGTTTATTTTATTGTATTTCCTTTATTTTTTTTTTTCGTTATTATTATAATATTTTGGTTTTGTTTCTAATCAGTAGTATCGCTCATTACTTTGTTGTTTTTTTTTTCTGTGTTTTGTTTCTAAACACTGGTGTCGTTCAGTACTTAATTTTTCTTTGTTTTTGTTTCTGAGCAGTAGAATCGCTCAGTACATTGTTGTTCTTTGTTTTGTTTCTAAACTCTAGTGTCGCTCAGTACTTTATTTTTCTCTGTTTTGTGTCTAAGCCCTGGTGTCGCTCAGTACCTTGTTTTTCTATGTTTTGTTTCTAAGCCCTGGTGTCGCTCTATACCTTGTTTTTTCTATGTTTTGTTTCTAAGCCCTGGTGTCGCTCAGTACCTTGTTTTTCTATGTTTTGTTTCTAAGCCCTGGTGTCGCTCTATACCTTGTTTTTTCTATGTTTTGTTTCTAAGACCTGGTGTCGCTCAGTACCTTGTTTTTCTATGTTTTGTTTCTAAGCCCTGGTGTCGCTCAGTGCCTTGTTTTTCTATGGTTTGTATCTAAGCCCTGGTGTCGCTCAGTTTCTTGTTTTTTTTGTTTTTTTTTTATAAGCTCCGGTGTCGCTCAGTACTTCATTTGTCTTTGTTTTGTTTCTAGGTAGTTGTGTCGCTCAGCATTTTGTTTTTCTTTGTTCTGTTTCTAAGCCCTAGTATAGCTCAGTATTTTATTTCTCTTTGTTTTGCTCCAAAGCAGTGGTGTCGCTCAGTATTTTGTTTTTTTCTTTATTTTGTCTTTAACTTCTGGTGTCGCTCAGTTCAAGGCTTTGTTATGTTTTCTGAGCCCTAGTACCTATCAGTAATTTATTTAATTCTGTTTTGATATCTTTTTTCAGTAGTTGCTAATGAACAAACAAGCATACAGTCAATATGAAAAAAGCCTAATATTTTTTTACATCCCCATGATGAACACCTCCAACGCTACTCGCCTTGTAAACCAGGGGTCGCAGAATCGTTCCCGGGCTTCTCCAGACTTTCGGATGAGTCTTTAAACCGATGTCTCGTATCCGTATGACGTTAGCTGTTGGTGGGACGTAAAACTCAAAAACATAGTCACTCACCCCCATGATGACAATCTAACCGCAAGATTAGCAGACACGATTGACGCCCGATTAACAGAGAAATGACCAAATAAATAAAATGCCGCCTTTTGCGCAATATTTTGCTTCATGTAGTGCATGGTTAGCTGCGAAAAGCCAAACCGCTATTGTCTTTTAAACTTCATTTTAATTCGCTCCTAACTACACTCTTGTTTTCTTTTATTTTTAATTATTTTTGTGTGACTCATGAACGAATTAGCATATTTAAATGTATCTGCGGTTATATAAAGAAGCGACATCACTGTCACTCAATGATAATTTACTAATTTATTAACCCTAAATGAGTCCAGGCGTGTTAAATGGAGCAGTTTGCCTTAAGCGACCAGCGATGACTCTGATCAGCCGAGTCTTCGCAAGGCGCAAATGACACTTTTGGACACGGATGCATAGATCTAAAGAACTACATGCATGTTCTAGACGGCGCTGAGGTGAACCTACGATATTGATGCGTGGACTTGTTTGAACCACCTCTTCGCACATGTGAATTGGAACGTTTTTGTATGCACAGGCTAAATTTTGATAAGCCACGACAAGAAGCGTGTAATTTCGGACAAGCGCACATATCAAAGACTCTCATCAGTCCCAACATCTACGCAGTCTGATCCGATCAGCATTCGTTGCGCGCTTTATGAACACCCGATGACCGTTCGTGTCGACAAGAAGAGGTTGTATTCGACCGGCGAGATTATTTGCAGGCGAATTCGACTCTTCGCCATCCGCACATATCCTACGACTATTTCACACTTTTGCTGGACCCGACCCAAATGATCTAATGACAATTAGAGTGTCAATCTATAACCATATTTAGAACTCGTATAGTTCAAATGCTGTCTGTACCAGTTTGATACTCAATTTGTATTCATGAAAACTTACATTTCATGGCTCCAGTTAAGCAGGAGAAATGAAATCAATTTATGGCATATTTCTTCTTATTTCTAAATCAAAAACAAAAAAAAAAAAAAAAAAACATTTATTGTGAGTACTTGTTAGAATCGCCTCATCGAGGCGATTCTAACAAGCACTCACAATATGTGTTTCTAACCAGAAATAAGGAAAATTATAACTTAATTAGCCTCTGTTCACCTCTTTATCTGGAGTTAGGTCTTAACAGTTCATTTGGCAACCTGTGATGTCACAAGGCAACCAAGAGGAGAGGGTCTTGTTTACTTGTACCGTAGAATACCTGACACCATGATTTGTTTGTTTGTGTTGGGGCTCTACGTCTCCGTCACCAATATTTATGTCATTTTGGAGACGTCGCTTCTAGTTGTTGTTTTTTTTTTTTTTTTGTTTTTTTTTTTTGTTTTTTTTTTGTTTTGTTTTTTGTTTGTTTGTTTTTTTTTTTGTTTTTTTTGTGGGGGGGCGGGGTGCTTCAAAGTTTACCGGGCATGGAGATGAAATGACATTTCAATCCCTACCGCTCAAACAAACCACACGCGTTTATATGCAGGGACGGTCCGACTCGCACCACTTTGCCTGGGGGCTATACTTCTAAGTGGTTCTAAGCTGCTGTAATACTCATCTTCGGTCGGTTTCAACGTATAGAGTGGCAATAATCTGAAAAGTGGACACAAAAAAAAAATCATAACTGTAATCAAATTCCTTCGTATGAAAGAAATCAACGCCAAGGAAACCCAGGATGACAAGGTGAAAACACTTCCTGCGAATTCACTTTCCTATTCCACTGCAAAGAAGTGGGTTGCTGATTCCAAATTGTGATAACACACCCGTTTGACAGTGTGCATTCTCTAATTCTCCACAACGGTGACTTTTCTGATGAAAGTTTATGATACTTGTCTGTTTTATACTCCGAAGATAGGCTGTGGTGCTCGTTAGAATCCGCCTGAATGAGGCGGTTCTAACGAGTACCCACAACCTATACCTAGGAGCAGAAATAAAAGTAGAAGTAAAACAAAGATCAGGAATCGATACAGTAAATTTAATCCACCCATCAAAGACACCAAAGGGAAAGAAACACAAACATTAAGCGACCAGACCATAATGGAAACAAAGATCAGGAATCGATACAGTAAACTTAATCCACCCATCAAAGACACCAAAGGGAAAGAAACACAAACATTAAGCGACCAGACCATAATGGAAACCTAAACAAAGGAAGGCCATAAGGACAGTTACTTTCCCACAAAAAGGTCATATGGCCATCCAAAATAAAAAGACATAAGTGATACACACAGTAAGTAACAAACAACAACATAAAAAACCGCCACAGAAGAACCGCCTTGGAACGGTCAGTGGAAAGATTTCCACTGGGGGGCTTAAATCGACTTTACGTGGCCACAATCCTCGCCCTTACTTCCGTCGCGATTTAGAAAAATATGACATTAAAGAAGTAATGCTTACCCCCTGTAAACCCCAGTTTTCTTTATTTTAAGCGGAGTTTAATGTTTTTGATAGCCAATTGGCCATTTTGTGGGAAAGTAGCTGTCATTTTGGCTTTCCGCTAGTGATGTTTCATTAGGGTCTAGTTATTTTATGTTCGTGTTTCATTCCCTTTTGTGTCTCTGATGGGAGGTGTGGGTTAACTGTATCGATTTTTTATCATCGCCTTCAATAATATTTTGAGGGTGTTAATTACACGGACTTGTTAACATGATGCAAACGAGGCAATGAGAGCACTATAGCGATGCTCCACGGTCGGGTTGCCCAAAATATGCAACCACAGACCATCAGATTGAGACAGTTTATCGCATGTTTATGAATCATAGACGTGTATCAGTCTAAAATATTTTAGCCAGCATGGGTAACAGTGTTGGCTGTGCTCATAATGCTTTGGCAGACATTCTGGGGACGAGTAAACTGTCTGCAAGGTAGTTTTCTCAAATGTTGACACCGGACCAAAAGCTTAAAAGAAAGGACATTTCGAGAACATTTCTAGGCCTTTTTTCAGACAGACCCAGCCAAATTCTTCAAGAGGTTTGTTACCATGAACGGGTGTTTTGAACCTGAGTACAAGAGCTAAGGCAATGGAAACATCCTGGGTCTCCGCTTCCCAAAAGGTTCAAGCTAGCTGCGTCTGTTTGCAACGTGATGACATTTGTTTAGCTAGTGCTCAAAAAGGTCAAACCATTAATGATGCGTTTTATGCATCTGAATTTCGACAACTGAGAGAAGTGATCAATGTTTTAAGAAGTGGAGAGCGCTTCGACCGAACATTATGTTGTTGCGGGACAACGCTCCAGTTCGCAGAAGCCCAAGTGACAATGACAGAAGCTGAAAGGTGGGGCTTTGAACAATTGCAACAGCCCCTTCTAATCGGTTCTTGCACTTTCTGACTTTTATCTTTGCCGGCGTCGGCAGCTCAGTCGTATGCGCGTCTGACTGGTGATCAGGAGGACGCGGGTTCGACACCTGCCGGGGTCGGCAACATTCTTTCGTGGAGATTGATCATGAAATCTTTTCTACGGTCGTTCTCTCCCTTCTGCTGATTCAAAAAGGGCAGTTGTCAGTTTCTGGCGAAAGAATGTGCACTGTACTGGTTAACCACTTACGTATAAGCCTGCCAAGGAAAGAGTGGATAGGAAAACTGACCGACTCAAAAATGACCTAAATTAGTGTTGACTGGGCCGTTAAACTCCAAAACAAACAAACAAAAGTTTTACCTTTTCCCTTAACTGAAATCTCTCATGAGTGTCCGCCACTTTCAAAGTGCTGATGACTTCATTGATCCTGTTTCAGTGTGGGGCTGGCTAATCATAGCTGAAATCATAATCGATTATCAATCATGCCCCCCCCCCCCCGTTGTGATCGATACTCGAATTTTAATCGCTAAAGATTTTATCATATGTTTACCTTTCTGGCTTTGACTCTTTCCATATGTTATACAGTATCGTATGCATTAAAGATACAGGCCTTAGCAAGCAGTGTCGACCCGCGCGGCGTCTCATCATGGTCTGCGCTGTGTGCCACTCATACAGCTATTTTGACACAACGATGTTTAGTAGAATATACTAAATAATCGACAACGATGATCATTTAGTTAATCTTATTGAATGATTAATCGATTATCCAATTAATCGTATCAGCCTTATTTCAGTGTGTCTTCAAGCTCGAGATCCAGCATTCTCCAAAGAAGGAATTACAAAGCTTTAACATGCTATGTGCATCGAAATTCATGCAGACTACTTTGAAATCACACTGTTAGCATGGTCGAGAAATGTTTGAAGTAGCACGATTTGTGCGCTTTCTCTCTGATCCATATGCGTGTTGCATTGCTTCGCGACAGACGACTGTGTAGGCACTTTCAAAAGTGCATACAATGGTTGCGTACAATTTCGGCCGGCACAGTTAGCACCAGTAGATGACCAATGCCGGTGCTACGAGCGAATAAATAATTATTTCAGGAATAACTAACAAACTGACTAGACTAATGTTTGTGTCAAAATCCCAAGTAAGGCTATAGTTTGACAAATTCTTTGAACAAAAAAACAACATGCGTCTATTGTTTGCTAAATTAAATTGGACTGCAAATGTTTGTGTCACATGTGGGAATTTACCATATGTTACACTAAACCGGCAAAAGCAATATCACAACTCAGGTTCCATTCCAAGACAGGCAAATATGTCAAAAATATGGCACTAACAAGTTTAGCACAATTCAGTATATTGCACACAGGCAGCACCGATGAATACAGGTACCGCTTTTTTCAAATTGGCAAGAATTTGCATTGCGCGGTGAGCCGACCTCGGCAGCGCAGTCGGAGGCGCGTCTGACTGGTGATCAGGAGGACGCGGGTTTGATACCTGCCGGGGTCGGCAACATTCTTTCGTGGAGATTGATCATGAAATCTTTTCTCCGGTCATTCTCTCCCTTCCGCTGATTCAAGAAGGGCAGTTGTCAGTTTCTTGCGAAAGAATGTGCACTGTACTGGTTAACCGCTTACGTATAAGCCTACCCTGGCAAAGTTTGGACAGGTAACTGACCGGCTCAAAAATGACCTAATAATGTTGACTGGGCCGTTAAACTCCAATACAATACACGTGGTGGCGCAAGTTACATTAACCCATATATGGCAATGGAATATTTTACCAAATGATTTTGGAGTGGTCCATTTCCAATTATAGGAGTGTCAGGCTTGTTTTGTTTGTGCTAAGTTTACAAAAATGCACATACTTTTAGCAAACAGTGTAGACTCTGATCAGACGCCACGTTCTGTGGCGTCTGATCTGGGTCTACACTGTTTTCCAATGTCCCAAAAAGGGCTGCTAGGCATATATAATAATATGTTTCTTTAGAGCGTTTGCCTCATGAAAATTGGATATTTCAGAGTGTGATTTGATATCATAAATGTGGCAAAATGATGGATTTTGTGAATTTTAAAACTGGAATATATATGTGTTTATCATTTTTCAAACCTTTTAATGTTTAAGTGCTACATTTAGTGTAGTTTATATTTTCTTGTCCTTTGGAATCATTGATTCCATTGTTGAATTTTGAAAATATTTGAGGGTCACTGATGAGGCCTAATTGGCCGAAACTAGCTAGTCTGGTCCAGAAAACATGTACACTCCATGTTTTCCAGTTCTGTGGTGTATTCCTTGCTTCAAAAGGATAACCTTTTCTAGAACTTATTTGGGGGTGTAAATAGAACTGCATGGTTGTTTCAAAGAAATTCGATAAAAGTATGTGGCAAATAAGAACTTTCGGCTAGTATACAAGGAGGATGATTCTATTCGGAACAAAATGGGTTTACCTGAAAAGGGATTTTTACAAGGAGCTTCCATTTCAATCAAAACACTCGCTGCAGGAAAAGTCACAGCTTGGTACGTTACTTAGTATCATAGTGTGTTGGTATCTATAAATTGACCTGCGACATTTGCTAGGTGTTGTTTTATAACTTTGTTTACGCAGAAATGTCGCACAAGAAGTTACGCGACAGTCATTAAAACTATTTAGAGAAAGAGCATCTTCCTAAAAGAGCATCCTTCATAGCTTTTTTGCGGTATTTAATGGCGATGTTACCCTTTAGTTGCCCTTCGATTTTATAATGCCAAATAAGAAGAGCAACCGCGACTGGTTCGATTCAAACAGAATATTAATTAGGTGACATCATTTACCTTTTGCATTTGATTAAAACTCGCGACATTTATCATTTTCTTTTGACATTATAAAACAGTATATATATGAGGTAAAACTTGTCATTAGTTCAGATCAAACATTGAAACGTTGGCGCTAACACCTACTGGTTTTATCAACGCAGAACAAGAATTTGTTTTGGATAAAACATCAGCTAAAGGTGTAAATTTAACTGCTACCTAGTGGAAACAATGAAGCATATTTTAAACAGCAACGAGTCTACAAGCAGAGACTGTAATGGAAATAATACCAATTCAGATGGACAGGAAATTAAATGTGGACGATTGCGCTTATTGCAGAAAAATGGTAGATGTGTTCGGAAGATACCCATGTTCGTTCGAGTATACAAGACTGGCTTTGAACATTATGCAGTGTTATACAGAGACATGGCACACAGCTTGAGCACAGGTTATGTTAATCTTAAGAACTGTTCTGTGGAAACGCCACAAGACAAAAAGGCTCATATAAAAGTGACTTCAAACAACTCCGAAGGAATAGGACTATGTTTTGAAGCGGAATCGAATTCTGGAGCTTGTGATTGGGTTGACGCATTGCGGCCTCAGATTCCTTCCTCGTCGCCATCAAAATGTTTATTGTTACCAGTACTGGCACCAACGATACCAAAATCGCCACTTATGCCAACCCTTGAAGAAACGATTGAAGAAGAATAACAACACCGTCCGAAAATGTTCCTGGAAACTGCCTCGGTCGTAGAGATAATACTTCGCGTGTGCGGACCGCGCCATTGGCAGCCTGCTTTGCGGAAGGTGAAAGACTGTTATCGCGTGAAATCCGAAGAGAGAAGGACCAGTCAAGAATGTGTATTGATGGGCTTTTCTTAGTTATTTATTAAAAAAAATTGCAGACAAGTATAGATACTAGTTTGATATACGTATATCTGTGAAGTCTGTTATTATTTTTCTTGACTTTAACAATTTAAGAATTGGATTTCTTTTTCTTGTGTCTTTCTTATTTCTGTATCAAACATAGACCGTGGTTTCCTGTCAGAACCTACCATCTGTTTCTGCGGTAGAAATCAAAGCACTGATAGCACTGCTGGGCCAGTTGTCTCTGAGTCTACATTACGAAAACATTCCTATACAAACACATTGACACATTTATCGCCGAAAAAATGAACATTTCAGATGAAAAAGTGTAATATTTTTCTTATTTTTGCTCAAAATATAGATTGTGGGTACTCATTAGAACCTCCTCAATGAGGCGGTTCTAACGAGGACCAACATTCTATATCTCAGAGCAGAAATAAGAAAAATAAGGTTTACCCCTGCAAACCCCAGTTTTACTTTATAAAAGTGGGGTTAGAGGGGGTCAAAACTATATAGGCGTGTTTTCGTGATGTATGTAGAGACAGTTGTCCCACAAGTACTATCAATTCTTTATTTCTTATTTCTTTTTCAAACATAGAATGTGGGTACTCGTTAGAACTTCCCCATTTGGCGATTATAACGAATACCCATATACTATGCTTCTAAGCAAAAAATGCCGAGGGAGCTAACGGGGACCAAACTATTTTATACCCTTGTAAGCTCTCCCATTTTGCTAAATATTACAAGGAGATCTGGGCTCCATTGATTAAAGCCTCGTTAGCTTAACGAGCTCGTTAGAAGTCAAATTGTTAACTGTTCTAGCAAGTTCAATTTCTAAAAAATGTTATTTTTGCTGAAAAAAAAAATGTGAGCAGCTTTTGCATTTGCAAAAGCTGCTCAACTTTTTTCAACAAAAGTATTAGCATATTTCCCATATTAAATTATCAAAGTTTTAACAAATTGTTAACTAACGATGTCGTTAGTTTTGAACAACTGGCCCCAGAAAAGTATTCATGGCACGGATTTGTAATGTTTGATTTGACTTGAAGTTTAAGGGTCCCGTCAACACTGTATAGATCATTTTGGAGGCGTTGGTTCCATGGTTTATAAGCATGGACGGTCCGATTCACACCGCTTTGCCTGTACAGTTTTAGATCCTCTAAGCGGTTTACCAGTACTCGTGTGCAGTCGGTTTCAGCTCTGCGTGGAGGCATCATGCACCCCACCTATTTTTTCAAACCCCGACGGGCGGAGGCTGAACACCGACTTGTTAACGTGATTTGACATCTAAGAAATTATTGTCCACAGTTTAGAAAGGCTGTAATGTTTGTTTTCGAGTTTAATGGCACAGTCAACACCATTTAGGCCTTTCTGCGCCGGTCAGTTTACTTAACCACACTTTTCTTGGACAGGCTTGTACACAAGCGATTAGCCAGTTTTGTTTGTTTGTATTGGAGTTTTACGGTCCATTCAACACCATTTAGACCATACTGAGTCGGTCATTTTACCTAACCTCATTTTTCCTGGACAGGCTTGTGCATATACGATTAACCAGTGCAGTGCACATTCTTTCGCAAGAAACTGACAACTGCCCTTCTTGACTCAGCGGAAGGGAGAGAATGGCCGTAAAAAGATTTTATGATCAATCTCCGCTACAGAATGTTGCACTGAGATCCAGATGTGATCGACCCTGCGACCTCCTTATCAACAGTTTGACAAGTATCTGACTGAGCTTCTTTTATAGACGGGGGTTATCTATACTAAATAATTGTACATGTAATTCCGGCCCCGCCCATCGGGGCTTAAAGAAATAGATGGGCCGCATGATGCTTCCACGCATAGCTGAATCCGACCCGCCCATGAGTACTGGTAAACCGCTTAGAGGATCTTAGCCTGTCCAAGCAAAGCGGTGCGAGTCGGACAGTCCATGCATGCTTATTAACCCTATTGCTTTCATTGGGTGGCAGGGCTTGAGATGTCATTTCATCTCAATGTCGGGTAAAAGTCCCACAGAATCGGAAGCAACGCCTCCAAAATGACCTTTACAGTGTTGACGGGGACATCAAATCAAACAAATGCACAAGTAATTCAGTGCTTTTGTTATTTTTAGTATTATTATTATTATTATTATTATTATTATTATTATTATTATTATTAAATGATTTCTTCGCATTACGTAACAAATGAGGTTGGCGAAGAATTGGCTCCTGACAACAAATTCATTTTCTATTTTGGTTTTCTATTACGGTTTTCTCCTTTTACGGAACAAGTTATCAAAATTGTCTCCCTCGAAAAATGGCGGAATAGTTGCAGATGTACTGGTTACACTGACAGTCTTTGTTTCATTAACTCAAATCTGAAAAGAAATAAACTTAATGAATTGATTAATTCAACATTGTGTTTGTTCGTTTGATTTGAGGTATAATGTCCCCGACAACACTGTGTAGATCATTTTAGAGTCGTTTGGGGACTTTTACCCAACACAGAGATGAAATGACACCTCAAGCCTTGTCGCCCAATAAAACCAATAGGGTTTATAAGGATGGACTTGCACCACCTTGCCTGGTCAGGCTTAGAACCTCTAAGTGGTTTACCAGTATTCAGCTCTGCGTGGAAGCATCATGCAGCCCATCTATTTCTACAAGACCCAATGGGCGGGGGCGAAATTCAAGATTTAATCAATCAATGCACATTTATTTATTTAAGGTTTGGAGGGGTATACATTATTTTTCTTATTTCTACTCAAAAACATATAGTGTGGGTCCTCATTAGAATCCCCCTGCAGAGACGTTTCTTATGAGTACTCACAATGTGAAAACATTGTACAGTAAAACTTTGGTTTAGAGGGGCTACATTATTTTTTTTTATTTTTACTCAAAAATATAAATTTTGGGTTCTCGTTAGAAGCACCTCACCGAGGCGGTTCTAACAGGTACCCACAGTATACATTTTGAACATAAATTGTGAGTTCTCATTAGAAGTGCCTCACCAAGCAGGTTCTAACAAGTACCCACAATATATGTTTGAGCCGAAATATTAAAGATATCAGGACTTTTATCATTTTTGGTCGTAAAATTTAACCAAGATATTTCAATTGGCATGTTTTGTAATGATTATAAATAATGGGGACTAAAATAAAATAATAATAATAATAATAAACTAAAAATTAAATAATAATAATAATAAAACAGATAAAATGCGGCTGTTTCTTCCATTAAATATCAAAACCAGGACATAGTTATCAAACAAGTAAATAAATAGAATTGCCTCTAGGTAATTGATTACCCTCTCTTGGTCCCCTACCTGTATGAAAGTCAGAATACCCCAAATGTATCTTATCTCAAAATTGATTTCTTCAATAACTGGTCATTAGGGTGTTATGCAATCAAAAAATGTGTCTTAAAGGGAAAAAATACACCTGGCAGATCGTTTGGCCAATTTTCAACGGGAGACAACTTTGGTTGGGGAGGGGGGGGGGGGGGGGGGGGCGGGGGATGGGAAATTGTCTGTAAATGCGCCAGGTGTGTCTACTCCACTTTTCTTTTATTGGGTCGATTGTTTGTCAATCGACCCAAATTTACAAAGCACAGTAGCTCTTCAGTGCTGATGTCCACGTGACTGTCACTGATTTCTAGGAAATCCAAGTAACGGTTATTTATAGAAAACAGATTCTTATCTCTGTGTGAGATCAGAGTGTTGCGTAAGACGGTTGTCTACAGAATCTGGACTGGAATCAAACGTTGGGTTTGGCAAACGCTGAAGACCCAGATCAGACGCCGCATAACGCGGCGTCTGATCAGGATCTGCACTGTTTACTTACAATACAGGAATGTTAGGGTTTACCTAAACAGTCTTAAGTCCCCGTTCAGCCTACACTCAGAGACAATCGACCCATCAGTACTCTCAGTGCTTTGATTGTATACGGTTGTTATGTCGGAGAAATCATGAATTTCTGCCATTAAAATGGCGAAATTGTGACAAGTTGTATGTTTAAATTAATTCTCCAAACTTGTGAATGAAATAATAAAAATAAGCATATTAAGACATATGTGTGTTTGTTTGTTTTTGTTGAGGTGTAATGTCCCCGTCAACACTATTTAGGTCATTTTGTAGTCGTTGCTTCCGTATTGAGATGAAATGACATCTCAAGCCCTACCGCGTAAAGAAACCGCTTTACTAGGGACGTTTCGACTCGCACCACTTTGCTTGGCCAGGCTTAGACATTCTAAGCGATTTACCAGTTATTATTTTAGGTCGGTTTCGGCTCTGGCGGGAAGCACCATGCAGGACAATCTCTTTCTCCAAGCCCCGATGGGCGGGGCCGTTCTTATATGTGTATGTCGTTTCATTGATATGCTAGGTGCCCGAAGGAACCTTACACAAATATGTCGATAACGACATATACTACAAACCCGGCTGGCCTCGTTAGATTAGTCGAATGCGACCAGGACGTCGTGTTGTTTTTTTTTCTTGCACACCAGACAAGGAAATCCGTGATTTTACCCTGGGATAGAAATTTATGTTCTGACCCTGGTGTTCCGACCCAAAATCGAATAAAATCGCGTGTTTGATAAATGTACTGGTTGATTACGACCTCGTATGCGCCGTCGTTAAGGTTGGCGTCACATCACGTTACGTGACGTTACTTAAGAAATAATCTCCACGTACCGTGTGTTATCGTGATTAACACACGGTGTTGGAGGGCAGATTGCGAAATATTAATTCACGACGGCGAAGCCGGAGTGAATTAATATTCGCATCTGCCCGACAACACCGTGTGTTAATCACGATAACACACCGGGTGCGTGGAAATTATTTCGATTCTAACATGATGCTAAACTGAAATACAGTAGTAACAAAGCGTTATCTTGGGGACTATTTTGCAGCGGATGTCGACAGAAGGAAATGTTTACATGCAACGTCACGATGACGCCAAATTGCACGCACCACGTTGACGACGTGAATTATCGCATATTTGCAAACGCTGACGTTTCCACTGGGTTCAATGGGAAAAACGTTAACGTCATGTTAGAATAAACATTCCTGCAGTGTCATCACAATATGGCGGACGTCGGTAACCGAAGAGATTTCAGCATTAAAAATCCGCGCTAAGAAATGGAAGGTATGCAAGAGAAAGAATGATATATAGGTGTGAGGGGCGGATATAAAAAAATCCGTCCCTCGGGATCTCTGTCCGGCATCACTCGGCAAGCCTCGTGATGCCGGACAGTGACCCTCGGGACGGATTTTTCAATCCACCCCTCACACCCATATAAGATTCTTACAGAAAATCAACCCTGTTATACCTCCGATTAACACTTAATGGCTCGGACTACTCCTATCTTGAACACATGCTCATGGCCTCAAGGTTGTTCGAGCGTTGAAGTCCGAAAGGACTTTCCAATTTGTTCAGGCAACAACATTAAACCCTTATCCTGCTGAACACGACAGCCTTACGTTTTGCAAGCAGTGTCAGTCCAGATCAGATGGAACCCTAAAAAATGTTCGAACCGCGGAAATCCGACTCGAACTACAGAAACCTCAAACAAATTGCATGGCCTCAAGGATGTTCGAGCTTTGAAGTCCGATTGGACTTCGCAAATAGTTCCGGTAACAATCTTTCACCCTTATCCTGCTGAACACGACAGCCTTACGTTTGCAAGCAGTGTCGTGCCAGATCAACTGGAACCCTATGACATCTCAGACCCAGATACCCCAATGTCGAACAAATTGTCATTGCCTCAAAAGTGTTCGAACCGCGGAAATCCTACTCGAACTAACCAAACATCGAACAAATTTCCATGACCTCAAGGCTGTTCGAGCTTTGAAGTCCGAATAGAGTTCACAAGAAGTTCCGGGTATACAACATGCTGTTCACGACAATCCATACCTTTGCAGTGTTTATCCAGATCAGATGGCTTCTGAAGAAGCCATCTGATCAGGATCTTCACTGTTTGTCATGCAATTTGTGAATTGAACGAATATAGTATAGCAAGTAATTTGAATGGTTGCTAGACAGCAATGGGTGTGGCGTAATTAGTTTTTTCAGCAGGATAAGGATTAACCATGCGCCAGGTGTCGAGGTTTATCACCGTACACCGTTCAGACTGTGTGTACAACATGCAGAACTCTTATGGCTTTTTTGTTTGTTTGTTAGTTTGTTTGTTTTATTTGAGGCTTAACGTCCCCGTCAACACTGTATAGGTCATTTTGGAGACGTTGCTTCCAATTTTGTGTGACTT
Source organism: Lucinisca nassula (assembly GCA_963580285.1). Lineage (NCBI taxonomy): Eukaryota > Metazoa > Mollusca > Bivalvia > Lucinida > Lucinidae > Lucinisca > Lucinisca nassula. Next base: position 36,170,794 of record OY757015.1, on the reverse strand, counting down.
TTACCCGACATTGAGATGCAATGACATCTCAAGCTCTGCCGTCCAATGAAACCAATAGGGTTTATATGCATGAAAGTCCGACACGCATCACTTTTCCTGGGCAGGCTTAGAACCTCTGAGCAGTTTACCAGTATCCGTGTGCGGTCGGTTTTGCATGGAAGCATCATGCAGCCCATCTATTTCTTTAAGCTCCGATGGGCGGGGGCCGAACTCTCGTGACATCTTGGTGATATTCATATTTCATACCACCACGTTAACAAGTCTTTGTAATGCAAACTCTTGTAAAACCTAGAGTAAAAAGTTGGATTTTCGAGGTTGGTCATTTTTTGCCATATTTTCGCTCAATCCTCTACAGGTTGTGAGTATTCGGTAAAACCACCTCAATGAGGCGGTTCTAACGAGCACTAACAGTCCATATATAGAGCATTGAAAGAAATGTCACAAAATATAGTGAAACTTCGATAACGCGAACTAGGATGGCTCGTTTACCATGGCTAATTCGAACTTATTCTTAAGGGGCATGGGAACACCTTCAGGGGAGACAACTCCTTCAAAAGTATTTTTGTTTTCCATGTCAATAGGGGTCAACTCTTACAGGAAAGAATTTGCTCCTGATGAGCAAATTCTTTCCTTTAAGAGTTGACCCCTTTTTCAGGAAGTCTGAGCCTATAGAAAAGCGAACAGGAAGTCCCGAAAGCTGTTCCTGTGAAAAATTGCGGGAAAATGCGCCAGGTGTTCCCATTCCCCTTAAGTCCCAAGAGAATTCTTGTCATAGCACCATGATGTCATTTCATCTCAATGTCGGGTAAAAGTCCCACAAAATTGGAAGCAACGTCTCCAAAATGACCTTTACAGTGTTGACGGGGACGTTAAACCTCAAATCAAACAAACAAATTGTCATAGCGCCAGAAACCCGTTTGATCCAAAGGTTCAGGATAATGCATGATATTTTTTTCTTCTGATACTCTTGTTGTACTCATGAGAATCGCCTCGATGAGGCGATTCTACTGAGTACACACAACTTTCATTTATTTTATGGGAAACCGACCGCACATGAGTAGTGGTACACAGCTTAGATGGCCTAAACCGTCCTAGGAAAAGTGGTGCGAGTCGGACCGTCCATGCATAAAACCCTTTTGGTCTATTTGGACGGCAGGGCTTGAGATGTCATTTCATCTCAATGTCGGGTAACAGTCCCACAAAATTGGAAGCAACGTCTCCAAAATAACCTATACAGTGTTGATGGGGACGCAAAACATCAATTTTGCCAAACAACATGTTTAAACCACGCTAATAACAAATACCTTCAGACGACAATTATTGCGGCTGACACTTAAAGGGTTAATGAAGCGGCGATTCTGATTGGACGGGGCACATACAACATGCATTTTCAGAGTAAAATAAGAAAATCCTCCTAAATAATCCCTTCTTATGGGCTATATGGGGCTTTGGGAAGTATTTTCTAGGAATCTAATGGGTATGGATACTCATGACAGATTTTTCCGCCATTTTCAAAGGGAGGCAACTTACGAGAGTTCCTCTTCGCTTTTCTTGAAACTCCCGGAAAAAGGGATCCACTCTTAAAGGATAGACTTTGCTCCTCTGGAGCAACTTCTTTTCTTTATGAGTTGACCCCTGTTGACATGGGAGACAAAATTACTTTTGAAGGCGTTGCCTCCCCTGATGGTGTATCCATTCCCCTAAATAAGCCATGATAAATGAGCGTTCAGTGTTCGAGTCATCGAAGTTTTACTGTTTGTCCTTCGTGATGGTGTGGTTTGGTGAGACAAATGTGTCGGGTAGTGTAGTGAGACGCTTGCGTCACTGCGACTGATAACTGACGTTCTGCTGTCCTTGCAGCAGGTACGGGTAGAGGCATGGGGTGGGGATGGTGTAGTTTCTTCTGCTTTCTTCTGTTTCTGCACTTCAGTTTATTTTCCTCTTACTCTCCTATCCCACACTTTTACCTCCTCTACGTTTTCTTTTATCTCTTTTCTCCCTTTCCCTTGGAGACGACACGAAATGACCAACAAGGGTTGACGTGTCTTTAATCTCAGCACAATCAATGATCTCCCTGCGCCGTCATATTAGTCACGCCATGAGAAAATGGGATGTTTTGTTTGTGTTTAGGTTTTACGTCCCCAAACACCAATTCTGGTAATTTTGGTGACGTTGCTTCCGATTTTGAGGAAATTTTACCCGACATTGAGCTGAAATGACAACATAAGTCCTACCGCCCAATGAAACCGCTAGGGTTTCAGGAGCGGTCCGACTCCCACCACTTTTTCTGGGCTGGCGTAGACCTAAGCGGTTTACCTATACTCATATTCGGTCGGTTTCAGCTGTGTGCATGGAAGCCCCAAGTGCAATCTATTTCTCCAAGGCCCGGTGAGCGGGGGGGGTGGGGTGTCATTTGCGAATTATAAATGCGCAGATCAGCCTGCGCATCCTAGGAGATAGCACAACAACTCAAGTTTCTATATATAAAATATCAAGACTCCCGCTGTCCTGGGCATCTAAGAAGGCCGGTTTATGTCTCGCCTGATGGCCGACCTCGAAGACAGATTTTCCTGTGACTTTGCTAATACCATCGAGCGACGCCGGCCTCGGTAGCTCAGTCGGATGCGCGTCTGACGGCTGAACTGGAGGACGCGGATTCGATAACGTTCTTTCGTGGAGATTGATCATGAATTTTTTTCTACGGTCATTCTCTCCATTTGATTCAAGAAGCGCAGTTGTCAGTTTCCTGTCCCACAAAATTGGAAGCACCGTCTCCAAAATGACCTTTAGTGTTGACGGGGACGTTAAACCTCAAATCAAACAAACAAACAAAACCTTTTTCTTGGAGTAGAAATAAGAAAAATAATGTATACGCATGTAAACTCCAGTTATCTCCATATAATTAAGAAATTAATTTTATTTTTCTGCTGTTCACGTGCGTGCAAAGTAAATGAACTCCGAAGGGGTTCATGTAAATTTTGCTAGCGACTCGCTGTCGTTCATACTTACATGAAAAGCAGAAAAAAAAGTTTATTTTTTATATTAACATTCTTTGCCCCTCATCACTGGGTGAAAACGATGCTTAGCGGGCAAACTTTTAAAGCTTAAAAACATGTACACGCTGCTTTTCTGCAAAGAGCGGATAATCGTTGACGTCACCAGCGCCAGTAGACTGACGTGACTCGATGCGTTCATAAAAGTATGAACTTCATTGTTTTCTACATGTTTACATTTGACTTTACACGGGAAATATTGCGGGTTTTACGCGGGGTGTTCATTACACGGTCTTTGGTTGATTCCTTGTGTTTCGCAATTGAGCCACGTGGCGAAAAAAACCTGTCTTCGTAATTTGCGACCAGGGAAGACACAAACCTGCCTGCTCGGCTATACATACTTGCAAGACTCAGGAAAATTAACAGTTTTAGCCCCGGTTCGAGTCCGGCCAGAGGCGTCTAATTTTTCCTCACCTGGTATAAAGACAGCTCTGCACTGCGTGCGTGCGTGCGTGCGTGTGTGTGTGTGTGTGCGTGTGAAGCCAAACCGGCTAGTAAAGCAAGCTCTCAAGTAGAGTGTTTCTCAAAAAAGTCGTCTTTAATTATGCGTTTGGTAGCTATTATTCCCTAGCTGGTAGAGAACTTGACCAGTACAAAGGTTTAAAACAAAAATCTTGGGAAAACCACAATTACAAGACGCATCCAACCTTTGGCACCAGGCACCGAGGTTATAAAACTTTTTTCATGCTCAACTCGCTTGAGCAATAATTGTTGGCATTTTTAAAAATTCATTAGCAGGACAAACAAAATTATCTATTGATCTGAATTGGGAAATCGCCGTTTGTATTTGTATTTTAAAATTTTCCATGCTCCGATGAGCTGAGCATGAACAGAAGTTTTATAACCTCGGGTCCAGGAGTAAAAGTCGAGATTGCAGCACTGAGTGAGACTCTCCTTGCAGAGCAAGAGTTTATAAAATAAGTTGGTGTTGCCTACATAGAGGATCTTACACTCGTGATCATTTCTTATGAAATTTATGAAACAGCCTTCGGCGAGTTTCATAAATTTCATTTGAAATGACCACGAGTGTAAGATTCTTTTTATTATATGACCACTTTAAATTGGATTTCATCGCCTTCAAATTTGACAAATTTTCACACAAAAAATGCATGGTTGACCCGGACGTCGTCATGGCATTACTTTATCTTGCCAAAGTGTTATTACACGTATGGTCATACGATATTTATTATGCGAAGTTATCCACTGCTTATCAACGACGTCATGTGGTAAACTTTATTCTGGAGTGGACGCAAGAATGAAGAGCGATATGAAGCAGGAGTATGGTTCACCATCAAGTCACACCTTGTTAGCAAGATCTCAGGGTTTCCAAAAGGCATAAATCACAGTATGGGAGCGGAAGTGAACGGCAATTCGTGATTGAACAGGACTTGCGATTTGAACAGTGGACGATCAGTCACTTGCGATATAACATTATCACGTGGTATCTCAAATATGTTAACACAGGAGTCATTAGCGTGAGGCTTTGGCCATTGCTTTTATTAGTGTGAGTTGTCAATATATGTGTCACTTTATTGATAATAATTTCATTGGTATCATTCATTCTATCGTTAGAATTAAGGCCGTTGATCAGTTGGCATGTGTTTCCCTGTTGCTGGCATACGTTACTAAAAAGTCCTTTAAATGACGGGTAGATATTTAGAGGTCACGTCTTTTAGTTCTCCTGACATCTTTAATAATTAAATAATTTAATAATTTAATAATTAAAGGATGTATAGACTGATGTAAAATACGGAAGCAAAATCTTAACTTGTATTCCCATCACTTTTGATTATCTTTACGGTCACTTGTTTGAACGGTCCCTTGCGATCAGTAATCATTGGATTTGAACAGTCCCTTGCCAAGTTGATCATTGAAATTGAACAGTCACTCGCGATGGGGATTTCAGAACTAACATTTTTTTTTGTGATTTAGGGTCATTCGAAGAGGTCTGATCAGATATTGACATCAAAAAACTAAAACACTTCCTTCTAATTGCAAAATGTGTTTAGGGCATTGCTACTGTTTCATCAGCATGGTGCGGAACTCTTTTCATTTCTGCGTTTTTCAAGTGAAAACACACACTTTATTTGATTTGAGGTGCTACGTCCCAGTCAACACTATTCACGCCATCTTGCAGACTTTGCTTCTAATGTTGTGGCTTTTAACCGACACTGAGATGAAATGACACCTCAACTCATACCGCCCAAATAAACCAAGAGGGCTTATATGCAGGGATGGACCTACTCAACACTTTGCCAGGGCAGGCGACGACATCTAAGCGATTTACCGGTACTCATGTGCGATCGGTTGCAGCTCTGCCTGGAAGCACAATGCATCCCATTCTATTTCTTCAAACCCCGAAGGACAGAGGCTAAAGATACATTTCCATCTTTCAGTAACATTAAATTACTTGTAACATAACTCACAACACATTAGATTTTACTTCTTTCATGATGTTAATTGTAAAAATGGCTTACAAGAATTCTGTTACCGGATCTCTAGCCTGCCCTAGTAGTAGGAATGGCATATGGAGAAAATCTCGTCAGTCTCAATCTAGGAGATTAGTAGCAATTGCAGTCAACAGGTTAAGTTATCTACGGCAGTTTCCGGCATTCTAAGATACGCTCTTACTGGTAATTCGGAAAATTCTGTACCGTCACGAAAGGGAAAATGATTTGATACCATGAAATGAAATCATCAAAAAAAACCTTTTTCCCCAAATGGAAAGGAGAGAATGGCCGTAGAAAAGATTTCATGATCAATCTCTACGAAAGAATGTTGCCGATTCCGGCAGGTTTCGAACCCGCGTCCTCCTGATAACCAGTCAGATGCGCATCCGACTGAGCTTCCGTGGTCGGCGTTTTCTTGCGTATACCAATAATGGAGTAGCCTATGCGGTCTGGACTCCGTGGCCTTGTTGATAAGAGCACTGACTCTTAATCATTAGGTCTATCATAAGTATGGTTCGAAGCTCGCTCGGGCTATATTGGAGATGCCAATTTTGCAAAGGAAGGTCATGTGACTCTTCTTCGGGTAACCTGGTTTCTTTGTTAGGGCCGTTAAAGAGCAACGAAAAACAGCAGTGTGTGAGTGCGCGCGCGTGTGCGCTTCTTTTTGTGATCGTGAACAAAATGGTTATCCTTCAGGACGAGGAATCGCTTAGTAAGTCAGACAAACCTAGTACTAACTGACCTGGTGGTGGTAGCACATCCCTTGAATAAAATCAAATTTAAAGTATTCCATTGAGGTCAAATCGCATAAAATGTCTGATCTGCATCGCTTTGGTTCAAATAAGACATAGAGCTTTCTCATCAAGCAACACCACAAGCGGAAGACCACCGCAAACAAACTGTTAAAGTGGGACTATAAGCAGGCGTAAATTTCAAACCTAGTCTCGCATTGGACAAACAAAAGGAGTTATAAAGTCTTTTTTTCTAAATAAGAGTACTTGTTTTTTTGGGGGTGGGTTTTGCCTGTTTTTGCCAGAAAAGAGAAAATACTGTGATGCGTCAATACAGTATGAGTGAGTAGGGTGGAGATGGGGAATATAGGGGCCATTAAGCGAATGACGTTAGCATATTCGGAATATCAGCTAACAAGTGACCGTTCAACCTAACGCAATTGACCTGTACAATCGAAATTCTTACAAAAGCAAGTGACTTGAACAGTTTATTTTTTCTCCCGTGTCATACTTTTAAACGTCCTTCAGTCTGATTTGAATTTGTGAAGATGTGTTTGATTTCTATTTAATCGGTGATAATATCAGAAGACTAAACTGCTAAATAACAAAGGAAATGCTTCTTGATACAAGTTTTATGCATATTTTTAATTGTGTCAACCGGTTATGACATAACGATAAACAAAGTGGTCAACAATCTACTTCTTCTCATGCCATCTAAATAATAACACATGTGGTTGGAATATGATAAAAACACTCATCTTACCAACCAGACATATAAATCGCATATAAGCGTTATGTTCGCGGAACAAAAATAAAATTCCTCACCATGTCGGCGAAAATATCATACAGCAAGTGACTGATCGTCCACTGTACAAATCGCAAGTGCTGTCCAATCGCAAATGACCATTCACTTCCGCTCCCATACTGTGTAAAATGACCGCCTGATAACACTGAGACGTCTTTTATCTGGAAAGAGGAATGCAGCAATTTTAAATGCATATCCGTCCGCAATGAACAACCCAAATGAGTTCAAAGACAAGTTCTGTGATGATCTGGGTTCTATTCGGACAGACACACTCATCCTCATGGGGAGATTTTAATGCTAGATATGACAGAGACCATCAACGTCTGTGAAGGAATGATTAGGACTGAATGAGTACGTGTAGGAAATGCAACATATTTGAGGAAGTATTCAGATCGTGTACTACTGATCACCAACACAGTCCTTCGTCAGCAAGCTTGCAACAAGACACCATGGATGCATTCTCGCTACAAACACTGACATCTCATTGCATATATCATAGTGCGAAGGAATTACAGACAGGATGTGAGAGTGACGTAGACAATGTGTGGTGAGACTGTTGGACAGATAACATGCTTGATATCAGCAAATTCAACCCGCGCATTCGCATTCATCCTGTACGGCGACCTCAAGGCAATACTAGATGTCTCCAAGCTGAAATAAGACATCAAGAGGCAAGCATTCATCAATGATATCTGCAAGTGTTTAGAATTATCGGTACTCACTTCAGACGACCAAGAAAAGAACTGGACAGTCTTCAGAGACACCGTTCACTCTTCAGCAATGTATTTACTAGGACCAGTACCTCACTGGTTTGACTAGAATGACGAAGAAATACAGGGATTCCAAATTTGAAGAGAAACGCCGAAAACACAAAGCCTCAGTGATGTCAGCTCGGTATCCATCAAAGCCACCTTTTCAAACATATGCAAGTTCATATTAGGCTCAGAGATACAAGTGTGCAAAACTCGTTGTTTAGCATCAAGGCTGATTACATCCAGCACTTTGCAGACAGAAAGAAAATGAAGAAGTTCTTTGATGCACTAAAGACACTTTATGGTCCCCAGAGCTCGTAATACACTCCTCTCCTTAGTGTAGATGGAACTAGTCTTCCAGATGACCGACAAAGAAGCTATCTTGAAAAGATGTGCTCAACACTTTGATCGATTCCATCAATGATGAAGCTATCAACAGACTACCGGAGGTTGAATGTTAATCTGCTGCTTGACAAGTTGCGAATCGTCACTGAAACGTTGACAGCAATAAATTTCTATCATTTTGGTAATGCTTTAAGATCAGATGAAATACCTGCAGAGATCTACAAAGCAGGAGGTACTCCATTTGCAAAGAAACTGACAGAGTTATCCCTCAAGAATTCAATGATGTATCAATTATATATCACTTATTCAAATTCAAAGGGAATCAGCATGTGACATTTATCGGGGCATCTCTTTATTGTCAAGTGCAGGTAAGAACCTTGCACTGATTCCGCTTAACCGACCAAATGAACTCCTTGAACAGTCAGGCTTCCACAAGAAAGCCGGTGGGGATCCAGGAACTACAGAGAAACAATCGGCGTGCTCTTAACAGCAAAGAATGCCAGGAACATTCCTTTCCATGTCCCATTCCTTCCTTTGCCAAAGCATTTGACACAGCCAGTCGTGAGCGACTTTGGAAAATTATGACTAAGTTTGGCTTTACGATGAAGTTCAGGCAGTTCCACGACGTAATGTTTGCACGAGTCCAACATGACGGTGATTGGTGAGTTTTCTAATTAATTCCCTATGACAAATGGAGTCAAACAAGGCTGTGTGCTACGCTATTCGGCATGATGTTTTCTGTCATGCTCACAAATGCTTTCCAGGATGGCAACAATGGTTTACTTATTAGGTATTGCTTTGATGAGAAGCTTTTCATCCTGAAAGGGTTGCACGCTAAATTCAAGGTGCACACAAAGCTACAAGACGAGTCCCCTTTATTGATGACTTTACAAATGGTGTCCGATCAGAAAAGAAGATGCAAAAGATGTGTATCAATTATCCTGTGGCAGCTATGGTCTCGAAGTCAGTCATCAAAACGTCTTAGGTGGTATATCATCCAGCACCTGGTAAGCCTTATAAGGAGGCTACAAATACAAGGAAAGGTCAAGGATTGCAAGTGTTAGATGTGTTAACTTACCTTAGAAGCACATTGTCAAGGGTTGTGCATTGATTATGCAGTCAATCTCACGATTACTAAAGCTAGTGCAGAATTTTGGCGACTAAGTATCCATGCATGGAAGTGTTATCAGACTTGCCGCGACAAAGCTAAAACTAGACGTGAAGGCAATGATCAGGAATCGATACAATTAACCAACACCTCCCATCAGAGAAACCAAAGGGAAAGAAACACACACATTAAATAACTAGCCCTAATGAATACATCACTAGCCTAGCGGAAAGCCAAATGCACAGTTACTTTCTCACAAAATGGCCAATTGGCTATCCAAAGCAAAAAAGATATAAGCGATACACGCACACGAAGAAACCATAACAAAAAGAAAGTCTACAGAGATGTGGAACTGCCAACACTATTACACCGCATGGGAAACTTGATTTAAGCCCCCCAGTGGAAATCTTCCACTGACCGTTCCAAGGCGGCTCTTCTGTGGCGATTTATTTATGTTGTTGTTTGTTACTTACTGTGTGTATCACTTGTGTCTTTTAATTTTGGATGGCCATATGGCCATTTTGTGGGAAAGTAATTGTCCATATGGCCTTCCTTTGTTTAGGTTTCCATTATGGTCTGGTCGCTTAATGTTTGTATTTCTTTCCCTTTGGTGTCTTTTATGGATGGAGTAAGTTAATTGTATCAATTCCTGATCTTTGCTTTACTTCTACTTTGATCAAGTTTCCCGACGGCATGCCAAAATACTCAGTCACTTCCATGCAAGCTGTCTTTGAAAACTTTTATACATTAAGTGACAAGGTAGGATTCCAGACACAGAAGCCCTAAAACGGGAAGGGATGTAGGGGGTACATACTATTCCATACTCTTCTGAAACTAACACAGTTAAGATGGACAAGCAATGTTACCAGGCTGTCTGAGGAACTTTTACTTAAGTATTCTATAGAGAACAAAAGGGACAGGGTCCGATGCAATACCAGGGAGGCTACAAAAGATCCTGAGTAATCGTGTGTGGTGGACAAACTCTGTGTCATATTTCAAGCCTCCCTTGATCAATGAATCACACCTCACGCCTGGAAGAAACGTTCATTTCCCCAGTGTCCAAGAAAGGGGTTAGACATAAATCTGCTAACTATAAGCCGGTATCACTTGCATCGATATGTTGCAAGACCCTAGAACACATTGTGCAAAGTCGTGTGTTATTCAATCTTGACATCCACAAGATGCAGACCGATGCATAGCATGGATTCCACAAGTCCAGATCAAGTGGGTCCTAACTGATCCTGACGTTGCAAGACCTAGCAAACAGCGTCAACGACGGGGAACACATCGACGCGCCGTATTGCTGGAATTCTGCAAGGCTTTCAGTTAAATTCCCCACCAACGCCTGCTGGGGGAGCTACAGCACTACTGGGTCAGAGGAAACCTGAATATGTGGATTGCTGATTTCTCACAGAAGGCCACAGCCAGCCTGAACTTCTTAAAAAGAAATATGTGTGAAGAACAAGTGCTACAAGTCTCTCGTGAGGCCTATGTTAGAAAACGCGGGCGTATGGGACCTGCACACTTACTGCAACAGCAACAAAATAGAGATGGTCCAGCGTAGTGCGGCGCGGTTTGTTAAGGGCGTTTTGATAAGAACATCAGTGTGGCAGCAATTCTGACATATATCCATCGAAATACTCTACAAGAAAGGATGATACAGAGCAAGTCATTAATGCTCTACATAATACATGTAGTTCACAACCTGGTTAATATCCCTGCTTCGCCATTCCTCATACCAGTAATTAAGAACATCCAGAGGTCAAAGTACAAAATTCTTCATACCACAGTTCAAGGTGAGCTCGCACCTATACCCCTTCTTCCCAAACACTCTGTACATCTGAAACGAGCTGCTAGGGTATGCCATCTTAGCCACGAGTTTAGAGACTTTCAAGCAGCGACTGTTGTCCAACACCTTCTAGGCACACAATGAACAACGTTTTAAACCTGTACATAAACTGTTTCTAAACTGCACAATCTACATCTACATGGTTCACGCTGTCGTCACACTTGACTGCTATAGCGCGGATAGCTTGCATCTTTTTAAAATAAGACAACGAGTGATGATAGGAAAGTCAGAAGCAAAACAAAAAAAAAATAAGATTTGACAGGAAATATGAAGCTAAAAATAGTTTAGGCAATGCATTTCAACCCTTCATTCCTCATCCAAAGGCTTCCAGTGGCGGCACCAGGGGTCACGAAGTCCACACTAGCAAAGCACAAAGAAATCACTAGGATTTACTTACATTGACCGTCCCTACCTAACTAAAAAAATGAACCTTAGAGAGCTCCCTTTTGAAAAGTACCTAAGTGGGAGCATCAGCCGCATTGGCTTAGATCGAGTTCCACAGGCATACAGTATTTGGGAAAATTGTCTGAAATCTCATGCCCAACAACCTAGTCTATCTATATCGTTCTGAGGTTTCAGCGAGTAATCTGTATCTCTAATTTCCTGGTAACAAACGAAAGAAATCTTTATCGGACAACACATGAACATTATCACACATTTCGAAAATACCCGGTCATTCGAGGGATAAACTGCAACGAGAAGAAGTGGGTAAACGATCCTCTGGTGGCCAGGAGAGGCGATACAAGGACATCCCAGGACAAGCGATACAAGGACGTACAACCACAAAGCCTCCCTCTGGGGGAATTCTACATAACATGAGAGCCGTGGGAATAAATTGCTCAGTACCGGGCTAAGTAGCAAATTGAAAGTGGAGACAATGATCAGGAATTGATAAATTAACACACACCCCCATCAGAGACACCAAAGGGAAAGAAATACAAACACGAAACAACCAGACCCCGGTGGAAACATCAATAGCGGAAAGCCAAAAGGACAGTTACATTCCAACAAAATGGTCAATTTGCTGTCCAAAGCAAAAAGATATAAGCGATACACACATTGAAAGATACACACACAAAAATAAACTGCTACAGAAGACGAACCGCCTTAGAACGGTCAGTGGGAAGAATTTCACTTGGAGCGGGGGTGGGGGGGCTTAAATCGATTCTACGCGGCCGCAATCCTCACCCTTACTTTCGTCGCGATTTAGACAAATAATTTGTTCAGTCAGCATGAAGGCTTCCTAACTCATCAGTGCAACATCTCCGAGAATACAAAAATCAAACAACCACAGAGATAAAACAATGGTGAGGACTCCACAGCAAGAAACGACTGAAATGCTGGAGCAAAAGAAAACCAAGTTAGACTTGATTAGAAGAGACGCTGGTGAATCAGGGGGCAAAACAATATGCAGCGAAGCCGAGCAATAACGCGCTCAGCAGAATCAGAATCAGAACCAACATTGTTACTGGTGATACGTCAAATGACATCCATACACCAGTGCCTGTGCTATGGAAAGTTAGTCCCTAGCTCTCACCAAAGAGGTAAGCTTAGCTACACTATCCTCATCATCTGCAACTGTTAAAATGATCAAATCAGGAGGGGAATTTCCAATCTCTAACGGTGCGAGGGAAGAAAGAATCTTTGTAAATGTCAGTTCTTGCAGCAGGGGTCAGAAACGCCAATGAATCGTGATTTCTACAGCGCCTGACTTGGGGGAACAAGGTCATCTGTTGGAATGCTGACAGTACCCTTTAGACCTTTGTATAATAGTATGAAAAGTAGAAATGAAAGCAATGATGGGGAATTGATACAATTAACCCACACCTCCCATCAGAGACAACAAAGGGAAATAAACACGAATATGAAATAACTAGACCCTAATGGAAACATTACTAGCGGAAAGCCAAAGGGACAGTTACTTTCCCAAAATATGGCCAGTTGGCTATCAAAAACAAAAGTATATAAGCGATAAACACATTCAAAGACAAACTATAATAAAAATAAACCGCTAGCCTACTGCCTCTTCTCCTTTTCTTAATTTTCTTAATATCCCAGCTTTACTCCTAGCTTCAAAACAGAAGTGAAGGCAATGAAAAGGATTCGATACAATTAACCCACAGCTCCCATCAGAGACACCAAAGGGAAAGAAACACAAACATGAAACAACTAGACCCCAATAGAAATATCAATGACGGAAAGCCAAAAGGACAGTTACTTTCCATAAAATGGCCAATTGGCTATCCAAAACAATATAATATAAGCGATACACACACTTAAAAGACAAACCATAAAAAAATAAACAGCGACAGAACAACCGCCTTGGAACGGTCAGTGAAACGAATTCCATTGGGGTGGGAGGATACAGTGAGGATACAGTAGGGATACAGTCAGGATACAGTGAGGATGCAGTGGGGATACTGTCAGGATAGAGTGAGGATACAGGGGGATACAATGAGAATGCAGTGAGGATACAGTGGGGATATGGTCAGATACAGAGGGGAGGGCGTAAGAATTTAACGTCGAGTAAATAGAAATTTAATCATGCCGTAAAACTATGCATGCGTTTGTCCAATGTGTCAAAGGCCTGGTGTTATTAATTTGAGCAGTCATCTTCAAATGGTACATCAGCTAAAAGATGAGAGAGAACGCGCTGATTACCTCAAATGTGCAGTATTGTGTCTTCCCGCTCCATCGCTACAAACAAGGGTGCAAAGTTCAGCAGTAAAAACCAAAGCAAACAAAATCAGGCGTAAGCATGACCTTCAGATACAAGAGCAATCTCATAATTCCACAGAGCGGAGACTCGACATTTTACCAGAGCCATTACAGAGGTTTCGATTCCGACACAAATTCTCCCTTATGGTGGTGGGGCCAATTATGTCGGGAAAAAAGCTATTTCGTCAAACAACTGCTAGAAAGGGATTATATTGAATACGAAGTGTGCAACAAACCCCGTAAAATACAGGGGTTTTATGGACAGTATCAAGGCATGTTCAAGGACATGAAACGAACATTTAAACAGGACATCACCTTTCGAGAAGGCCTTCCAGACTTTCAAAACAACCTGAGTGATTTAGCCGCGAGATATAATAACATCGTTGTCTTGGTCGACTTAATGGATCTTGCCGTAGACAGTCCGATCATTTCCAAATTATTTACTGAAGGCAGACATAGAAACGCCAGCGTCATCTTGTTGTTACAAAACACTTTCCCTAAGAGTAAACTTAACACCAGTATCAGTCGAAATGCCCAGTATATCGCAGTCCAGCCGACATACGACATATAGGAATAATGGCGGATAGGATATTTGATAAAAAAAACAAAGCCCCGTTCATGAAGATTTACAATGACATTACGTCAAAACCGTATTCGTACATCTTAGTCGACAATAAAGCCGATACCCCATCAGACAGACAAGTCGTAGTGACGTGCTTGCGTCTCGTACGCTCTACAGGAACAAAACATCGGATGGCAGAACAGAACCTCGGACCAGTGGCTCATGCTCTTCGGATCAAGACATGGCACGTTATTTGGACGCTAGTGTACTCCATAATGATGAAAGGAAAGGTCCAATCGTCGTTGATCTAAGCAATAGTCATTGAGCGAAAGTCGACCACTTGTTTTGAGAAACGGAAACCTTGGGAAATCCATCATTAGGTTAGAGTGTATGAAGGATATATAAAATGTACACGGACGCCTACTATCTACCCGTTCTTTTAAAAGATTCCAGTGCACAAATGATCAAGATGTGCCGTGTATAAAAATAGAAGTAGAGGCAATGATCAGGAATCGATACAATTAATCCACAGCTCCCATTAGAGACAGCAAAGGGAAAGAAACACAAACATGAAGCAACAGACACCAACGGAAACACCAACATCGAAAAGCTAAAAGGACAGTTACTTTCCCACAAAATGGCCAAAAGGCTATCCAAAATAAAATAAAATAAAATAAAATAAGCGACACAAACACCCAAAGACAAACCATAACAAAAATAAACCGACAGAAGAACCGCCTTGGAACGGTCAGCGGAAACGAATTCCACTGGGGGCTTAAATCGATTTTACGTGCCCACAATCCTCGCCCTCACTTCCGTCGCGATTAAGACAAATAATTTGTTCAGTCCGCATGAAGGCCTCCATACTCATCAGTGCAACATCTCCGTGAACACAAAAACAAAACAACCACAGAGATGAAACAATGGTGAGGATTCGACAGCAAGAAACAACATAAATGATGGAGCAAAAGGAAACCAACAGTTAGACTCCGATGGGCCCGACCAGAGACAGAGCATCAGGTACCAACCAACAGACTGGTTAACATATACATTCCCGAAGACTGGTTAACATATACATTCCCGAAGATGAAAGATCAGCTGAAATTTCATTGTGATCGTAAAAATGCAGTAAATATATTGTTAGACGATGGCGTTGTATATAAAAAAGAAGTCGAAGTTACAGAACAATGTGACACATGGATTTACAATAAGATAAAAAACAGCATAAATTTGTCTCATCTAACACGTATACACTGTATTGCGCTGTCACGTTCACTTGTGTTCTTTTACATGTTCTTATGCATGCCTTGCGGTTCAATAAAAATGTAAACTAATGCGTTTTCTTGCTTCTTGTCTCATTCCAGTACTTTAAAACACCACATTTCCAACACCACTTTTCCACCGCTTTTCCATCTATGATAGGCGCATTTTCATCTATGACTAGGATGGCGTATAGGTCAAAACGAACACTGAATGAGAAGTTGTTGACTTAGCTTGAAACATTCATCTGTTTCTAAAGCCAACAGTGTCGTATTCGGTTATTAATAGCAACCAATCAGAATGCGTCATAGTCATATTAAACATAGACTTTCACTGACCGTTCCAAGGCGGTTCTCCTGTCGCGGTTTATTTTTGCTACGGTTTGTTTTTGAGTGTTTGTATCGCTTATATTTATTTTGTTTTGGAGAGTCAATTGTCCATTTTGTGGGAAAGTAACTGTCCTTTTGGCTTTCCGCTATTGATGTTTCCATAAGGGTTTGTTGTTTCATGTTTGTAATTCTTTCCCTTTGGTGTCTCTGATGGGAGCTGTGGGTTAATTGTATCGATTCCTGATCATTGCCTGCACTTCTATTTTATCCAAGGCGGTTCTTCTGTCGCAGTTTATTTTTTTATGATTTGTCTTTGAGTGTTTGTATCGCTTATATTATTTTGTTTTGGATAGCCAATTGGCCATTTTGTGTGTGCTTTTATTATTCATATGTGTTCGCCCTCGCCCATCGGGGTTTGAAGAAATAGATGGGCTGCATGATGATTCGACGCAGAGCTGAAACCGACTGCACACGAGTACTAGTAAACCGCTTAGAGGATCTAAGTCTGTCCAGGCAAAGCGGTACGAGTCGGACCGTCCATGCTTATAAATCCTATTGGTTTCATTGGGCGACAGGGCTTGAGATGTAATTTCATCTCAATGTCGGTAAAAGTCCCACGAAATTGGAAGCAACGTCTCCAAAATGACTTATTCAGTGTTGACGGGGACGTTAAACCTCGGATCAAACAAAACAAAGATTCATATGTGTATGTACATGTGTAAGTGTGTACATTTGTGTGAGAGAGAGTGTGTGTGTGTTTGTGAGTGTGTATGTTTGTATGTTCGTGCATGTATGTATGTATGTATGTATGTATGTATGTATGTATGTATGTATGTATGTATGTATGTATGTATGTATATGTGTGCATGTGAACATGTGTGTATGTGCGAGTGTATGGCGCATGTGTATATATGTGAGTGTTTTGTCATGCATGGGCGTATGCTTGGACCTGTGTCTGGATTGATACGTGTGCGCGTGCGTTAGAATGTATGTATGTACGTGAGGATGTGGGTTTGTATCTGTGCATTTAGCCCTTCACTGGTAAGCCCCTGCAGCTCGTAGGCACGTGTATTGGCGTAGTGTTTGAAATATACTGACAATGAAACATTTTTGCCGCTTTCTATAAGGTAGATATGGCAATGTGATCGATGCTGTAGTTAGCCAGGGTGGGTTTCTAAAACTAGCCATTCGAACTGGTCATGTTTGGACAAATGAAATATCCTTTGTTTGTGTTCGAGACAGTGTAGCGACTTTAAAGGGATTAACATTTGACACTGCAATAAGGTATTGAAAATGCTTCCGTCGTTAAAGGCATTTATTCTGAAACAGTAAAACACACCGTGTGTTCCTAATTGTTTTATTGCCCCCTGTGGTATACTGTCTATAGCAGATCAAAGGCGGTCCCTAATAGGGTGATTAGTAGCTCTTGTTGAATCCCCTGACTGAGGTATATAAGGGGAAAATCAATAATATACACTCCAGTCAACAGTTAGTAAATTATTGATTCTCCCGAGGGAGGCCCCTTACCTGTTGAAGACAGATGACTTCTCTTTAGTCAGCACTGAGGGCTACATAATATTATGTAATGAAATGATAGTCCTCAATAATCAAGAATAAATGCCTTTAAACCAACAAACACGCTCGGCGTTATTTAACGTCACTACAGCTGGTGTCTGGGAATGTGTGGCGGCCGTAAAAAAGTCTCCCTGTCCTACACCATAGCGTAGTTTATATTTTCTTGTCCTTTGGGCTCATTGATTCCATTGTGGAATTTTGAAGATATTTGAGGGTCACTGATGAGGCCTAATTGACCGAAACTAGCTAGTATGGCCTAGAAAACATGCACTCCATATTTTTCTGTTCTATGATGTATTCCTTGCTTCCAAAGACATTTTCCTTTTGTAGAACATATTAAATCTGGTACGTTATTAAAACGGACGATATTTTGATGAAAACTACTTTATAATAGGCGATTGTTGTACTGTCAACGGGGCTTATCTGAAGCCTTTCCGTACTGATGAAATATATTTTATAACTAAACGCAGTTATATGTTTCATACATTTTAACAAACTTTAACCCGTTTCTACGGTTATTAAAACAGTTATGTAAACACTGGCCAGCTCTTTTATGCCCTATCTTAATACCATCAGGGCAAAAACAACATTTCATGTCAACGGGGCTTATCTGGAGCCTTTCCGTAATGATGAAATATATTTTATAAGTCAAAAAAAGTTTTTTAGTTTATTTTTGTGTGTTAAATATGGTCAACGCTTTTATGCGCTATAATACCATCTCAAGTCAAAGCCCATTGTCAGATAAGCAGTTTGTAATGACTTTCACGTCCACTATAAGTTTACGCAGGACTGACAAAAGGGCAAATATAATGCGTTTTCCACATGGAAAGTACACTATCACGCCTGAATACCATTTCTAAAAAGGTAATGAGTTTTCCAGATCAACATAAATTAACGATAAGATCATTTCTAAATAAAGATCGATGACGTCATATCGCCGCGCATGCACAGTCCATGGCGCCAAAGAGATCCTTACTACTTAAGGTAGTTGCACCAGGGATTGAAGTAGAGTGGTCCTTAATGAAGACATTGAAAAAGTTCAGAATAGAACTGCTAGGTTTGTAACAAGCAATTACTGCTTTGAAACTGAGAGCATGACTGGAAGATGGGAGTCTGTCAAGAAAAGGAGAAGAGACAGTAGGCTCATACTCTTATACAAAGGCTCATACTCTTATATAAAGGGTGCTGCCAGCATACCAACAGTTGATCTTGTTCCCCCAGCTAGACACTGTAGAAATCGCCATTCACCCTACTGCAAGAACTGACATCTATAAAGATTCTTACCCCCCCCCCCCCCCCCCCCCCCATCCACGAACCATAAGAGATTGGAACCAGTGCTTCAGCTGAAGTGCACGACCCGCCGGATGCTTTTAGCTTTATGAGTGTTACCATATATGGGTATGGCAGCCATTTTGGTCATGTGACCTGGACCTAAAACGGTTCCCCCAATTAATGCACCTTATCGTAAGGAGCAAAAATATATCTTATACTTTAGTACTGTATTCTGAATCGTTTGCAGGATAAAATGCATTCTCACTTTTCCAGTACAAAAGCATATTTGTCAAAGTTTGACCTAGGCACAAAGAAGGTCAAGGTCAACCCAGTGTCACCATTTTAGCAATTTATGATGGGCCTACGTCCCAGATGCTATTTATCAAGTTTCGTGGAAATCTGCCCAGTGGTTCTGGAGAAGACTATTTTTGAAGGGTTTTTACCATATGTGGCTTGGCGGCCATTTTGGTCATGTGACATGGACTCCATGAGCAAATTTTGGTTTCCCCCATCCCATAGAGGCTCCATATGAAATTTGACTTCAACGGCCCAACGGTTTCCGAGGAGAAGCAGTTCGAAAATTTTCACATTTTTCGCCTCGGCGAGGCTTTACTAAATGGAATGTAATATTTCGCAAGTTCATAGGTTAGATGACATTGATGTCTATCAGTATGCCAAAATTTGTTTAAATATTCCAAGCGGTTAAGTCACTATCACCAATTTTCACAAACAGGTTACGGACGGACAGACAGACAGACCATATATTGCTTGGCGGCCATTTTGGTCATGTGACCTGGACCCTATGAGCATATTTTGGTTTCCCCAATCCCATAGAGGCTCCATATGAAATTTGACTTCAATCGGCCCAACGTATCCGAGGAGAAGCAGTTCGAAAATTTTCACATTTTTCGCCTCGGCGAGGCTGTACTAAACGGAATGTTATATTTCGCAGGTTCATTTGTTAGATCTCATTGATATCTATCAGTATGCCAAAAATTGTTTAAATATTCCAAGCGGTTAAGTCACTATCACCAATTTTCACAAACGGGTTACGGACGGACAGACTGACAGAATGACAAAATGACACGGTGATTTTAGGGCACACTTAGAAAATCATCCGACTCTATCGGTCGCTTTTTCTGCGGGTCGAGCAATGCCCTTCCCGATTCGATCATATCCAATGTTGAAGGTGCAGAGGATAGTTTAGCTAAGTTTATCTCTTTGGTGAGAACTAGGGACTAACTTCCCATATCACAGGTCCTGGTGTATGAATGCCATTTGACGTGTCACCAGTAACGATTCTGATTCTGATGAGTGCATGACTGGAATTCTATGAAAATTTAGATGGGAGTCTGTCAAGAACAGGAGAAGAGACAGTAGGCAGGCTCATACTCTTATCCAAAAGCTCATCGTCTTATACAAAGTTCTAAAGGGTGTTGCCAGCATTCCAACAGTTGATCTTGTTCCCCCGGCTAGGCACTGTAGAAATCATCATTCACTGGCGTTTCATACCCCTACTGCAAGAGCTGACATCTATAAAGAATCGTTCCCAACCCCCACCCAACCCCCAACGAACCATTAGAGATTGGAATGTCCTTAACGATTCGATCATATCCTATGTTGAAGGTGCAGAGGATAGTGTAGCTAAGTTTATCCCTTTGGTGAGAACTAGGGACTAACTTTCCATATCACAGGACCTGGTGTGTGAATGTCATTTGACATGTCACCAGTAACGATTCTAATTCTGATTCTGATAAGTTGCTTTACCTTGATGTCGACGTCAACTAGAGGTTATTCACTAACCTGTTCCGACACATTTGTTGTGTCCAGTATCGCGCTCTTGGTCCGGGTGTATAGCACGACGTCTCAAACTTGATAGGATGACTCTGCCAGTACTTGTTCAGCCGGCTCTTGAAGGCATTAACCGACGGTGCTTTTACTACTGATGATGGGAGATTATTCCAATTATCTATTATTATTATGTTGAAGGGCTTGGCGCGCACATTTAGTCTTGTCCGTTTCTTGAATAGTTTGAACGGGTGTCCCCTTGTTTGATGGCATGTGGCCATTTCAAATAATTTATCCTTATTCACAAGATCAGACTGACTGGCATTTGTTTTTAAGGAAACCGGGCGCCAAGAGCACATGGGGGCTACCCCCAGTTCGCCGACTGGGATTAGTTGTTGGTACTGCTCTTTTTCCCTAGGCTGCCAATGTTCCGACTCCTTTCAATTTGACAGTTATCAGCGAGCCGTTTGGGAATGAGGTGACTTCTTTTGCGGAGAATGTGGAAAGCAGGTCAATCCCACTCTCCACACCCCGTTCAAGATGTCATGTAGGCACAATTCGCACCCAATGCCAAGCGTTTGTTCTGTAAGCTAAGCAGTCCTCTGGCGGCTTTTGAATTTTGATTGCAGATGCAGACCAATGATCGAGCTGTAGAATGTGGTGGTCCGTTGCCAATTCCGGCTGCAGAATGTGTCAGTACACAGCCCTTTGTCTGACCGAGGAAAAAAGCTTTGATGCATTATCAGGATTTTGGCTTCCATTAGACTCTACCCCCATCCCTGTCATGGTAGAGAAAACGCCTACGGGCACGGTGCTTGTTAAAGGGTGATAATGCATGTAATTCTGAATTTGAACGGCGGCCAAAAGTGAGCCAGGAAGGGTTACTATTAGACCACCCAATTTCGGCTATTACATATTGTCCTAGTACCCGTGCTCTACCACCCTGAAGACACGCCTATGTTTTGTCCCCACCACCAAGTCCCTACGTGGGTGTTCTTAATAGTATCGTATACTATTGGACCCTATCTACGTTGTGTTTGGACGTCAGTTTTAGTGTTTGTTTGTTGCTTCTTTCTCTAAGTTTGTAAATAATCCAGCCAATCAGAGTTCAGTGGGTGACTTCTATCGCGGAGGATCCAAAAGGAGGTCAATCTTCTTTTCCTTCTTAGCTTACTCTGTTTGTGAAAAGGTGATGCTCTCATCGACGTAGGATGTCGTGTTCTTATAAAATCTTAAGTGGGTCAGTTTGGACCGCCATGTTTGCATATCATTATCTCATCCTACGTCAAGGAAGATACCATAGTATGAGTGTATAGGTTGTGATACAGTATGAGGTTGTGGCCGTCTTATGTTTAGGGTTAAAATGGTCAGGTTCACAATGTTCATGCATAGGCGTATCTTCTTAGTGGTGAAAAGTTGTGTGGTTTGGGAAAGGCGAGTATGAGGCTATCCAGCCGTTATGCAATTTCGCTTTTGTTTCTTTTAGAGCGGTCGGTCTAAAAGGCTTTTTAAGGATCTTCCTGTGACCAAATCCCTATCAAATTTGGTCATTACCGTTGCCCCGCCAAATGAATTGTTCTACGCGTGACCTATTACAGATATGTATGCTCCGCCCAGGCAGCTATGCTGCCCCCGCTTTGCATACTTCCGGGTTTTATCAGGAGGGTGTCCCCAAGGGGGGTCTCAACGAGGCCCCTTCCTGGGCACCCGGATGAAGATTTCTTGGTAGATGTCCTACAGGAGGGGTGGTGGGGTTCCCCGTCAAGGATCCCCGCGTACCTGAAAAAGAAGTTATGATTGATATATTGGAGTAAGGGTTATGGTTAGGGTTAGGGTTAGGGCAAGGTTTAGGGTTACATAAGCCTAGGCTTAGACTTGTCTATCGCCGATGTGTTACGTCGGCGGAGCCCTCTTAAGTGCAAAGCAAATGAGCCGCAACCACAGCGCCCCGCCTCGGCACAACCGTCTCTTTTCCAAAAAAATCATGTAGGGTAGGGTCTGTGAGGGGTAAGAGCCGTGCTCATGTAACCACTATATATGCATGTGTGGGTTTTGTGTCCCCCCCCCGCCCCCCCCATGCAACCGAGGAATCCGGGCCGCCGCCCCGGAAACGGCCAGTCCGCCCAAGGTTGGGATATCATGTCCCCAGGCGCACCAGCCCGAAGCCCCCAGGTACACGGAGGGGCAGAAGTATGAGGATGGGGCCTACATGTATGGGTTGGGAGGCATAAGCAGAACTATTAGATTCTTAATAAAAATAATTCACCCTTTTGCGAAAGCGCAGGCCAGAAGCACGAAGCGGTCACGGTCTGATTGGGGCAGGTCCCTCACCTAGGTTGCAACCAACCCATGCCCCAGCAAGCACGAAATCACACAAGGCGAAATTTTGATTTGAAAAATTTATTTAGAGAGAAAATTATATGTATCCGTACCCGACGCGCACCGCGACACGCCTGGAGCCAGGAGCATGTGGCGGAAACCAATGTCCAAACATCACGCGCCCAGCAACGACGAGCGAGCGCTGGCGGCTAGTGAGGGGCCGGTTGGTAGGTCAAACCCCCGCACCGGGGCCATAGGGAAGGGTGTGGCCTACGGGTCATTACCGTCCACTAGGAGGTGTGTTCATGCGCCAATCATCTGTCAAATGTTTAATTCCCAGCAGCACTAATACGGGGGCCCACAAGGGGAGTCATATTGGCAAATATTGGGATGGGTGTGACTAGTTACCGCCATAGGGTCATGCCGTACACCCAAGGACACCGGGCGACGCCCCGGAGACGGCCAGTCCGCCCAAAGGTGGGGGAATCATGTCCCCGGGCGCATCCGCCCGAGCCCCCGGGGGCACGGATATATGGTATTATTGGAGTTGGGCTGGGTGGTGATTATTGGAATCTGTGTCTGAAAAAAGAAAGAAACATGCAGTATAAATGATCGCTGCATGAAAGGATTCCAGCGCTGGAAAAGAAATAAAATAGGATTAGTATTACATGTTTCTCTTATACATGTACTTCCATGATCTTATCTATATATATAGGAATGGGGATAGGCGATGGGTTGTTAGTTTTCATTTACCTTTGACTGCAGCTGTCTATATTTTGTCAATTAACTCAGTTTTGATAAAAAATGTAATGATTGTCTCAACTATCTGAGGCCTGATGTTTCGTGTGGGGTTAAGTAGATCTCGTTCATCAAATGTATTGTATCCTAGTTTCAAAAGTGTAGATTTTAATTCCTGTCTGGGTTCTATGTTTCCTTCACAGTGAAAGAGAATATGTTTGATGTGGTTTTGTTCATCTTTATCACATCTCTTACACTTAATATGGCTTTGATTGAAGGCACAATGGATCCCTAGTTTGCTGTGGTTTAGACGCAAGCGTGTGTAAACTGCGTCGTTTTTACGGTTACCACTGTAATGGGTGATAACATTTTTAACCGTGGGTTCCAATCTATGGTAGGAACGGCCTTTACTTTGTGGGCTGTCCCATATTTTTGCCATTTGGGTTTAAACGTATTTATTAGTTTAAGCAATACATGACAAGACAAATAATAATGTTTACAATAAGTTAAAGGATTTGCATTTTGTCACAATGGCCTCCTTAATCACCGGATATATTTCTGTCTTTGTTGGTAGGGTCTGGTCGATTGTGTCGATCGTCATGGCAGATTTGGCACTTGAGTCTGCCATTTCATTACTGGGATATCTACATGGGATGGGATCCATTCCAAGTAGATACTGTTGCCTTTGTCTTTGGCTAGGTCCAAAAGTAGTAGTATTTTGTTTATTTTATCTGGTCTTGTTTTTGATTGGCCAGATTTTAGGGATTGTACTGAGCTGAGGGAGTATGTAAGTATGACTGCCACGGGGATGTTGTTATCTATGATCCATTTTATGGCATGTTCAGTTGCTATCAGTTCAATAGTAAATATCGACAGCCTCGGTTTGGTTTTAAGTTCAATGTTTAAGTCCTTATCAGGGACTGAAATTGCAGCCCCTGCTGTTTGCTTTTCAATATCTTTGCTACCATCCGTATAGATCTGCAATCTACCCCTATGTTGTTTTTTTTTCTATATAGTTTAAACGAGTTTGTTTCATAGTTTTTATGTCGTTTTCACCTTTGTTTCCAATGATGTCCTTGATTGCACAGGAGGGTGGGTTGTGCTTCAGGTCGCACTTGCTTCTATAATGGGGTGGTTCAATCTCCTTAGGGATGTTCAGCTCTGCTATAAGCGTCTGAACTGTGACAGAGTATGGTGTATATTGGTGTGCCCTTTTAGTAGTTTGGCACCCATGTTCCACCTATCAGGTCATTTACGGGGAGGGTTTTGCCAAGTGGCGAGGAGCGTGCCCAGTATTTTAGGATTAGGTCCTCTCTTGTTAAATGCAGTGGTTTTATACCACATTCTACTTCGAGTTCATTAATCGGTGTGTCTATAAATGCCCTTGTTGCAATGCGAAGGTCCTGGTTTTGTACTGTGTCGAGCTTTTTCAGTAAAGCTCGTGAAGCTGAGTTGTAGGCTTGTGCGCCATAATCTAGTTTACTTAAAGGCATTTATTCTGTAACAGTAAAACACACGGTGTGTTCATAATTGTTTTATTGCCCACTGTGATATACTGACTTTAGCAGATCAAAGGCGGCCCTTAATAGAGTGTTTAGTAGCTCTTGTTGAATCCCTTGACTGAGGCACTTAAGAGGAAAATCAATAATGTACACCAGTCAACAGTAAGTAATTTATTGATTTTCCCCAAGGAGGCCCCTTACCTGTTGAAGTCAGAGGACTTCTCTGCAGTCAGCTCTGAGGGCTACATAATATTATGTAATGAAATGATAGTCCTCAATAATCAAGAATAAATGCCTTTAAGATGAGGGCCTTGTATAAATTGATGAAGGTATGTTTATCATCACCGAAAGTTGTGCCAGTAACCAATCGAAGAATGTTTAGGTCTTTCTTGCATTTTAGGATGAGCTGTTTTATGTGCTCATCCCATCTGAGTGCTTTATCAAGGATCATCCCTAGAAAGTTTACATTCTCCACAAATTCAAGTTTTTTGCCAAATAGTTTGAGATCGAATATCGAAGTGTCGATATTTTTACGGCTAAAGGGTATGGCTTAAATTTTAGTGTTGGACACCTTAAACCCCCACGCCTCGGCCCAAAATTCAATTTTTGAGTGTTTTTTGTAATGCATCTACGGCGCAATTTGGCGAGTAATGTTTTCTCCATATTGCGCTATCATCTGCAAATTGTGACAGCTGCAGTCTTTCTTCAGGCTCTAAATTTTCTTTTAATGTGACCATGATTATATTGAAAAGAATGGGACTGATGACACTACCGTTGGGACAGCCATTTTCTAATTCGTGCTGATTTGATGTTTCTTGTCCCGCCCTATCACAAGATCTGACTGACTGACTGTGGTTTTTAAGGTTACCGGGCGCCATGGGCACATAGGGGCTACCCCCAGTTCGCCAGCTGGGATTAGTTGTAGGTACTGCTCTTTTCCCTAGGCTGCCAATATGCTGACTCCTGTCTGCTTGACGGTTATCAGCTAACCGATTGGGAGTTAGGTGACTTCTTTCGCGGAGGACGTAAGAAGTAGGTCAATCCCACTTCTCCCATACCCCACTCAAGATGCCATGTAGGCACAGAAGGCACCCAATGTTAAGCGGCTGTCCTGTAAAATGAGCAGTCCTCTGGCGGTGTTCGAATTTTGAATGCAAATGCAGACCAATGGTCGGGCTCTAGAATTTGGTGACACGTTGCCAATTTCGGCTGCAAAATGTGTCAGTACACAGCCCTTGTCTGACCGAGGAAAAAAAGCTTCTCATGCATTATCGGTTTTGGCTTCCATTAGACTCTACACCCACCCCTGCCATGGTAGAGAAAACGCCTATGGACACGGTGCTTGTTAAAGGGTAATAATGCATGTAATTTTGAATTTTGAACGGCGGCCAAAAGTGAGCCAGGAAGGGTTACTATTAGACCAGCCAATTTCGGCTATTGCAAAATGTCCTAGTACCCGTGCTCTACCACCCTGAAAACACGCCTATCTTGTGTCGCCACCCCCCAGGTCTCTACGAGGATAATCTTGGTAGTATCTTGTACTACTGGCCCCTAACTGCGTTGTGTTGGGATGTCATGCGTTGGTGTTTTGGTTGTTGCTTTTCTCTTAGTTTGTAGTTAATCCAGCCAATCAGTGTGTAATTAGTGACTTCTATCGCGGAGGATGCGAAAGGAGGTCAATCCTATTTTGCTTCTTAGCTTTTTCAGTTTAGGAAAAGGTGATGCTTTCATCGACGTAGGATGTCGAGTTCTTATAAAATCTTAAGTGGGTCAATTGGGACCGGACCGCCATGTTTGCATATCATTATCTCATCGTAGGTGAAGGAGGATATCATATTGGGGATATATGGATTGTAATACATTATGGATTAGTTCTGATTGTGTGTGGTAATGTTGTAGCCCTCTTTTGTTCAGGATAAATGTGGTTAGGCTTATAATGTTTACACATAGGCGTGTCTTTTTAGTGGTGAAAAGTTTTGTGGTTTGGCAAAGGCAAGTATTTGGCTAACCAGCCATTGTGCAATTTCGCTTTTATTTTATTTTGATCGGTCAGTCTAAAAGGCTTTTTTAAGGGTCTTCCTGTGTCCAAATCCCTAACAAATTTGGTCTTTACCGTTGCCCCGCCTGTTAAATTGTTCTGTACTTGACCTATTCCAGGAATGTATGCTCCGTTCTGACAGCCATGCTGTCTTCGCTTCGCATATTTCCGGGTTCCATCAGGAGGGTGTCCCAAAGGGGGCCTCAACGAGGCAGGCTTCTGGGCACCCAGCTGATGACTTCTCGGTAGGTGTCCTACACGAGGTATGGTGGGGTTCCCCGTCAATATCCCCGTGTACCTGCAAGAGAAATTATGATTAGTGTATATTGGAGTTAGGGTTAGGGCTAGGGTTAGGGTTAGGGTTACAAAAGCCTAGGTTTAGACTTGTCTATCATCGATGTGTTGCGTTGGGGGAGGACTCATAAGTGCAACGCAAATGAGCCGCAACCACAGCGCCCCGCTTCGGCTCAACCGGCTCTTGTCCAAGTCATGTAGGGTACGGTCTGTAAGGGGTAGAAGCAGTGCTCATGTAACCACTATATAAGCATGTGTGGGTTTTGTGTCCCCCCCCCCGCACCCATGCAACCGAGGACCTCGGGCCACCGTCGCGGAAACGGCCAGTCCGCCCAAGGTGGGGGAATCATGTCCCCAGGGGCACCAGCCCGAAGCCCCCAGGTGCACGGAGAGGTAGAAATATGAGAATGGGGCCTACATGTATGGGTTGGGTAGCATAAGCAGCACTATTAGATTCTTAGTAAAAACAAGTCACCTGTTCGCGATGGCGCAGGCCAGACGCACAAAGCGGTCACGGTCTGATTGGGAAAGTGCCCCCACCTAGGCTGCAACCAACCCATGCCCCAGCAAGCACGTGATTACGACCAGGCGCAATTTTTAATTTGAACAATTTATTTAGAGAGAAACTTATATGTATCCATACCCGACGCGCACCGCGACACGCCTGTCACGCCTGGAGCATGTGGCGGAAACCAATGTCCAAACATCACGCACCCAGCTACGACGATTGATCGCCCGCGGCCAGCGAGAGGCCGGCGGGTTGGTTAAGCCCCCGCCCCTGGTTATGGATCAAAGCACAGGGAACCAGATTGCCTTCCGCAGTCAGTAACCTAACGTTAGCAGCATTGGTTGGCACTCTGATTGAAACCTAGAACTTTAGTCCCACGCCCAGCATATTTAGATAGTGAAACTTCCTTATTGCGATGATTGGATAAAAGACTGGTTATGGAGCAAGGCACAGGGAACCAGATTGCCTTCCGCAGTCAGTAACCTAACGTTAGCTGCATTGGTTGGCTCTCTGATTGAAAAGTAGAAGTAAAACAAAGATCAGGAATTGATACAATTAACTTACTCCATCCATAAAAGACACCAAAGGGAAAGAAATACAAACATTAAGCGACGAGACCATAATGGAAACCTAAACAAAGGAAGGCCATATGGACAGTTACTTTCCCACAAAATGGCCATATGGTCATCCAAAATTAAAAGACACAAGTGATACACACAGTAAGTAAAAAACAACAACATAAATAAATCGCCACAGAAGAGCCGCCTTGGAACGGTCAGTGGAAGATTTCCACTGGGGGGCTTAAATCGATTTTACGTGGCCACAATCCTCGCCCTTACTTCCGTCGCGATTTAGACAAATAATTTGTTCAGTCCGCATGAAGGCCTCCTAACTCATCAGTGCAACATCTCCGTGAACACAGAAATCAAAGAACCACAGAGGTGAGACAACGGTGAGGACTCGACAGCAAGAAACCACTGAAATGCTGGAGCAAAAGAAAACCAACAGTTAGACTCCGATGAGCCCGACCAGAGACAGAAGCCTAGAAACCTTAGTCCCACGCCCAGCATATTTGGATTGAAACATTCATATTGCTTTATGATCTGGTTTAGAGAGTGGGGGAATCCTGTCTTCGGACACCTTCGCCCGAGTCCCTGGGGGCACTGATATATGGTATTATTAGAATAGAGCCAGGTGGTTATTGGAAGCTGTGTCTGTAAGAGAAAGAAACATGCAGTATTAATGATCGCTGCATGAAAGGATTCCAGCGCTGGAAAAGAAATAAACTTGGATTAGTATTACATGGTTACTCTTATACTGCAGCTGTCTGTATTTTATCGAATAGCTCAGTATCTTTCAAAAATGTAATGATTGCCTGAACTATCTGAGGCCTAATGTTTCGGGGTTAGTAGGTCTCGTTCATCAAATGTGTTGTAACCCAATAAAAACAGTGCAGCTTTTAATTCCTGTCTGGGTTCTACATTTCCTTCACAGTGGAAAAGGATATGTTTGATGTCATTTTGTTCATCTTTATCACATCTGTTACATTTGTTGTGGTTTTGATTAAATACACAATGGGTCCCTAGTTTACTATGGTTTAGACGCAAACGTGTGTAAACTGCGTCATGTTTTCGGTTATCGCTGTAATGGGTGATAGTATTTTTAACCTTAGGGTCCAATCTATGGAAGGAGCGACCTTTGCTTTGTGGGTTGTCCCATAATTTTTGCCATTTTGTCATAATGGCCTGGTTGATTACCGGGTATATTTTTGTTTTGGTTGGTAGGGTCTGATCGTTTTTACCGTCTGTCATTGCTGATTTGGCTCTTGAGTCTGCCATTTCATTACCTGGGATATCTACAATGGATGGAATCCATTCCAGGTAGATATTGTTGCCTTTGTCTTTAGCTGAGTCTAAGAGTAGAATTATTTTGTTTATTTTATCTGGTCTTGTTTTTGATTGGCCAGATTGGAGGGCTTGTATTGAGCTGAGGGAGTCTGAAAGTATGACTTCCTCCGGGATGTTGTTTTCAATGATCCATTTGATGGCATGTTCTATTGCTATCAATTCAATAGTAAATATCGACAGGCTCGGATTGGTTTTGAGTTCGATGTTCAAGTTTTCATCAGAGACCGAAACTGCTGCTCCTGCTGTTTGTTTTTCAATATCTTTGCTGCCATCCGTATGTATCTGTAATCTACCCCTTTGATTTTTTTCTATATAGTTTATACTACTTTGTTTCATAATTTTTATGTCATTTTCGCCTTTCTTTCCAATGATGTCCTTGATTGTACAGGAGGGTGGGTTGTGCTTTAAGTCAGACTTGTTTCTATAACGGGGTGGTTCGATGTCCTTAGGTATGTTCAGCTCAGCTATGAGCTTTTGAACTGTAACGGAGTATGGTCGGTATTGGTGTGCCTTTTTAGTGGTTTGGCACCCATGTTCCCCAATGAGGTCATTTACGGGCAAATTTTTACCCAATGGCGAGAAACGTGCCCAGTATTTTAGGATTAATTCCTCTCTTCTTAAATGGAGTGGTTTTATGCCACATTCTACTTTGAGTGCATTAATCGGGGTGGATATAAATGCCCTTGTTGCAATGCGAAGGGCTTGGTTTTGTACTGTGTCGAGCTTTTAAAGTTGGGCTTGTGAGGCAGAGTTATAGGCTTGTGCGCCATAATCTAGTTTACTTAAGATGAGGGCTTTGTATAGGTTGATAAGGGTATGTTTGTCAGCACCAAAAGTTGTGCCTGTGACCAAACGAAGAATGTTTAGGTCCTTCTTACATTTTAGGATGAGCTGTTTTATATGCTCATCCCATCTGAGTGCTTTATCAAGGATCATCCCTAAAAAGTTTACATTGTCCACAAAATCAAGTTTTTTGCCAAATAGTTTGAGATCGAATATGGAGGTGTCGATGTTTTATTTACGTCTAAAAAGTATGGCTTTAGTTTTAGTGTTGGACACTTTAACCCCCACGCCTCGGCCCAAAAATCGATTTTTTTAGTGCTTTTTGAAGGGCATCTACGGTGCAACTGGGTGAATAATATTTTCTCCATATTGCGCTATCATCTGCAAATTGCGACAGCTGCAGTCTTTCTTCAGGGTCGTTGATGTTTCTTGTCCCACCCTTACTTGAATTTTTCGATTGTGGAGGAAATTGTGTATCCAGTTGAGCATGTTTCCGTTTATGTCAAATTGCTTCAGTTTACAGATGGTTCCTGTTGGCCACATGAGGTCAAAGGCTTTTTCCAGGTCTAGAAAGACGGCAGCTACTATCTTATTTTCCATGAAGGCCATATTTATCTCAGAGTCTAATCTGGTTAGTTGATCAGTGGTAGATCTGTTGGGTCTAAATCCGGATTAAGTGTCAGCCAGGTGCCCTTTGTTTTCTAAGTGGGGAGTCAAGCGTTTAGCAATCATGGTTTCCATTGTTTTGCAGATACACGATGTAAGTGATATAGGTCTGTATGGCCCTGGATCCAGTTTATTTTTATTTGGTTTCATAATGGGTATGATGGTGGCAAGTTTCCATTCAGGTGGGAGTTCTCCTCTTTGATAGGAGATATTAAAAAGTTTCAATAGTTCCATTTTAGAGTTATCTGGTAGTTGTTTGAGCATTTCGTAGTGGATTGTATGCGCTCCTGGTGTTGATTCCTTTTTGGATGATAGTGCAGTTCCCAGTTCAAAAGATGTAAATGGTCGGTTTAAATCCGAGTTGATTTCTGTTGCCTGGGGTTCCGGGGTGTGACCAAATCCCCTATCTTCCATAATTATTTTAACGGCTTGAAATTTGGGCATATGGTTTGACGATTTCGACATATTGTCATAATGTTGTGCTAGAGCATTAGCGTTTTCTTTTTCGCCGGTAATGATAGTTTTGTTTACTTCTAGACAGGTAATATGGTCAGTAGGTTTGCCCCGAAAACGGTTAATCATATTCCATACTGCTTTAGAGTTTGCCTTATGGTCTAGATTGGAGACAAAGTCACGCCATGAATTAATCTGTTTGTCCCTTTTAATGTCTCTAGCTTCATTTTTTAACCTGTTATAGTTTCGTTTTTGTTCTGGAGTTTTATTTTTAAGGTATTTCTTTCTAGCTTGTTCACGTTTTTGATAGCTATAGTGATTTCCTGATCCCACCAGGGCGGTCGGAGCGATTTTACTTCTGGTTTTGTTTTAGGAATAGTTTTCTGGCAAATTTGTTGGAGGGATTCTACAAAGTCTGTTGCTATTTCCTGTGTTGGATTGTTTTCATTTATTTTTAATGTTTCTGAGCACAGGATTTTGATTTTTTTTCCCAGTCAGCTCTTTGTAAATAAAAATCAAAAATGAGTTCCTTTAAGAGCAATGAAAACATTCATAAGAAAGAAGATGGGTCATACTACGTAGTTTCGGCTATTAAAGCCTCATCAGTGACCCTGTAATGATCCGGCAAAGAAAGCCAGAGGAAACATACTGCAATTTTGCGAACTTCGAATAGGCAGTCGATTCAAAGACTAATATAAGTCAAAACAATTAAAAACCTGTAAGTTCCATTTTGGATTGTGGGCTGTCCCCAGTGCATTGAATTTTGAAAGAAATCGGAAGTAGATGGGGAGGTGATCGCTTCCACAAGTGTTGCCCAGGGTTTCCCAGATTGTACCTATGCTCAGGGCTGGAGTGGCTATTGTCAGGTCAGGCGACGTAGTATGTTCGGCCATCGTGGCTTCATCATACTCATTGAGTATAATAAGGCAGTTTTTTATAACGCGGTCAAGTAAAGTTTTTCCCTTTGTGTCTGATTTAGAGCTCCATAAGGAGTCATGGGCATTAAGGTCGCCTACAAGGATGAAGTTTTTGGTAGGGATAAGGTCAAGAACTTTCTGATATTCATTAGCTGTGGATTTGCTATGAGGAGGGTCATAGCAATTAAGAATAGTTATTTTATCTTTTTTTTTTCAAATATATGGTGGTAGCACAATATTCAAGATTGGGTTGTTCAATTTTGAGGTCTAAGTTTGTAAAGGTAAATCGTTTCTAATATATGTTAGGACCCCGCCTCCTCTGTCTATTCTATGTTTGAAGCAGGTGAAAAATATATAACCGCAATGACTTCAGCACCCAATTTCGTAAAATCATTATTCGATATAAAAAGATTGGGTACAACATGGATATTATACGACAGACTGCATGCATGGTAGTTAACCCAATCACGGTTGGCAACTTTGCTTCCCTCTTTAATTGCACGCCGGTGGGACAGGCCTCAGATTCTATGACGGCTCCAACGTTAAGGCTTATTGAAAATTAGAGAGATAATGTTGGTTGGTGCCTGATGCTCTGTCTCTGGTCGGGCTCATCGGAGTCTAACTGTTGGTTTTCTTTTGCTCCAGCATTTCAGTGGTTTCTTGCTGTCGAGTCCTCACCGTTGTCTCACCTCTGTGGTTCTTTGATTTTTGTGTTCACGGAGATGTTGCACTGATTAGTTAGGAGGCCTTCATGCGGACTGAACGAATTATTTGTCTAAATCGCGACGGAAGTAAGGGCGAGGATTGTGGCCACGTAAAATCGATTTAAGCCCCCCGGTGGAAATCTTCCACTGACCGTTCCAAGGCGGCTCTTCTGTGGCTATTTATTTATGTTGTTGTTTGTTGCTTACTGTGTGTATCACTTGTGTCTTTTAATTTTGGATGACCATATGGCCATTTTGTGGGAAAGTAACTGTCCTTATGGCCTTCCTTTGTTTAGGTTTCCATTATGGTCTGGTCGCTTAATGTTTGTATTTCTTTCCCTTTGGTGTCTTTTATGGGTGGAGTAAGTTAATTGTATCAATTCCTGATCTTTGTTTTACTTCTACTTTGTAATTGGGTATATGGGGTATTTTATCTTTCAACCACGTTTCTTGTAGGCAAAGTAGATGGGGCTTAAGTTTTTTATCTTCCAGTTGTGACCTAAGTTCGGAAATATTGCCCATGTTACGGATGTTCCATTGTATCAATTCAAGGTCAGAAGTTTTTGTTACAGCCGCGTGTGTGAAGCCGTTGCTGTAGTCGTGGGGCCATGAGGGGGGTATTAGTGTCTACCGGTGGTCTCTTGTGGAAGTAACGTATAAATATTGTTACTATGATACGTTGCCTTGGGTAAAGAGTTATTTGATCTTCTGGTTTTTTGCTGGGCAACCGTTGTGTAGGCATTTGTTTTTATAGGATCGGCCCTTCTGACTTGATGGGATGAGGCAGTTCCTGTATTTTGAGGAGCATACCTCGGTACATTTGGTATAACGGGAACTGGGGGGCAGGTTATGGGTCTGTATGAGGGGGGGGGGGGTGTTATCTCTTTCATCCACATGCTTCTCTATGATGTTTGATACTACATGAGGGAGGGGGGGGGGGGTGTTATCTCTTTCATCCACATACTTCTCTATGATGTTTGATACTACACTTTCTTTCTGTCTTTTACTCATATTGGACGTGTTTGTGTGTAAAATGTCTTTAAATATATGTTTTATTTGTAGAAGTGTGGTGGTTTTTGTCATGTCAAGTCTAGTTGCTGGTTGTTCGGCAGTTTTTGTTTTATATATTTTCGGAAAGTCCGTTTCTAAATTAAAAAGTGAGGGGGGTTTGACCATCACGAGATCTATATTGTTCATTATCTTATATACTTCTATAACATCAGCCCTTTCACGCCTATATTCCAAAGTTGGAATCCCAAGTCGTTTAAGTCGTTCAGAGTTGTTAACCCCTTTAAGGAGGGGACTAAGCGTGTAGCCCGACGATGAACATTTTCAAATTGTATTTTGTCCATTTTGTACAGTGGGGACCATTTAACACTCGCATATTCCACGTGAGGCCTAACTATGGCCTTATACAGTGTTAGGAAAAATATCTTGACTTAAATACGTGAATGTCCTAACAACTCGCAGTATCATAGGTACCAGTCCTACAGTGATGCCCTGAAAAATTCCTTTTTTCCTAGGACTATCTTCCCTCTTCTGTGGTGAATGCTAAAACTGCAGAGGAGTTCAAAGCCCGTACAGTGTAAGATTGAGACTCAGAGGTATGCGTTTTAGTATACCTCTGTTATTCCGATTGTAAATAGTTTTAAGGACTCATCCAGTGACTTCTCTCTCTCTCTCTCTCTCTCTCTCTCTCTCTCTCTTTTATTTTTTTAGCTAAATTCTAAATTTAGCTACGCACCAAATATGACCGACTCAGTATAAGAAGATAGATAGATAGAATTATTCCGAGATTCCTGTTCGCTATTGATACTTTTTTAGCAATGTGATTAGGTATCTAAAATCAGTAGTTTCCTGACCAAAATGCATGTGTTTACATTTTTTGTATTGAAAAACGTCTTCCATATGAGAGACTGTAATATTATTGAAATAATTGGACTTGCTATGAGTCAAGATTCTGACTTTCTCCCACGCTTGTTAAAATAGAGACCACACACTGCAGTTAATTATGTCTGCATGCCTCTTTGATACTTGTAGGAGTTCCCTCAGTTTGGTTCTGAGCTTCATGTTGTATACTTGTAAATAAATATATGCATAAACTTATAGTTCTGTTATTGAACCCAAATCAATATAAATGACATAACATGGTGGCAGCGGTAGTCAAATTGTGAACTATAAAAGGACATTTAATTTTGGCAAAATTCTACAGTAAAAATGGCAAGTTTTCAGTTTTCATATCCAGAAAAATTTGACTTTTCTAAACCACAAGGTTGGGAAAAAATGGTTCCAGAGAATTGAAAGGTTCCGATCAGCTTCAGGACTTTCAGAAAAACAATCAGAAATTCAAGTAAACTCCTTAATCTATTGTATGGGAAGTGAAGCAGATGACATTTTGGACACCCTAAAGTTAACCGCGGAACAAAGAAAAACGTATGAAACTGTGTCAAAAAAGTTAAAGGATTATTTTATTCCAAAGCGGAATGTCATATTTGAGAGGGTGCAGTTCCACCAGCGGGTTCAGTTTGAAGGGGAAAAAGTGGACTCCTTCGTGACAAGTTTGTATAAACTGGCGGAGTACTGTTCATTCGGTGAACTGCATGACGAAATGATTAGGGATAGACTAGTAGTCGGATTGCGGGATCAAAAGGTCTCTGAAAGGCTCCAGCTGGACGCGGAGTTGACGCTAGAAAAAGCCCTCACACAAGCAAGGCAGCATGAAGCAGTAAAAGCGCAACAGCCCGTTGTCAGGGGACAAAAAGTTTAATCTTCTTCTTTGGACGCTGTGCTAGGGAAAAAAGGGAAAACCAAACCAAAATATTCTATGAACAGGGACAGTGCAGTGGTGAAAAACACTAGCCAACAAAAATGTAAACGTTGTGGCGGTAACGTTCATCCAAGGGACAAATGTCCAGCAAGGGACTCTAAATGCCACAAGTGCAAAGGCAAAGGGCACTGGGCAAGAGCTTGTTTATCGAAGCCAGCAGTAAATGAGGTCTACGAGGATAGGGACTCCGGTGACGAATATGGGTTTCTTGGCTCGGTAGAGGGCCACGAATCGACTGACGGCATAGACAAGAGCCTCGATTCAGTGGATGCGAAGCCGTGGATCACCGACGTCAAAGTTGACGGCATTAGCATCAGGTTTAAGATAGACAGTGGTGCCGACGTCACAGTCATTTCAGACAAGGAATTCGAACGATTTCCAGGGATTATGCTTGTGAAGTCTAGTAAGATTCTGTATGGTCCTGGAAAATCAAAACTTGATGTGCTCGGAAAGTTTCAGTGTACTTTGGAAACAAAACGTTGTTTCAGTGTTCAGGATATATATGTGGTTAGAGGATTGTCATTACCACTTCTTGGGCGGCCTGCGATCGAATCACTTAGGATAATTGACCAGGTAAACCTTGATCTTTCGTCTGTACATGCGTCCGAACACTACAAAGATAAGTTTCCGACACTTTTTAAGGGTTTAGGCAAAACAAACTGGGAATACACTATCAAGCTTAAAAGCGGTGCTCAGCCCTGTTCCCTCAATGTGCCCCGCAGAGTGTCTTTCCCTTTGATGAAAAAGGTGAAAGAAGAACTGCAAAGAATGCAAGATATGGGGGTAATTTCAAAGGTAGACCAGCCTACAGAGTGGTGCTCTGGTATGGTCGCAGTACCAAAAGCAAACAGTGACAAGGTTCGAATCTGTGTAGACTTGACCAAACTCAATGAAAGCGTGATGCGGGAAAATTATCCCCTCCCCACTGTAGAGGAATCACTTTCTAAACTGGCAGGTGGGCGTTACTTCAGCAAAATCGATGCAAACAGCGGGTTTTGGCAAATAAATCTGAAAAAAGAAACAAGGCCTTTAACTACATTCATCACACATTGGGGACGATTTTGCTTTAATCGGTTACCTATGGGAATTTCAAGTGCCAGTGATTATTATCAGAAAAAAATGTCACAGCTCCTTGAAGGCATCCCCGGGGTGGTGTGTCAAATGGACGATTGCCTAATTGCAGGGGAAACGCTTGAACAACATGATGAAAGGTTGTTTGAAGTGCTGAAAAGGCTTGAATCAGTAGGGATCACATTGAATGAGAGTAAATGTGTTTTTGCTCAGCGATCATTAACCTTTTTGGGGCATTTGATTGATGAAAGCGGTGTAAGGCCCTGTCCTGACAAAGTTCGCGCTATAGTAGATATGGCCACTCCGCGTAATGTCTCGGACATACGGAGATTTTTAGGCATGATCAATCAGTTGGCTAAATTCTCGCAAAATATTGCAGAGAAAAGCAAACCTTTGCGTGACTTACTGAGAAAGCAGAATGCATGGTCATGGGGACCACCGCAAGAGTCTGCTTTCAATGACATAAAGCAGGAAATTAGCTCCAGCTCCGTTCTCGCACATTATGACCCTAACAAGGAAATATTGCTTTCGGCAGACAGTTCTTCATATGGATTAGGAAGTTTGATTCGCCAGAAGCACGGGGACACATGGAGACCCTTGGCTTTCGCGTCTCGTTCACTCAGCGAGGCTGAGTGCAGGTACGCTCAGGTAGAAAAAGAAGCGTTGGCTATAACTTGGGCATGTGAGAAATTTGCAAATTATTTGATAGGGACCAAATTCCACATTGAAACTGACCATAAACCCCTGGTACCCCTTCTCAGCACAAAGGACCTATCTGATGTTGCCCCAAGAATACAGAGATTTAGATTACGTTTGATGCGATTTCATTTCTCAATTTCGCATACGGCTGGTAAAAACTTATTTTCAGCCGACGCCCTCTCGAGGGCCCCTTTGAGTAATTCTGAGGAATCTCATTCAGATTTATATTTACAAACACAAGCATTTGTTGATTCAGTAATTGATGGCTTGCCGGCTTCTCGCTCAAGGTTGGATCAGATCAAATATCATTACACTTCAGATGCGGTATGCTCCAGTTTACTGAAATTTTGCAAACAGGGTTGGCCAGAAAAATCAGCCTTAGATGAAACTTTCCAGCTCTATTGGTCAGAAAGGGGTGATTTTACGGTTCAAGATGGTCTTTTACTTAAAGGTGTAAGATTAGTTATTCCAAAGGTTTTGCAGGGGGAAATCTTGGACAAAATCCATGTCGGACACCAAGGCATTGTAAAATGCAGGGAAAGGGCGAAATCGTCTACTTGGTGGTTAGGACTGAGCACACAGCTTGAAAGCTTGATTAAAGCGTGCCAGAAATGCATAGAACAATCAAAAGATCATGCGGAACCACTTAAACCAATAGCATTTCCCACTAGACCGTGGCAAAGAATCGGCGCAGACCTGTTTCAGCTTAAGGATTCTGTTTATTTGCTAGTCGTAGACTATTTTTCAAGGTATGTGGAGATAGCAAAACTCTATAGCCAAACCTCGTTGTCAATTATAAATCATTTAAAATCTATTTTGGCGCGTCACGGCATTTGTGAATTTTTCCATTCAGACGGCGGCAAATATTTCACATCAAGCCAATTCAAAGAGTTCGCGGCTACATACGGTTTCGAACTGGTTACCAGTTCCCCCAAAATGGCACAGAGTAATGGTATGACAGAGCGCCATGTAGGGACTATAAAGGATATGCTAAAGAAAGCTGACGATCCTTATCTTGCTTTGTTGGCATATAGGACAACTCCACTAAGCAATGGATTTAGTCCGGCAGAATTATTGATGGGCCGTAAATTAAGATCAAATTTACCGGTTCAACCCAAATTGATTAATCCAAAATGGCCTAACATGAAAAAACTTGCCACGCGCGAAAAGAAGATAAAGCAAAAACAAAAGTTCTATCATGACAAACGCCATCGCGCTCGTCTTTTCAGACCACTTTGTCAAGACAACAAAGTATGGGTGAAAGACCAAAAGAAAACCGGCATTGTAAAAGATCACAGTGAATTTCCGCGTTCGTATCATGTACAGACAGATCAAGGCATCATACGGCGCAATAGACGTTATCTCGCGGCTTTGCCAAATAACAATGATTCAGAGATTAAAGGCCAACCCCAGGAACTTGTAGATACCACCCCCGAATCACATGATCCAATGAACAGTGAGACTGAGAAAAACAATAACAGCCATGGGAACTCTGAACTCACTGAAGGTCAGAAATACTACAGAACAAAATCAGGTAGATGTGTAAAACCTCCTGATAGACTGACATATTAATGGGAAGGTATAATTTGAGGACTTTTACTGGAGGACCAGAGGACTGAGGACCAAGTCCTCTAGAGGACCAGGGGTATAATTTGAGGACCAAATACAGGAGGACCAGTGCTTTTATGGCTATGATAATTGAAGATAATTACTGTTTATTGAAATGACACCTACTGGTATGGTATATCACCTCATGGGCATATATATGTATACAGAAAAAAAAAATTGAATAAAATGAAAAACATGTTATTATGCTCAGGAAATTTTTCACCATAGAATTTTATCTGATAAAAATGTTTAGTTGAAATTAGAATTTCTCTACTTTCTATATACTTGATATAATCTATCTGTTATTTTTTTAGTTCACAAACTGCATGATGAACAGTGACAATCCTGATCAGACGGCATCTTGCTACTCTTTTAAAAATGTTCACTCGGAATTAGAATTTCTCCACTTTCAATATACATGTACTTAATATAAGCTATCTGTTAAATTCACAAACTGCATGATGAACAGTGAAGATCCTGATCAGATGGCACATCTTGCTACTCTTTTAAAAATGTTCACCTGAAATTAGAATTTCTCTACTTTCAATATACATGTACTTAATATAAGCTATCTGTTAAATTCACAAACTGCATGATGAACAGTGAAGATCCTGATCAGATGGTGCATCTTATTACTCTTTTAAAAATGTTCACTTGAAATTAGAATTTCTCTACTTTCAATATACATGTACTTCATATAAGCTATCTGTTAAATTCACAAACTGCATGATGAACAGTGAAGATCCTGATCAGACGGCATCTTGTTACTCTTTTAAAAATGTTCACTTGAAATTAGAATTTCTCTACTTTCAATATACATGTACTTCATATAAGCTATCTGTTAAATTCACAAACTGCATGATGAACAGTGAAGATCCTGATCAGATGGCGCATCTTGCTACTCTTTTAAAAATGTTCACTTGAAATTAGAATTTCTCTACTTTCAATATACATGTACGTAATATAAGCTACATGTTAAATTCACAAACTGCATGATGAACAGTGAAGATCCTGATCAGACGGCATCTTGTTACTCTTTTAAAAATGTTCACTTGAAATTACAATTTCTCTACTTTCAATATACATATACTTAATATAAGCTATCTGTTAAATTCACAAACTGCATGGTGAACATTGAAGATCCTGATCAGATGGCATCTTGCTACTCTTTTTAAAATGTTCACTTGAAATTACAATTTCTCTACAGTAAGTACCTTCTATATACTTAATACAAGCTATCTGTTAAATTCACAAACTGCTTGATGAACAGTGAAGATCCTGATCAGATGGCATCTTGTTACTCTTTTAAAAAGGTTCACTTGAAATTAGAATTTCTCTACTTTCAATATACATGTACTTAATATAAGCTATCTCTTAAATTCACAAACTGCATGATGAACAGTGAAGATCCTGATCAGATGGCGCATCTTGCTACTCTTTTAAAAATGTTCACCTGAAATTAGAATTTCTCTACTTTCAATATACATGTACTTAATATAAGCTATCTGTTAAATTCACAAACTGCATGATGAACAGTGAAGATCCTGATCAGATGGCGCATCTTGCTACTCTTCAAAAAATGTTCACTTAAAATATTAGAATTTCTCAGCTTAAATATACATGTACTTAATATAAGCTATCTGTTAAATTCACAAACTGCATGATGAACAGTGAAGATCCTGATCAGATGGCTTATCTGGAGCTAAACTGTTTGCAAATGTAGGGATTGTCTTGTTCAGCGGGATAAGATGGCATTCATTTTTTTTCTTTTGTTTGTTTTCAGAGAATAACATTTCCATAGGACTCATATATGAAAAATGCTAAACAAGATTTTCTTTGAGAAGTAAAGAAAAAGGCTTGAAATTGAAATGGTTGTGATTGGCAGTTTAGTTGTTATTTGTAGGTGGGGCTTATCCTATTGTAGGTGGGGCAAAGTTACATATTATAACCAATGGCTGTAAGCCTATGATTTGGTTGAAATTTTGCAAATAATTGAAAGTCTTCATTTTTTAAATGTGTTGTTAGATCTTTCAGAAGCATTTTTTCTAACTATTTTGATTGTTAATTAGGGACTCATTTATTATTAATTTTCTAAAGTTGAGGTGAAAAAAAAAAAAGTGACCTTCCATTGCAGTACTCACACATGACCCTTAAATAAGCATGTATTTAATTAATTAATAATGTTTTTTATTATTTATTTTATTATTTATTTATTTATTTATTTATTTATTTATTTATTTATCTATTTATTTTTTATTTATTTATTTATTTATCTATTTATTTATTTATTTATTTATTAGGAGTAATAATCAAGGAAAAATGAACCTGGGGAAAAAGATCTTAGTCACCCAAGTGAGAAGGTGTCATCAGGTGAACATGACCATAAAATGAACCCCCCCCCCCCCAACCACCACCACCCTTCAATACACCTTATAGAGAAAACTAGAGTTTACAGGGCATATATTATCTTTCTTATTACTGCTCCAAGAAGTAGATCATGGGTACTAGTTAGAACCACCTCAATGAGGCTGCAGTATAAAATAATACAAATATCAAAGATTTTCATCAAAAAGTAGCCATTTTGGAGATGTAAAAAAATGCACTATGTCGCATGTGTATGTTATTGTAGTTTCTTCCACAAACTTAAAACTGACCATTTCCGTTTTATTGGTGACATTCTTCTCATTTCGTCTGCAAGCATAGAATGTGTGTGCTCATTAGACCAAGGTGGTTCTAACAAGTGTATCTCAGGAGTACCCAAATCACGGAATAAGTGTGGTTTATAAGGTGTTCATAACATCCACTTAAGAAACTAGTAGGTAAAAGGGTAACAAACCGGACAGCTATTGTCTTCAATATCTCCATGTTTTAAGCCATTTTGTACTGAATGGAATATTCCACTTTATATATAGCATGAGTCCATTTCAAAATGTAGGGGTTCTTCAAAACTATTTGGAAAACGGCTGGACTTTTGGCAAACAGTGTAGGCTCTGATCAGATGCTGCAGAACATGGCATATGATCTTGGCCTGCACTGTTTGCTAATAACCGGTTTTGAGATTTCTGATACAAAAATGGGTTAATGTGCACAATCATTCCTCAACAGTGTGTGGCAAGCCATTATAGTATGATAACTTTATAAAACTTAGCATTTGATAAAACATCAGAATATAGAACTTTAAAATCAGTGTAGCTGAACATTATAATTAACAACAATCATGTTAATTAAATTAATTGATACAACCATATTTTTGCAACAAAACTTCTCTAAAAACTTTACTACACCTCCCTCTGATTAACGATCAGCTCGATATGAGTTAAATAATATTGGAAGGGCCATACCCCCCACCCCCCGTGAACCTTTTAGTATAGCAGGAGCTGCTTTTGTTGAATGTTGTATGAGATAATCAGCATCAATGTGATACCATGTCCATGCAATTGAAAAGTTTTATTATTTAAACTCACTTCAGTGAATACCAGCAGGTTTTTATCAAAAATAAGCCATATTATGACAGTTTGCAAGTTTAAGGAAATATGTTCAGAGTGCCTCAGTGAAGTGGTCCTAACAATAATACACAATTAATGTAGAAGAAAGTTCATCTTGCAGTTTGTGAATTTAACAGATAGATTACAGTCAAACCTGTCTTAGTGGCCACCTCTATTAAGCAAGCAACCTGTCTTAAGCAAGCAGGCATTCAGTTCCCGAAAAAGGAAAATGCATTAAAATTCCCCTGTGTTAAGCAACCACCTGCCTTAAGCAAGCACTTTTTGAATATCCCAGAGGTGCTTGCTTAATACAGGTTGGACTGTATATCATTAAGTATGTAGAAAATAGAGAAATTCTAATTTCAACGAAACAATTTTAATAAGAGTAACAAGATGCCAAAAATTTATTTCCATTACGATAACACACCCGTGCGTCATAATGCATTTTTTTTACATCTCCAAAACAGTCAATTTTCTGATGAAAATTTGTGATATTATTCTTATTTATACTCAAAACATAGATTTTTGGTGCTCGTTAGAACCGCATCATTGAGGTGGTTCTAACGAGTACCAACAACCTATGTTTATGAGCAGAAATAAGAAAAATAATGTATACCCCCTCAACCCCAGTTTTCTCTATATAAAGTGGGTAGTAAGGGGTGTTCATTTCACGGACTTGTTAGCGTGATGATATAATATTCTATGGTGAAAAATTTCTGAGCATAAAACAGTGTAGCTCCAGATAAGCCATCTGATCAGGATTTTCACTGTTCACCTTGCAATCTGTGAATTTAAAAGGTAGATAATATATCAAGCATATAGAAAGTAGAGAAATTCAAATTTCAAGTAAACATTTTAAAAGAGTAACAAGATGCCAAAAGTCATCATGTTTACAAGTCCGTGTAATGAACACCCCATATAGCGAAAATTGGGGTTTACAGGGGTACATTATTTTTCTTATTTCTGCTCCTAAACATAGGTTGTGAGTAGTCGTTTGAAACGCCTCATTTAGGTGGTTCTAACAAGCACCCATAACCTATATTTGGAGTATTAATAAGAAAAATATCACAAGTTTTCATCAGGAAAAATACCATTATGGTAACATGTAAGAATGCTCTATGTCATAGGGAAATGTTATCTTAATGATATTTCATATAATTCTATGGTGAAAAATTTCTGAGCATAACAACAGTTTAGTTCCAGATATGCCATCTGATCAGGATCTTCACTGTTCATCTTACAGTTTGTGAATTTTACAGGTATGTCACAAACAAGGGTTTTGGTGTTGGTTGGTTCTAGATGGACAGGGTGACAATTGCGGTCCCTGCCTCTCTTTAGCCCCAGGCCTTGTATGTGCGCACTCGCTTGGCAAAGTGGGGAATTAAGCTCAAGACGGTAGCATACAAGACCAGGGGTTTCCGAGCCCAAATACCCTGGGTGACATATATAATCACACCAGACCCATGAAGTCTGATGTGATGTAGGTTAGAGTCAACACAACACAGTTCACTTTTCCCAAATTTGTATATTTAAATATTTTTCTATCAAAATTTAGTTAAAAGTTCCAAAACTTACTAAACGCGATTGATGCCGACTTTCCTTTATTTCAATGTCCT
Organism: Lucinisca nassula; assembly: GCA_963580285.1. NCBI lineage: Eukaryota > Metazoa > Mollusca > Bivalvia > Lucinida > Lucinidae > Lucinisca > Lucinisca nassula. Next base: position 36,126,062 of record OY757015.1, on the reverse strand, counting down.
ATTTTTCACTAGAATGTCCTAAATGTCTTTATTCAATTTACCACGATTTTCCTTAGAATTCACATGAAATGTCAAGTCCTAAACGAGTCCTGAAATGTCAAGTTCCTAACACAATTTGTCACAGTTGTAATGTCGACCAGCATATAATTTTCCCAAAATTTAATGTTCATCAATTCACTCAAATCAAATGTCTTGCAAATTTCCTAAAGTTATCTCCCTTACTTAGCTATTTAATTTTCCTATTTTCCTTAGTCCGTTACTAAGTTTTAACAAAGATTTGTAAGTCTCTACACAGAACTTTGAATCAAACAGTCTGTGTAGGGTCTACGATGCAAAACCAAGTTAACAGTTCAATTTCGTTCACTATGTATTCTCTGTATTGTATCTGTGTATTGTATCTCTCCCTCAGTTTCCAAAACTTGTCTCTTATAACTGCTTGTGTGGGCTTATCAGCCCCATCTCAAATGAGCCAATGAACAGGCTTCTATCATCCAACCAATAGTTGCACATTTTTGAAGTGTCAGTTTGACCAATCAAAAGTCAGACCCAAAAGGGTGTTAAAAGATTTTTCTGAAGATAGAAAATTTCACCTGAGAAAACAAACCAATTAGCTAAAGATTGCAATTTCCTGTGAACAATAAAAGTTACTTTTCTCAAAGTGACAACTGTTTCAATAATTTGATCAATTTTCAATTAAGTTGTCTACCAAGTTCCAGTTTGAAACCCAAAGAGTGACTTGTGTTTCCTTAGTTGATTAATCTTATTGTTTTGCTTGATGACCTCCCAGCTCAAGCGTTTCAAACTACCTTTGTTGGCTCATAGGTGCTAAAACACTTCTCAAGCCATGGTGCTTAACTTGTTTGTTTGTCAAAACAATGCCTCTAGACCCATTTTACAAAGATTAAGCTTGATGAACAAAATCCTGGGAAAATATGAAATTATGCAATTTAAACTAAAATGAAAAATTAACTTTTTTTTTTTGAAATTATGATTTTCTCATTCACCCATTCTCTCTTACTTTGACCTAAAAAAATAAAACCATTCATTCAACTTTCATCCCACATCGAGATACCCTTTCTCACTTATTTATTCACTTATTTTTCTGAAATGTAAATGCCCTAAAATTTTGACTGGTGACATCTGAGAAAACAAACCAATTAGCTAAAGATTGCAATTTCCTGTGAACAATAAAAGTTACTTTTCTCAAAGTGACAACTGTTTCAATAATTTGATCAATTTTCAATTAAGTTGTCTACCAAGTTCCAGTTTGAAACCCAAAGAGTGACTTGTGTTTCCTTAGTTGATTAATCTTATTGTTTTGCTTGATGACCTCCCAGCTCAAGCGTTTCAAACTACCTTTGTTGGCTCATAGGTGCTAAAACACTTCTCAAGCCATGGTGCTTAACTTGTTTGTTTGTCAAAACAATGCCTCTAGACCCATTTTACAAAGATTAAGCTTGATGAACAAAATCCTGGGAAAATATGAAATTATGCAATTTAAACTAAAATGAAAAATTAACTTTTTTTTTTTGAAATTATGATTTTCTCATTCACCCATTCTCTCTTACTTTGACCTAAAAAAATAAAACCATTCATTCAACTTTCATCCCACATCGAGATACCCTTTCTCACTTATTTATTCACTTATTTTTCTGAAATGTAAATGCCCTAAAATTTTGACTGGTGACATCTGAGAAAACAAACCAATTAGCTAAAGATTGCAATTTCCTGTGAACAATAAAAGTTACTTTTCTCAAAGTGACAACTGTTTCAATAATTTGATCAATTTTCAATTAAGTTGTCTACCAAGTTCCAGTTTGAAACCCAAAGAGTGACTTGTGTTTCCTTAGTTGATTAATCTTATTGTTTTGCTTGATGACCTCCCAGCTCAAGCGTTTCAAACTACCTTTGTTGGCTCATAGGTGCTAAAACACTTCTCAAGCCATGGTGCTTAACTTGTTTGTTTGTCAAAACAATGCCTCTAGACCCATTTTACAAAGATTAAGCTTGATGAACAAAATCCTGGGAAAATATGAAATTATGCAATTTAAACTAAAATGAAAAATTAACTTTTTTTTTTTGAAATTATGATTTTCTCATTCACCCATTCTCTCTTACTTTGACCTAAAAAAATAAAACCATTCATTCAACTTTCATCCCACATCGAGATACCCTTTCTCACTTATTTATTCACTTATTTTTCTGAAATGTAAATGCCCTAAAATTTTGACTGGTGACAGATAGCTTATATTAAGTACATGTATATTGAAAGTAGAGAAATTCTAATTTGAAGTGAACTTTTTTTTCTAAACAAGAGTAACAAGATGCCATCTGATCAGGATCTTCACTGTTCATCATGCAGTTTGTGAATTTAACAGATAGCTTATATTAAGCACATGTATATTGAAAGTAGAGAAATTCTAATTTTAAGTGAACATTTTTAAAACAGTAACAAGATGCGCCATCTGAGCAGGATCTTCAATGTTCATCATGCAGTTTGTGAATTTAACAGTGAATTTAACAGGTACCTTATATTTAGCACATGTTTATTGAAAGTAGAGAAATTCTAATTTCAAGTGAAGATTTTTAAAAGAGTAACAAGATGCCGTCTGATCAGGATCTTCACTTTCATCATGCAGTTTGTGAATTTAACAGATAGCTTATATTAAGTACATGTATATTTAAGCTGAGAAATTCTAATATTTTAAGTGAACATTTTTTGAAGAGTAGCAAGATGCGCCATCTGATCAGGATCTTCACTGTTCACCAAGCAGTTTGTGAATTTAACAGATAGCTTATATTAAGTACATGTATATTGAAAGTAGAGAAAGTGTAATTTCAAGTGAACATTTTTAAAAGAGTAAAAGATGCCGTCTGATCAGGATCTTCAGTTTGTGAATTAATAAAATAACAGATAGATTATATCAAGTATATAGAAAGTAGAGAAATTCTAATTTCTAATATTTTTATCAGAGTAACAAGATGCCAAAAATATTGTTCATAAAATTCTATGGTGAAATATTTCCTGAGCATAATAACATGTTTTTCCTTTTATTTTTTTTTTTTTTTTCCTTTTTTTCTGTGTATATGCCCATGAGGTGATATACCATACCAGCAGGTGTCATTTTCAATAAACAGTAATTATCTGCAATTATCATAGCCATCATAAAGCATTGGTCCTCCTGTATTTGGTCCTCAAATTATACCCCTGGTCCTCTAGAGGACTTGGTCCTCAGTCCTCTGGTCCTCCAGTAAAAGTCCTCAAATTATACCTTCCCCATATTAATGACTATAACAGCTGTACCTATTCATCAGTGTACAAACATTATCCTGTGAAGTGAACTAAAACAATTGTGTGGAGAAACCTTAATTAACTGGAACGTTACTTGCTTATGGAGCAAAAAGGGGGGTTGTAATATTATTGAAATAATTGGACTTGTTATGAGTCAAGATTCTGACTTTCTCCCACGCCTGTTAAATTAGAGACCACACACTGCAGTTAATTATGTCTGCATGCCTCTTTGATACTTGTAGGAGTTCCCTCAGTTTGGTTCTGAGCTTCATGTTGTATACTTGTAAATAAATATATGCATAAACTTATAGTTCTGTTATTGAACCCAAATCAATATAAATGACATAACAGAGACCAATTTTCCGAGTTCCTTACATCTCCTTAAATTGCAGGTCTTTGCAATCACTGTTACTCCTAACAATCTGGTATAATTTCGCGTCATCAGCAAAGAGTTTGATCAATCATTTCATCACAGCAGGTAGGTCATTGATGAAAATGAGGAATAAAATAGGACCGAGAACACAAGTGATCTTATACATCATAGCGAGACGACGGTTGTGAATGCGGCGTTGTTCGGGGTGTGTATGTGGTGGGGGGGGGGGTGAATTTAGGTCCTTCAGCATAGCTGTAACACTTGAAGTGAGCTATAGTCACGTGTTGTCCACCTTGCGCCCTTCTTTGGACTGCTTCCACTTTGTATAATGTCACTGGCAGTGTAGGGAGTAGGGAAACCATACAGTGGATCCATGTATACTCTAGCTGCGGCCTGTCAAGAGTCTTATATGCAACAGATTTCAGATCCTTATTATGGACCCGAATGTTTCTTATCTAACCGCTTTAAACAATAATTTACAAGAAACAATTAAAAAAAATGAATTGCTGTCGGCTGTTGACTGTTGAGAGTCGGTTGTTGACGGCTGATGTCGGTTGTTGACGACTGTTGTCGCTTATTAGCAAGCCCGTTGGGAGTGGATATTCAGCTCTATTCTGGTCGGTGTGGTTTGTATGAGAAATACAAGTCTAAGAGTTGTCTACCTTGGCAAAAAACGTCAAAAATGAGTCCAGCAATTAAACCACCTTTTTTCAAGAAAAAGTCAGTGTAGTAGATATTTTCTATGCCTTATTCTGAAACAATAATTCTATATAGCTGCTATTAACAATAGCAGCCTCAGTGAACTTAAGAGTTTGTGTTCGAATCCATAGTGAGCAATCATGACATAGACATGAATCCGTAGGGCGTACTTGATTCACTGTTCCATTTGCACCGATCTGTGTTCTGTTCAATCAAGTAGTTGTCACGTGGTATGGTGCAGTGTTCTGGTGCTACACTTTTTGACTCTACTTTTGACTAGGTGTGAAGTGCCCGGATGATGGAGCAGTGCACCAGCCTCGTTTTCAAATTCAAGGCATTTTGCATTTGTAGTTTCCTACCAGAATCAAAATGCGTAGATAAATGTTGAAAACGTTTCAGATCATAAAAAAACATTGATTTTAATACCTTTCAAACTGCATTCACTAAGAGTATGCTTTAAATTCTTAGTCACAGTTCTGCACCACACTTGATTCACTGGAGCAAGGTTCAGTCAAAGTTCGGCACCATACTTGATTCACCGGAGCAAGGTCCAGTGCAATGTTCCATGTTTTGTTCGATTTTGGGATACATTAATTACTTGAATGGCTCATCTTTTGAAACTGAATGCTTTTGAATGATTTCAGTCAGGTAGCTAATAAAATAAACAAATGCATGTAAGAAAATAGACTAAGCGTCGTATGTAGGGAAGCTGTGTATGTTCTGTGCTTGATTCAAAACATGACACACTCCTACGTCATGGGAACATTGCAATGCACTTGATTTAAAACCAGAACAGTCACGTGACAGTGCAACGTTCAGGAACAGTAAGAACAGCTGAATCAAGTACGCCCGTAGTGAGCAATCTGGATGGGGCCATTAATCGTGGCCACAAACAGACTGACCTGATTATCATGGATTTTGCAAAGGCCTTCGACAAGGTACCTCACAGGAGGCTATTGTACAAACTAGATCATTATGGGATTAGAGGATCCACACTTAAGTGGGTTAGCTCATGGCTCTCTGGACGCACTCAACAAGTTGTACTTGACGGCCAAGCGTCGGATCCAGTCCCTGTTTTGTCCGGTGTCCCACAAGGTTCGGTACTTGGACCGGTCCTTTTCTTGATATTTATTAATGATCTTCCTGATAATATCAGGTCATCTGTTCGTTTGTTTGCTGATGATTGTGTTTTGTATAGGAACATATATACTACTTCTGACTGTCTTATCTTACAAGATGACCTGGATAGCCTAGCACGTTGGGAGGCCGATTGGCAAATGAAGTTCAATGTGGCCAAATGTCATTCAATGAGGGTGTCACAAGCAGATTAAATTCAACTACTCATTACATCAGCATACTTTGGAACATGTCCAATCCGCAAAATATCTTGGTATCACCATTACTGATAATCTTGATTGGGGTCAACATATTTCTGAGATTACCTCTAAAGCAACTAGGACATTAGGGTTTCTTAGACGTAATTTGGCTTTTGCACCTAGGCAGACAAAGGGTGTTGCATACAAAACCTTGGTTAGACCTCAATTAGAGTATGCATCACCTGTTTGGCACCCCCATGTTAAAACTCAGGTTCAGCAGGTTGAGAAGGTTCAGAGAACGGCTGCCCGATGGACCTGCAGGCGATGGCGGAACAGAAGCAGTGTTGGTGATATGCTCGATGAGCTGGAGTGGCCATCCTTGGAGGCCCGTCGCGAGCAGTCCTCTTTAGCCTTCTTTTATAAGATTCACTCTGACACAGTCATCATCATCATCAACGAATTTTTGATTAACGTGCAGGTACAGGGGCAACGTCCACATAAGTGGGCCCCCTTCCAGGTAGCTGGCTTGCTGCACGCATGGCAGATCTTACACCAGATCTCCAGGCTTGTCTATCATGAGGATCGATAGCAGAGAGCTTCCATTCTCTGCAATCTCTTTCTGTTAGCTGCTTCCAGGTCATCTTGGGCCTTCCTGGCCCCCGCTTTCCACTTACCTGTATGTCACAGGCAGTCTTGATTGCACCGTTGGAGCGTTCCACATGTCCATACCAGCGAAGTCTTCTCTCTTTCAGGATGAGGTCCAGGTCCTCAATGCCAAGACGCTCCAGTAACTCACTGGACCTGATGGTGACAGTGTCCTGTGGCTTGACATTGCAGATCTGTCTGATCATTGCCCTGTCATTTCGCTGTAGACGTTGGAGGTTTGGCTTTGTCAATGGCCATGTCTCACTGGCATGGAGCATTGCGCTCCGCACACAAGAGCTATACACACGGCCACGTGTCTTGAACGAGAGGTGGCGGGAAGAGAGAACTGGTAGCAACTCCTTGAATTTCTTCCAGGCTGTTTTCACACGTGATGTAGTTGAAAGGTCGCAACCACCCCCTGCAGAGAGCATATCACCTAGGTAGCAGAAGGAAGCTACAACCTCCAGCTTGTCTGATCCGACTTGAACTTCCCTCTGTGGTCTGCCATCTAAGGGGCGTGCAGTTCCTTGGCACCGTGTACACCTGTACTCAGGGTCCTCTATCAAGCGTTTGAGCCCACTGCATTTCTTGTGCACCCAGAACTTGCAGCCATTACAAAAGATACTGTTGCTGCCAACTCCAGTGCGACATACAGCGCATGGGAACTGGCCTGTACTCTGCAAGAGGTCCAGACCTGTACCACAGTGTCTCTTAATAAAGATAAATACTTGACCCCTGTGACTACTTCAACTCAAACAAGGGCATCAAAACTAAACAACAGTCAATATCGTAGGTACCAGGCCTATAGTGATGCCCTGAAGAATTCTTTCTTCCCTAGAACTATTCCTCAGTGGAATAGTCTTCCCTCCTCTGTGGTAAATGCCAAAACTGCAGAGGAGTTCAAAGCCCGCATAGTGTAGATTGGGATCCAGAGGTGTGCGTTTTAGTACACCTCTGAAAGCAGATTGTAAATAGTTTTAAGAACTCATCCAGTGGGTGTGTTTTTTTTTTTTTTTTTTTTTTTTTGCTAAATTCTAAATTTAGCGCACCACCCAACTGAGGTAATGGCCAAGTTTGACCGACTCAGTATATGAAGATAGATAGATAGATAGATAGATAGAATCCGCCAATCCGGGCGTTTCGGCCCCGCGTCGTTTCGGCCTATTCAAAGATCGAAGCGGACCATTTTTCTTTGTTGGTGGTGGTGGAGGCTAAGATAAATACATTATGCTTTGCCGTTGGTGACACCAGTAACACATTTTCCCAGCCACATAAGTTATTCTTCCCACTGGCACTGTTAGGCTGGTGGTTCAGAATCAGATTTGTTACTGGTGACACGTCATTTGCAGGATAATCACTTGTCGTGGTATTTTTTTTTTTTTTTTTGGTTATAAGGCCTTTTCCAGATTATTTCACTTATGTCGAGCCGAATATTAATCAGAGGTGGGTGAAATACGGTGTACCCGGGGAAAATCCACCTCGCCTTCCGTTGCAGAACTTGGCGCCTCACACGTGACCGAAGCCAGTTGTCATGGTCCTAGATGACTCATAATGTGGTTGTTTTTCGCGGATGATTATCGCTTTCTACTCGACTGATTTTCAGCAACTCCATATTGACACAGGAAGGGATGTAAGCAACTTCAGCACCCGTGACATGAAAATTAACGGAAAAGGACAGACTCAAATCCAGGCCCAGCAGACATATAGTGTATACCTAAACAAAGCATCTCATTTGGGTCTGCACTCTCTGCTTACAAACACGATTCTATAGGTAACCATGTTATTTATCACTCACACAGTGATAAGAATAGTGTGGTTATTTTATCACCTACAAATTAGTTTGTTGCAGCTTTCCTTTGCTGGCCTTGTTGGGGGTCATCTTTCAGGTCAGTTTTCCCACCTTTAAATTTTTTATGTCACTTGAAAATTGATGTTTTAGAGACAACAGATGTCCCATGTATCTGACGCTGTTCGCTATATATTTGTGAAACTGAAACATTCAGACCAACGTGACCGGCTTTAACCCTTGTCCTGTTGAATATTCATATATGCCACACCCACTACCGGTTATCAACCAATCAGATTACTTGATGCAAATTATTGCAACAAATTCATAAACTTAATGACAAACAATGTAGATCCTGATCAGATGGCTTCTTCAGAAGCCATCTGATCTAGATCTTCATTGTTTGAAAGATAAGACATATCCGGGATCAGCAGGACAAGGGTTAACATGGTTCGCACAGGCTTGAAAAGTACTTGAATATGAAGGGCTATCTTGAAAAGTCCTTGAAAATAAGATCTGTCTTGAAAAGTGCTTGAAAACTGTCCATAGATTAGACCTTGAAAAGTATTTGAATTTGACATATTCTTTTATTCTAATCAACCTAATTTATCCAACTGGTCAAAGTGTTTTCAGCAGACGGTGGCCAACACAATATTCTTGGATAAAAGAAACAAATAGTAGATTATAAGTCACACTGTCTAGCAAGTACATGCAGGAAGGACATTGATGTGGTATAGATGGGTGAAAAAGTGTTGTGGTCACATGCAAAGGGAGGGGGTCATTAATAAAAGAGACCAGAAAAGTCAAACAAAGTCCTTGAAAACTATAAGATTGGTCCTTGGAAAGTCCTTGAATTTGACTTGGCCATGCCTATATGAACCCTGTCTAATGTAGGCCTTAATTTCAAAGCTTGTTTTGTTTTTCATTTTGCATACGGTAAGGGTTGAGTGTACACTATTGAACCAACTAGAACTTTCAATAACTTTTGAAAGACCGAACGGATAAGACCAAAATTCCATCATATATAAAATCACTTGCCCTCCCCATGAAATCCTGCCTGCTCCTTGCAGCCACACAGTTTGGTGGCCCATTAGTGACACAGTTAAATGAATGCCCCTTATAACTCTTAAGATGCCAAGAAAAACTGCATTTGAAAATGTCATCTGTTTATTTCGTCTGCCTCATTTTTGTCGCACCTGCTTTAGCAGGAAGACATAGGCGTGCAAGTTTCCGTCTGTCCGTCCACCATCCGTCCGTCCGTCCGTCCGGTTGTCCGTCCGTCTTTCCGTCAACATTTTACACTGGGTGTCTTGTTATCGCAACTCCTCCTACAGTTTCATACCGATTATTTTCAAACTTTGCGTGTGTTTTTGCCATGGTATGAGGATGCGCATGTGGTTTGGACTTTATCGTCCGATCAATTTTTGTTACTCTTTCCACATTGTGAACTTAGTCATTTTTAACCTACAATTGATATATGATAGGTACCTCTTGTCATCCCAACTGCTCTTGCAGTTTTATACCGATCATTTTGAAACTTAGCATGTGCTTTCGGCATGGTATGAGGATGTGCATGTGGTTTTGACATAATTCTCAGAATATTTTACACTTTTTGTGCGTTTTGAACTCAGTCATTTTTAAGCTTCAATGGTTGTCGCATCTGCTTTAGCAAGAAGACATAGGCGTGCAAGTGTCCATCTGTCCGTTTGTCTATCCATCCGTTCGTTCGTGCATCCGGTTGTTCATCCGCCTTTCCGTCAACATTTTACACTGGGATGTCTTGTCATCACAACTCCTCCTACAGTTTCATACCGATTATTTTGAAACTTTGTGTGTGTTTTTGCCATGGTATGAGGATGCGCATTTGGTTTGGACTTTATCATCCTATCAATTTTTGTCACTTTTTTCACATTGTGAACTTTAGTCATTTTTAACCTACAATTGATATATGATAGGTACCTCTTGTCATCGCAACTGCTCTTGCAGTTTTATACCGATCATTTTGAAACTTAGCCTGTGCTTTTGCCATGGTTTGAGGATGTGCATGTGCTTTCGACATAATTCTCAGAATATTTTTTTTCACTTTTTGCACATTATGAACTTAGCCGTTTTTATGCTTTAGTTGATATACAATAGGTACCTCTTGTCATTGCAACCTCTCTTACAGTTTTATATTGATCATTTTGAAAAGTTTTGTGTGTTTTTGCTATGGTATGAGGATGTGCATGTGGTTTGGACTCTAACTTCGGATCAATTTTTATCACTTTTTCAACATTGTGAACTTAAGTCATTTTTAACCTTCAATTGATATACGATAGGTACCTCTTGTCATCGCAACTCCTCTTACAGTTTTATACCAATCATTTTGAAACTTTGCATGTGCTTTGGCCATGGTATGAGGATGTGCATGTGATTTCAACATAATTCTCAGAATATTTTTTTTTTGCTTTTTGCGCATTGTGAACTTAGTCATTTTTAAGCTTCATTTGATATACAGGAGGTACCTCTTTGTCACCGCAACTCCTCTTACAGTTTTATACTAATCATTTTGAAACTTAGCTTGTGTTTTCTCCATGATATGAGGTTGCTCATGTCATGATATAATTCTTGGATCATTTATTTCATTTTATCACATTGTGAAATTAGTCAGTTTTTTACCTCACATATATAGGCTATGGATTCTTCTCAAAGCCCTATATTCATCTGTTCTGCCTTGAATAAACTTTTATTTTTTTGTGTTGGGCAGGTGGGGAGCAGGTGCGACATCAACTTCACCGAAGTTGAATTTCTGGTCTTGCAAGATTCTCAAACCTATTTTTGCATATACATGTAGGTAAACAGTGTGAACCCTGAGCAGACTGCTCCTATAACTTGCAACTGACTTTTTGTCACACCTGCAATAAGCATGCCACGATAATGGAGACAGGTTTTCCATCCGTTCGTTTGTCATTTGCTACCACCCTAACCGTCACCCTAATGTAACAGTCACGACAGTCTTTGGCGGAATTTTTGTATAAAG